>CM053788.1:107238681-107838681 GCA_028749045.1 Cupressus sempervirens
CAAAAATTGACCAAATTTAACCACGGTTGACTTGACTTGACTAGTTTCAAAAATAATTTTAAAATAATTAAACGAAATTATTTAATTAAATGGAGTACTTACTTCTAATTAATTAAACAAAGTTATTTAATTAAATGAGAAGCCATTCCCAATTAATTAAATAAAGTTATTTAATTAAATAAGAAAAGTGTCTCTAATTAATTAAAGATTATTTAATTAAATAGAAAAAGTAATTATGAGAGCATATCTCATTTTATTAAATTAAATATCTCAACAAAATCTCTCTTCAGTTCAAAAATGGAAATTTCCAGTTCACTATTAATAAAAAATGAGTTAAATCAGTTAACTCCTTTTTCTACTCAAATTGAATCAGTTAACTCCTTATTTTACTAAAATTAAATCTGTTAACTCCCTTTAATTTGGAAATCTCCCTTTATGACTGAACTTCACCTTTCATCCTGACCATTCATTGAAATCTATCTCAGCCATTGATGAATTCAAGGAAAGTCTATTTAAGAGACCTTCATCTCTTCATTTTGAAAGGTTGAATGAGAATTTGCATCGAATTGTTGCTGGAATTCATACTCACATTTGCTCATATTCACATACGCAAAGATCAAGTTTGACCAAAAGTTGACCAAATTTAACCACGGTTGACTTGAGTTGACTAGTTTCGAAAAAAATTTTGAAGTAATTAAACGAAATTATTTAAATAAATGGAGTACTTACTTATAATTAATTAAAAAAAGTTATTTAATTAAATAAGAAAAGTGTCTCTAATAAATTAAATAGAAAAAGTAATTATAAGAGCATATCTCATTTTATTAAATTAAATATCTCACCAAAATCTCTTTTCAGTTCAAAAAGACAAATTTCCAGTTCACTATTGATAAAAAATGAGTTAAATAAGTTAACTCCTTTTTCTACTCAAATTGAATCAGTTAACTCCTTATTTTACTCAAATTAAATCTGTTAACTCCCTTTTATTTGGAAATCTCCCTTTATGACTGAACTTCACCTTTTATCCTAACCGTTGATTGAAATCGATCTCAACCGTTGATGAATTCTAGGAAAGTCTATTTAAGAGACCCTCATCTCTTCATTTTGAAAGGTTGAATGAGAATTTGCATCGAATTGTTGCATGAATTCATACTCACATTTGCTCATTTTCACATACACAAAGATCGAGTTTGACCAAGAGTTGATCAGATTTAACCACGGTTGACTTGAGTTGACTAGTTTCAAAAAAAAATTTAAATAATTAAACAAAATTATTTAATTAAATGAAGTACTTACTTCTAATTAATTAAACAAAGTTATTTAATTAAATGAGAAGCCATTCCTAATTAATTAAATGAAGATATTTAATTAAATAAGAAAAGTGACTCTAATTAATTAAAGATTATTTAATTAAATAGAAAAAGTAATTATGAGAGCATATCTCATTTTATTAAATTAAATATCTCAACAAAATCTCTCTTCAGTTCAAAAAATAGAAATTTCCAATTCACTATTGATAAAAAATGAGTTAAATGAGTTAACTCCTTTTTCTACTCAAATTGAATCAGTTAACTCCTGTTGTGGTATTCACAACACACGTCCCATTCCGAGTCCAGAATGGGGACCCCCTACCTCTTTTTTTTTCGACTCCTGACTCTCATTTTGAGAATCGGGAGAAGAAAATTAGTTGATTAGTTAGATTATTTGAATTTTAAAAAAAAATTAAAAAATTATAAAAAAAAAAAAAAAAAAAAAAAAAAAAAAAAAAAAAAAAACCATATGTAAAATAAAATTGGTTTTTGAGTATCATTTTTTTAATGTGTTTTATGTATCCAGTAATTAATTAGTTTTTCTTTTTGTGACATGCAGGTAATATAATCAAATGGCGTCTACATCCAGATCAATAGCAAAGCCAGTCGTATACAAGTATCAAGCCGTAACCCCGAAATCACGGTTACACAATGAACGCTCTGAGATAAGAGACACAGAACTTGGACACACGGACTTGGGAGAATTTTTGAGGGTTTGTAACAACCCAACTGAAAGATCTTCTTTGAGATCTGCCTCAATACGGTCTAGATTGGTAAATGCAGCATCACATCCTGAGGCTGTTTAGTCAGCTGAATTGATCATGAACTTATCCTAACATTTTGTTCTCGAGGAAAGGGTGGTAAAGAGTGTCACTGGGGAAGTAGTCTTGGATCTACGACCTGATAATATCGAGAGAATCTTTCACTTAATCAGAGCTGATCAGTTTATCAGGCTTTCATATGAAGCGGCTGAGAGGTGGCATAAAGATCATCACCAGGAGGCCATGGACATTATATATTCCTCATACTTCATTGAAAAGCTAGCTCGAGGAAAGACAATCAACAAAGTGGATATGGCTCGAGGATATATGAGGGATGACATTGGATATTCAATCATTCTCTTGAGCAGAGTTATGGGACTGTCGATAGCAGGTCATCTTGCTCCATTCATGGTTAACTTCATTGAAACCATCAGACACGCAAAGATGCCACTAGATTGGGCTACCACACTTAGTGAGAACTTGTGTGGTCAGTTGCGGACAGTAAAGGACAAGAAGAAGTTCTATATGACTTCTTATGTGATTTATCTACTTGCAGCAAGGGCCACTGACTATCCTAGGTTGTACAAAAAGGGCAGTATGTAGGATGCTAACACATGGCCTTATATAGTTTATCCTCAGCTAGTTAAGAAAAAGCTATCGCCACAAAGCAAAGAGTACCGGATTGTGAATGATGCCTTTATCTTTGCCATCATTTGATTCATCAAAGGCAACTATGGAAAGAGATTGTCTGATGAGGCCAAGGCACAAATCACAACTCTCGGTGCATATTTTATCCAGTTCCAGACATTCACATACATTCAGGTCGGTGGTGCATCTATCCATCCAAAGAAGCTCCCAAGGTACCCAAGTGATAAGTTGGTTCTGATGGAAATTTCTCAGCAGATTGAGTCAGCCTATGAGAGGATCAAGAAACAACGAAGGCCTTGTTAGGATTGGCCTTTTATAATTGGGGCATACCAAGTAAAGAGAAAGCAAGATATCCCAACCTTCGAGTGGGAATGGGAGAAGTATCCCCTTGAGGAATATAACTCTGCTCGGTCGTTCTTTGATAGTGTTGGTAAAGTGGAAAATTTGGCAAGAAAAGAATTCTACCATGAGGACGCTATTGAAGATCATTGGATGAATGCCACAAATGACTATGATGTCCGTATCAGGGACTATTGTAGAATGACTTTGTATTTAGCAGAGAAATCTCTCCATTTGACCATCCCGGATGAGATAAGGATACAAGATTTGCAAGAGCTATCAGATCCCTTATTTAATACAGATAAAGTTGGCAAGAGGCCCATTCTGAATGCAAAAATTGATAGAGAGGAAGGGGATGATATTAATCATCAAGTAAGACATGTCATCAAAATGACAAAGAGTTGGATCAAGAAACCCTTTCTGCTTGATCCAATTCCGGATACAGTGATATTCCATATACATGCTCGCCCAGAAAAGGTAAAGGGGAGGAAAGTCACAGTTCCTATCTTTGCGCTCCAGTCTCCTATCAGGCCAGAAATGGTCTACCAGCTTGATCGTCCAATGGGATATTACCATCCAGCAGAGAAGAAGAAAGAAAAGAGGAAGAGATCCTCTCCTCAGAGGATCCAGACAGAGCATGTTGAAGAACAAGCCCCTTTGCAGCAACATGAATCTACTCCCCAGGACCCCCACAACTTTGGGATTTCTCATTTCCAGGTTGATTTTCCATTGCCTCCTATTTTGTCAAGCTAACAAGGGGAGGGAGACATTCTAGAGACATCCATTCCTCTGATGCATCAAGAGCTCACTTCTCCTATGGTTCCACAGAAGAAAAGGAGGGTCAAGGTTAGAATGAACAAGAGGCAGAGAGTTCATAAAAGATTAGTGCCTAATCCCTCTATTCCTAAAAATATTCTGGAGGAAATAGATGAGGATGAAATAGAGTCAGATGGGGAGGAAGAACAAGTGCCTCTACAAGGGAGAACCCGACTTGCCAAAGCTACAGAATTGGAAAGAAAGAAGAATGTCACCAATATCCCACCACCCACCCAAGCTGAAATAGTAGAGCTCTCTTCGTCGGAAGATGAAGTACAACGATGGGTGAATGAGCAAAGAGAGCTAGGTGATAATATTATCTCCATTCCTGATTTTGATTTCATGCCAGTGGGTACGAAATTGGTTGGAGATAAGATTAGAGCTACTCCTACAGGTGAATCTCAATAGCAAGATGGGATGCAGATGCCATCTGAGACACAAGGTCCTCATCCAATGTCCCCATCTTCACCTCAGTCTATGATGGTAGATAGGGTTTTAGTGACACCTCCACCTCCAAGTTCAGAAGGAATCATCATTACAAGGAGAACCAGAACCAAGGGTTACTAGTGAGCCATCAAAAGAGGTACAGGTAATGGAATGTATACAACAGCCTTCTCAAGAAGTTGAGGATCAAACTATGGGATCTACAAAAATTGAGACTATAGAAGAAGAACCCTCACAACAGGAAACTCCAAGAAAAAATGACAAAGGGAAGGAGGTAGGTGAACACATCCCTTCATCATCTAGAGCTAAGGTTGGAGAAAGACATATCCCGAGATGGTTCTGAAAGGAAATAATGAGAAGTGCTAAGCATCAATTCTTTGCTTCAGAAGATGATATATGTGACATTGCAGAGATTTTGAGCAAGCCTGACTCTTCATTACAAGATGCAACACCATTTGCATTCATTACCACTACTCAGAATCAGGACCTATTTGCACAAGTTGCTCATCCCCCGAAAGGTATAGATGAAGAAGTTGTCAGCCTTCAGGACTATGATGTAAAGGATATCACATTAGGGAAACCTACATGGGATACTTCTTGATAAATGATGACTATGGGAGTCAAAGAGGTTCTTAACCACATGGAATGTGATGAGATTGAAATCAGAGCACTTCGAAGGCAAGTTGAGATCTTGAAAGGATATCTAGCTGAAGTTATTGGTCCTCTTGACTCTGAACGCCCCGAGGAGACTTTGACTACCATTCTAAAAGAAGGGGAAGGTGTATGGCTCAATCTATTTTTGAGAGCTTGTCAGGATTGGCGAGACAACCTTGAGGATAGGGGTATCACTATAATTACAGGAAGTCTAAAATTATTGCACGCTACACAAGACAATGTTGATAAGATCGTGGCAATTTTGAGGTAGGATTTTAGCATTATGGATGAGGTACGAGTTTGGGGCAAGGATTTGCAAACTCTACAGGCCATAAAAGGACAAAGGTACCACATTTTGATTGATGTATATACTGGCGAAGAACTAGACATAATAGATGATTGGATAGAAAATATTGTAGAGGGAAATAAAGTGATGGAAACATTGCATGATGAGATACATAGGCTCAAGGACCAAGCTCGAGAGCGAATTTTGGAAGCAGAAAAGCTATATAGTGATGCATGCTTGGATATTTTTGAAGATGAAGAATGGGAGAAGCTTTTACTAGTTGAGGTAGTTGTGGAAAACTTTAGAAAAACTTTAGAGGAAGCATCCAGTAATGAAGATATCAGACAAGCCTTCAAGATAGAAGAAGCATTGTTAGAGTTGGATACCAAACTCGGGGATTTTGCAGAAACTCGGATTGAAGTGGACAACTATAGACAGAAGGTCAAAGATAAGTATGAGGCTTTGGATATTCCCAATGCCACTAAAATTATTGAGATTATAGAGAAATTCAAGGGTAAATATCAAAACATATCTTTAGGATGAAGATGAACAAAACCCACATGCCAGAATTTCAATTTTGACACTTAGAAACTTTTGAGGTTTTTTGACTTAGTCGAGGTCTGCAGCTCCGTAGCTTCATAGATCCGCAGGTCCATAGCTCTGTAGCTTCACAAATCGATAGGTCTATAGCCCCACAGCTTTGCAGGTCCGTAGGTCCACAGCTCCACATTTTCATGAGGCTCCGCAATTCAGAAATGCGTTGACAGTCAACTGCCAGTTCCAAAAATAACACTTTCCATGCATTTGAAACACATTTTGATGGCAAGATAACTCCAACACACATCAAGTGAAGGGCCAGCTTCTATTTTTGGTGTCTCCATGCACTTCTACTTTGACTGATGGCTTCTTCCTATTTTCTCTCTCATGATTTCATTGTTTTAACATGTAAAGGGCTCATGCATCCAATTAATGAATAAAATATGGATGGAGTCACTCCAAGCATCAGTTAGATTACCAGTTTGTATATATTTAGTTTTTTTTAATGTTTTAAAGGTATTTTTATTGCATTAAGATATCTCTCACTCTCAACACAAATTGAGGAGATGATTTCTTATAAATACCCCATTGTAAAATGTAAAAAGGGCCGCCGTTATTATGCAATAAAATTATGCTTTTGGTGCTAGCATTTGGAGTGTAGTTATTCTTTCCTGAATGTGTCATTGTTTTGTGCATTTTATTCATAACATTGTGATTGAGCCAAAGGTTTATTGCATTGTTTTTGGTTGTGTGATCTTTTAGTTCTGGTGTTTGCTACAGATATATGAATTCCATTGACGTAACGAGCTTGAGAAGAGATCACCCGATTGTGTCTACATAGCTTTTTGTCTCGCATGAGCGCACTTTCTGTGGCCTTGCGATTTGATGAAGAGTGAAACATCATTCGATTTGTTAAAGATTCTCACTGACAATTGCATCAGTGGATTCTAGGAAGCCTTGCTCCTGTTTTCACTAGTTTCCTACCAATTTCTTTGAAGGTTTAACTCACAGTGTGTTGTGTTCTGTAGCTTATGTCCGTTTGGGAATTTCAATTTCAAGTTATTTGATTTCATGTTATTTTCTTTCAGTTTTGTTATTTGCTTTGCTAACCCCCCTGTTAGAATAGGACCTCATAGTAAGTTGCATTGTTAGAGTTGCATTCATTAAAAAAAAATAGAAAATACAAAAACATTGTTCTTTTTGGTGTGATATTTTGAGACAGGGAATAGATTTTACTTGATTCCAAGGTAAAGAGTTTTTGGAACTAGCAAAGGCCTCCTTGTGAACATTCACATTTATCTTCTACTGAGTGGATTTTGGTACATCGCAAGACAAACACTAAACCTTGGAGTGGATCCTTAAAAAGATTTTCTTTTCAAGAGAGGAATTACACTATGGATTCTTGCCGTTGACCTCGTGCAAAATGAACACCCAACAGAAGTGGCGCTAGGAGGGGCTAATACAAAGAACATACTATTGGAAACAAGAAAGATTTGATCAAGTTTCAAATTTTTTTTACACCCTTCCAATAATCTACCCTACATAAAAGGTTCAAAAATCACTTCTGAAATTTTCAGAAATTCAGCTACGCAGGTCCGCAGATCCGCAGATCTGCAGCTCCGCAAAACTTTGTGGTCCGCAAAATTTAGAAGAAGTGAGGAAGTGTACTTTTGCAGAGGTGCATTTTTTCCTATATTGATACAAGCTGGAAGATATTGATCCTAGATCCCCATTCTAGCGAGCGTTAAGATCTTCACCAAGTGCCCAAGAATTTCTAGAGCTTACTAATTTTTGTAAGCCATGCAGTGATAGAGGAATACCCCGAATTCAACCACTTCCATTTGAAATTTCATCATCTTCTTCTACTCCACCACCCATTCAACCACCAGGTGGACCTCCACATATTACAACACTCCCATCACCTTTCAACCCACCTTTAGGTCCACAAAATCCTCCGATGGCCTTTTTTGCAAACGCAGTTGATTCACCCCTTAGCTTGAGAGGTGCCCTCGATGACCTCCCGAAGAATCCTGAGAAATTTTGTCCAAGGTTTATTTATGGAGAAACAAGAACCGTTGAAGATTACGTCAAAATTTTTAAGGAAATTTGCAATCGAAAGAAAATTGCTAATGAAGATGTGGTTCTTCGTTTATTTCCCTACTCTCTGGGGGAGATTTCCTTCAATTGGTACGTGAACCTACCACCAGGATGTATTGGAGACTGGGACACTTTCAAAAAATCATTTTTGGAACAATTCAAAACTTTCATCAATCCAACAGTGATACATCAACAATTCATATCAATAAAAAGGGACCCAGCTAAAACAGTTTCACGCTTCAATCATTGTTTTCATATGGCCTACCGCAAGTTAGAAACACCGTACACAATTCTAGTTGAAGCTGCCATCCAAGTTTATTTCAATGCCATGGATCCTCTTACTGCAATTTTTTTGAGAAGACTTCCTGCAGCAAATATTGACACATTGGACAAAGTCTTTGCAGAAGCAATCATGTTCACAAAGCAAGCTAATCCTAATGGAGGAGGAATGATGCTTCCAACGCAAACACTTCCTACCATGCCAACGGTTCCTGTGGGAGCACCCACTGTACCTAGTCAATTCATACCTATGAACCCAGTTCCATTGCAACAGGTACCTGCTCCACAAACTCAAGTGATAACATTCCCAGGGTATGAGCCCCCGAAAACAACCTTCTTTGAACAAAAAGCAACGGTTCCTGTGGAAACAAATAACAATCTCCTTTCAAAAGTTGGTCAGATGAAGAAGACCATGTCACAAATGAACAATGAGTTGACTTGTCTTAGATTGTCACAAGGAAAAAGTAACAACTCCTAGAGAAACAATGTTGGCCCCTACAACAACAATTTTGGTCAAAATTACAACAGGAACTTCAACAATAACAGTAACAACGACGCAGGAAATAACGGCGGAGGGAACAATGTCAATCCTCCTGATCATAACAATGGCTTCCAAAGACAAAATTGACAATGGAGCACTTGACCAAATAATGGAAGTATTCTTGTTGATAATAACAACATTCAGTATGCTGATATTAATCAGTATGATGATATGCCTAGCAATGATGGTGTGTACTATAATGGTAATCAGGATGTGAATCAAAACCTGCCAATGAATGATAATCTGCCTCTTGTTCAATTCAACGCAATGCTATTAGAATCTTATGATCCTACACAGAATGTACAAGTGGAACAACAAGCAAATGAAGAATTCTCGTTCCCTTTTAGTCAAGAACCCAATCTTCAACATGATGAGATGTTTGCCTTTCAAAATGATAATCGAAACACATATAATCTCATAAACAAGAGGGATGGAATTCCTCCTAGTTCGCAACCAACTCCACCTGATCCTAGAGCAAGAAACAATCCACCACCGGTAAGGCCAGCCCAAGGAGGACCACAGTATCAGAAGCAGGTGAACATACCAACAATACTAAAGAACCTTGCTTGGTCTACTGAAAAATATAACGCGGTTGAAGACCTGAAGAAAACAAAGGCCAATATGTTCATGTTCGACATGTTGCAGAATTGTCCACAACAAAGAGAAGCACTCATGAAGACATTGGATAATACAAAGGTCTGCCATAATACAAATAATGTCCCTCAAAAGACGGTGCCGCAACAAGTAAATGCTGCAGAAGCAATGCCCACTATGTTTAATGAAAAAATTGAGGTAACCCCATTTTTGCTGAGCATAAGGATATATGGGAAGTATATTCACAATTGTCTTATTGATTCAGGAGCTTCGTGTAATGTGATGCCATTATCAATAGCTCAAAGGCTAGGATTTGATCCTCAACCCTCTAACCGAGTGGTAATACAGTTGGATAAAATAGAGGTAAAAGTCATTGGAGTATTAAAAGATGTGCGGATACAGCTATTAGTTGATCCTCGGATCCAGGATATTGTTGACATACATGTGGTGGACATCCCAGAAACATATAGATTACTCCTAAGTAGGGAGTTCCTGAGTAGGGAGTGGAAAAAATGTCTTAGAGGATGGTTCTCCACAGATTTCACTCAATTATGGGTACCCTGGAAAGGTTTGAACAATCAAATCAAGATAGATGCTGAGCCCAAACTAAAAACAATGATTATAGATTACAATGCCCCGAATGAGGTAGCATTCTTACAATCTAACTTGGGGTCATATAAAGTGATGGCATTGGACCTAGTTCCAAACAAGACATCTCAAGAGCAAAATGAACAACCTAAGGTTTTGGTCCCCAAAATTGAGATCATGACACAATTCATAGAAAGTATGGTGACTAATCTATAGTGTTTAGGAAAGGAATCTAACCCTAGTATCCTCCTCTTTCCAGGATTTTTTCAGTTGCACAAAGTTAGTCATTCAGAGTTTGAATGTTCGGCATGCCAAGAAGTAGTAGCGAAAGTTTTGACACAAATAATGGGAAACAAAAGTACGAAGACCTCTAGCAAAGAAGTTATCCAAAGTCAAAATTCAATGAATTCATCCAACTATATTGAGCAAACTGAAGAGGAAAGTGAAGATTTAAATGTATCATACATCGATACCTCTTCAGATGGTGGAGGTTTGTCTTCTCCTCCTCCCGGGATGATTAAAGTTCAAAGAAGAAGACGATATGTCAAAGGTAAAGGATGGACTTCAGTAGTCATTCATCCTAAACCTAAATTCGAACATATCAATGGGCTAATAGGGGAAATTTAGGAGAAGCAAGAAAAATACACTCTTCCCTTATCCTTTCGATATGAAGGAGATTCATCAAGCCCCACATGAGAAAAGTTACAATGGGTTCCCAAGAAACAGTCGTCCAAGGCTCAAGTAAAAGAAAAGTTGAGGACGAATAATCATTTAGTCAAAAAACCCAAGGAAAATACAGTTTGGACACTCTGCTTCGATGGTTCCAGATGCAAATCAGGAGCTGGTGCAGGTATTGAACTAATCAACCCAAAAGGTAGGTCTTTCTATGTCGCATATTGTTTGCAGTTTAGATGTACTAATAATGGCACAGAATATGAAGCCTTGATTCGAGGACTTCTCTTTGCATTGGAAAAGGGAGTTACTGCTCTTATAATCGAAGGAGATTCTCAACTAGTGATAAGACAAGTAAAATCCATATACTCATGCAATGACAAAAGATTAATCGCTTACAGGAAAAGGGTATGGGATATAATGGATGACTTTCAAGCTCTAAACATCAAATCCATTCCAAGAAGAAGGAATGTGGTAGCGAACACCCTTACAATTTCAGCCAGTGCTTTACAACCAGTAGAAAGAACAAAGTTGAAAAGATTCTCAGTTGAATTAATTGTTCTTCTTGCCATTACCGATAATATCACAAACTTTCAGGTCTTTCAAGATTATCAACATATACTCGAGTTTATTATGTGCAGTCACCATTTCCAAGGACAAGAGATTGATGATACACCTGAAGACAAGCTTGAAGATGATGAGATTAAGGATGACGATGAAATCCTTAATTTGAAAACCAACAATATTCTGAAAGGGATGGTTGAACTTGAATGCATCTTCGACCACGACGAATCAACACTCAATAGAAGGGCAACTCAAGAGAAAGGAATCGAAGAATGTGACTCGTACAATTTAAGCACGAATGAAGAACCAAAAATGGTGCAAATAGGAAAAGCATGCAATCAAAAGGAAAGGGATGACATGCTCAAGTTGCTCACTGAGTATAAAGATGTGATTGCTTGGAGTTATGAAGAGTTAAGGACTTATGATCCTGATATTATCACACATGACATCCTGTTGAAACCAGATGCTAAACCTTTCCGACAGAGACAACGACCAGTGAATCCGATAATCAAACCATTGATTATGAAAGAAGTTAAGAAATTACTGGATGCAAAGATCATATTTCCTATCTGTCATTCCACCTGGGTAGCAAATTTGGTCCCTGTACGGAAAAAGACTGGAGAAATTTGCCTTTGTGTCGACTTTCATAATTTGAATTTGGCATCTCAGAAGGATAACTACCCTCTACCCTCGCTAGATGAAGTGTTGCAAATCATTAATGGTTCAAAGATGATGTCATTCTTGGACGGCTACTCAGGATATAACTAGATCATGGTCGACGAAGAAGATAGGCTAAAGACTACTTTCACAACCAAGTGGGGAACGTTTGCCTATGGAAGGATGCCTTTTAGGTTGATTAATGCCGGAGCTACATTTCAACAAGCAATGGATGAAGCTTTTAAAGGATTGATAAACAGATGTATAGTCATCTACATGGACGACTCTACTGTCTTTTCAAAAGATCAAAGTACTCAAATTGCTGATTTGAGGTAGGTATTTAATAGATGTCGTAGGTATGGCATATCACTCAATCCCAAGAAATGTTTGTTCGATATTACTAAAGGAAAGCTCTTGAAACATGTCATTTCTAAAGTTATAATTTCAATTGATCCCGATAGAGTTGAATCAATTCTGAAGTTAGTACCCCCTCATAGTCGGAAGGAGTTGAAATATTTTTTTGGAAAGATAAACTTTGTACGCAAATTCATAAGTGGTTTCGCGGAAATAGTCTGCCCCCTCAATGATTTACTTAGAAAGGGGGCTAAAACAGAATGGGTACCAGAGATAAAGAAATCCTTCCAAGATATCAGGGTTTTCATTTCCATAGCCCCTGTTTTGGTAAGCCCAGATTACGAGTTACCTTTCAAGATCTATTCCTTTGCTTCTGAACATTCTTGTGCAGGGATCTTGACGCAAAGAAGAGAGAAGGAAGATGAGCGACCCATTGCTTTCATGAATTGTCCTCTAAAGAATGCTGAGTTAAAATATTCAAATCTTGATAAACAGTCCTTTGCATTAATCAAGGCAGTGAAGAAGTTCCGTCACTATATACTTAGAAGTAAGGTGTATGCAATTGTACCTGACCCAACAGTAAAAATGCTTTTGATGCAGAATGAACTTGGCGAAAGAAGAGGAAAGTGGATGGTAATACTTCAAGAACTCGATCTAGAGATTCAACCTATGCGTTTAGTCAGAGGTCAAGGATTATCCAAAATGATCGCTGACAACCAAGAAGGAAATCAAAAGGAATTCAAATTTGATGATGAAACTGATGAAGAAGATCAAAAGAAGATGGTTGTATCACAAGTTGATATCAATCAAGGTGTGGTGATAGATGTGTGGTACCAGGATATTGCTTATTATCTCCTACAAGATCAATGCCCCAAATGGATGAACAGTTCGCAATGTAGGGGACTTAAGATGATATGCGAGTCTTACAAGTTACTTGATAACAAGTTGTATAAAAGGAACTATGAGGGGATTTATTTGAAATGCTTAGGACGTGGAGAAGCTAAGGATGTCTTGGAACAGTTTCATGACAAGTATGGTACAGGACACGGTTCAGCAGAAGCCACAGCACACATGATTTTAAGGTCGGGTTATTTTTGGCCCTCAATATTTAAGGATACATTTGAACATGTGCATTCCTGTCATACATGCCAAACTAATGTTAACAAAGAAAGGCACCCAGTAATGCCACTTCAACCGGTATACGAGGTGCACCCTTTCGCAAAGTGGGGACTAGATTTCATTGGTCCAGTAAATCCACCATCATCAACTCGACACACATTCATCCTTACAGCTACCGATTACTGCACACATTGGACAGAGGCTGAGACTTTCAGAAATTGCACTGCTAAGGTGGTGACAGACTTTTTGGAAGAGCACATTGTTACTAGATTTGGAATGCTGTTCGCTCTTGTATGCGACAATGGATCTGCATTTGCATCCACATTTTTAACACAATGGGCATTTGAAAACAAAGTCATCATCAGATTCTCTTCAAATTATTACCTGCAAGGAAACGGGGTAGCGGAGTCTACGAACAAAAATTTGATCACTGTGATAAAACGACTGCTGAAGGAGAACCCTCGAGATTGGAATACACAATTGAAATATGCCTTATGGATAGATCGGGTCAGAGTAAAAAAGGCTTTGGGTACTTCTCCCTATCTACTTGTTTACGGGCAAGAACCGGTATTCCCGCTCAATCTTAAGATTCCTATTTTAAAATTCATGAGTGGGTATGCGGATGACATTGACAGAGTGCAAATCCGATTGATGAATCTTCTAGAAATGGAAGAGAAACGAACAACTACATTGGAACACATGGCTAAACATCAAGCTGTTGTCAAGAGATGGTTCGACAAGAGGGCCACTATAAAATCTTTCAGGATTTCTGACCTAGTCCTACTTTGGGATAAGGCGAAAGAAAAGTCGGGAAGCCATACTAAGTTTCAATGCTTGTGGACAGGCCCATATCAGATTGTGGAAATTCTCGGAGAAAACACATTTAGGCTAAGTTCCTTATAGGGGGAGTTTTTACCTTTGCCCGTAAATGGGCAATTTTTGAAACATTATTTTGAAGCCTAAAAAAAAAAAAAGAAATTTTTTTTTTTTTAAAAAAGAAAAAAAATTTAAAAAAAAAAGATTTGTTTGATTTCAAGTTGTTTGTTTGCTTTCAGTCGTGTGTTTCCTTGCAGTTGTGGTTTTGTTTTCAAAGTTGAGTCCTAGGGGGTAAGGTGTACTTGAGATTTTTCTCAGGATTCTACTAAGAACTCTTTGGTCCCAATTTCAAGAAGGGGTATTTCTTTGTCAAAACATTCAGATGATTATGTGTTATGCACCAACCAAACACTGGACATTTCTTGTGGAAATAAAGAGTTTTTCAGTCAGGAAATCAGGACTCTAGACCAACAAGTTCTCAACACTTTGCAAATCTTAAAATTTGATCGTTTTAGGTGTTGTTGGATTGAAGTCAAAGATGGTGAGGGATGATTCAAGCTCCAACTAGTTCAAATGGGAGGGGTCTCGTCGAAGATAGCTAAGACCATTGATTTGTGTGAGAGTTTCTAAAAAGTTCTAAAAGAGGAACGCAAGGGATGTTCATAAGATATCGAATCCGTGAAATGACACCGATGTTCTGACTACATAGTCTAAGTGTAGTCAGGATACAGAAGATTAAAAAAAAAAAAGAGAGAAACAGTGTTAAGAATGAAGGATTCCAAAGATTTGAAAAGGCTCCAAGATATGTTCTCAAAACATAATAGCTTATGTTCAAAGTATTGCTCTATCAAAAGTGGCATTTCAAATGACATGGAACAATTCTTCAAAAGACCTGAAAATCAAAAGAACGCGACATCCCGCCAAGAGCCCTCGAACTGATTTTATCATCTGGTCAATCAATTGGTTGATAAAAGTCTTCGTGGAGATTCCGAACGAATGAGCTAGGAGGAGTGGAAGATCATTTTTTAGTTATCAAAAAATTTCAATGGACTACATCCTAAGGCATCGAAGGGAACAAATTCATAACGCACACACTGAGCTTCAAAGTTTTGAGTCCTGGTATTTTGACTATGAAGTCATTTGAAATAAGCCTAAGATGTTCAAAGCTAGGTTGATGTCCAATACACGTCGGAAGGATGCTTGCTGATAAAGAAATGCTTAACACATTTCTTCCTTTTTTGGGGGCTATTTGTTGTGGTATTCACAACACATGCCCCATTCCGAGTTCAGAATGGGGACCCCCTAACTTCTTCTTTTTTTGACTCCTGACTCTCATTTTGAGAATCGGGAGAAGAAAATTAGTTGATTAGTTAGATTATTTGAATTACAAAAAAATAAAAATAAATAAATAAATAAATTAAAAAAAAAAAAAAAAACCATAAGTAAAATGAAATTGGTTTTTGAGTATCATTTTTTTAATGTGTTTTATGTATCCAGTAATTAATTATTTTTTCTTTTTGTGATGTGCAGGTAATATAATCAAATCGCGTGCACATCTGAATCAATAGCAAAGCCAGTCGTATACAAGTATCAAGTCATAACCCCGAAGTCACAGTTACACAATGAACACTCTGAGATCAAAGACATAGAACTTGGACACACAGACTTGGGAGAATTTTTGAGGGTTTTTAATAATCCAACTGAAAGATCTTCTTTGAGATCCGCCTTAATACAGTCTGGATTGGGAAATGCAGCATCACAACCTGAGGCTGTTCAGTCAACTGAATTGATCATGACCTTATCCTGACATTTTGTTCCCAAGGAAAGGGTGGTAAAGAGTGTCATTGGGAAGTAGTCTTGGATCTATGACCTGATAATATTGAGAGAATCTTTCACTTACCTAGAGACGATCAGTTTATCAGGCTTTCATATGAAGCAGCTAAGAGGTGGCATAAACATCATCACCAGGAGGCCATGGACATTATATATTCCTCATACTTCATTGAGAAGACATCTCGAGGAAAGACAATCAGCAAAGTTGATATGGCTCGAGGATATATGAGGGATGACATTGGATATTCAATCATTCTCCTGAGCAGAGTTATGGGACTGCCAACAGCAGGTCATCTCACTCCATTCATGGTTAACTTCATTGAAACCATCAGACACGTAAAGATGCCACTAGATTGGGCTACCACACTTAGTGAGAACTTGTGTGGTCAGTTGCAGACAGTAAAGGACAAGAAGAAGTTCTATATGACTTCTTATGTGATTTATCTACTTGCAGCAAGGGTCATCGACTATCTCGGGTTGTATAAAAAGGGCAATATGCAAGATCCTAATGCATGGCCTTATATAGTTTATCCTCAGCTAGTTAAGAAAAAGCTATCGCCGCAAAGTAAAGAGTACCAGATTGTGAATGATGCCTTTATCTTCGCCATCTTTCGATTCATCGAAGTCGACTATGGAAAGAGATTGTCTGATGAGGCCAAGGCACAAATCACAGCTCTCGGTGCATATTTTATCCAGTTCCAGACATTCACATACATTCGGGTCGGTGGTGCATCTATCCATCCAAAGAAGCTCCCAAGGTACCCAAGTGATAAGTTGGTTCTGATGGAAATTTCTCGGCAGATTGAGTAAGCCTATGAGAGGATCAAGAAACAACGAAGGCCTTATTGGGATTGGCCTTTTGTAATAGGGGCATACCAAGTAAAGAGAAAGCATGATATCCCAACCTTTGAGTAGGAATGGGAGAACTATCCTCTTGAGGAATATAACTCTCCCTGGCCGTTCTTTGATAGTGTTGGTAAAGTGGAAAATTTGGCAGGAAAAGAATTCTACCACAAGGATAGTATTGAAGATCATTGGATGAATGCCACAAATGACTATGATGTCCGTATTAGGGACTATTGTAGAATGACTTTGTATTTAGTAGAGAAAGATCTCCATTTGACCATCCCGGATGAGATAAGGATACACGATTCATAGGAGCTATTAGATCCCTTATTTAATATAGATAAAGTTGGCGAGAGGCCCATTCTGAATGTAGAAATTGATAGAGAGGAAGGAGATGATATTAATCATCGAGCAAGACATGTCGTCAGAATGACAAAGAGTTGGATCAAGAAACCCTTTCTGCTTGATCCAATTTTGGATACAGTGATATTCCATATACATGCTTACCCAGAAAAGGTAAAGGGGAGGAAAGTCACAGTTCCTATCTTTGCGCTCCAGTCTCCTATCAGGCCAAAAATGATCTACCAGCTTGATCGTCCAGTGGGATATTACCATCCAGCAGAGAAAAAGAAAGAAAATAGGAAGAGAACCTCTCCTCAGAGGATCCAGACAGAGCATGTTGAAGAACAGGCCCCTTTGCAGCAACATGAATCTACTCCCCAGGACCCCCACAACTCTGGGATTTCTCATTTCCATGTTGATTTTCCATTGCCTCCTATTTTGTCAAGCCAGCAAGGGGAGGGAGAGATTCTAGAGACATCCATTCCTTCGATGCATCAAGAGCTCACTTCTCCTATGGCTCCACAGAAGCAAAGGAGGGTCAAGGTTAGAATGAACAAGATGCAGAGAGTTCATAAAATATTAGTGCCTAATCCCTCTATTCCTAAAACTATTCCCAAGGAATCAGATGAGGATGAAACAGAGTCAGATGGGGAGGAAGAACAAGTGCCTCTACAAGGGAGAACCCGACTTGCCAAAGCTATAGAATTGGAAAGAAAGAAGAATGTCACAAATATCCCACCACCACCCAAGTTGAAATAGTAGAGCTCTCTTCGTCAGAAGCTGAAGTACAACGATGGGTGAATGAGCAAAGAGAGCTAGGTGATAATATTCTCTCCATTCCAAATTTTTGTTTTATGCCAGTGGGTACAGAATTGGTTGGAGATAAGATTAGAGATACTCCTACAGGTGAATCTCAATAGCAAGATGGGATGCAGATGCCATCTGAGACACAAGGTCCTCATTCAACGCCCCCATCTTCACCTCAATCTATGATGGTAGATAGGGTTTTAGTGACACCTCCACCTCCGAGTTCAGAAGAACATGTTCAGAAGGAATCATCATTACAAGGAGAACCAGAACCAAGGGTTACTAGTGAGCCATCAAAAGAGGCACAGGTAATGGAATGTATACAACAACCTTCTCAGGAAGTTGAGGATCAAACTATGGGATCTACAGAAACTGAGACTACAGAAGAAGAACCCTCACACCAAGAAACTCCAAGAAAAAATGACAAAGGGAAGGAGGTAGATGAACACATCCCTTCATCATCTAGAGGTAAGGTTGGAGAAAGACATATCCCGAGATGGTTTCAGAAGGAAATAATGAGAACTGCTAAGCATCAATTATTTGCTTCAGAAGATGATATCTGTGACATTGCAAAGATTTTGAGCAAGCCTGACTCTCCATTATAGGATGCAACACCATTTGCATTCATTACCACTACTTGGAATTAGGACCTATTTGCTCAAGTGGCTCATCCCCCGAAAGATACAGATGAAGAAGCTGTCAGCCTTCAGGACTATCAGGTAAAGGATATCACATTAGGGAAACCTACACGGGATACTTCTCGACAAATGATGACTATGGGAGTCAAAGAGGTTCTTAACCACATGGAACGTGATGAGATTGAAATCAGAGCACTTTGAAGGCAAGTTGAGATCTTGAAAGGATATCTAGCTGAAGTTATTGGTCCTCTTGACTCTGAAGGCCCCGAGGAGACTTTGACTACCATTCTGAAAGAAGGGGAAGGTGTACGGCTCAATCCATTTTTGAGAGCTTGTCAGGATTGGCGAGAAAACCTTGAGGATAGGGGTATCACTATAATTACAGGAAGTTTCAAATTATTGCACGCTACACAAGACAACATTGATAAGATCGTGGCAATTTTGAGGCAGGATTTCAGCATTATGGATGAGGTACGAGTTTGGGGCAAGGATTTGCAAATTCTACAGGCCATAAAAGGACAAAGGTACCACATTTTGATTGATGTATATACTGGCAAAGAACTAGACATAATAGATGATTGGATAGAAAAGATTGCAAAGGGAAATAAAGTGATGGAAACATTGCATGATGAGATACATAGGCTCAAGGACCAAGCTCGAGAGTGAATTTTGGAAGCAGAAAAGCTATATAGTGATGCATGCTTGGATATTTTTGAAGATGAAAATGGGAGAAGCTTTTACCAGTTGAGGTGGGAAACTTTAGAAAAACTTTAGAGGAAGCATCCAGTGATGAAGATATCAGACAAGCCTTCAGGACAGAGGAAGCATTGTTAGAGTTGGATACCAAACTCGAGGATTTTGCAAAAACTTAGATTGAGGTGGACAACTACAGACAGAAGGTCAAAGATAAGTATGAGGCTTTGGATCTTCCCAATGCCGCTAAAATTATTGAGATTATAGAGAAATTCAAGGGCAAATATCCAAACATATCTTTAGGATGAAGATGAACAAAACCCAGATGCCAGAATTTCAATTTTGACACTTAGAAAGTTTTGAGGTTTTTTGACTCAGTCAAGGTCCACAGCTTCACAGATCTGCAAGTCTATAGGTATGCAACTTCGCAGATCCGCAGGTCCGCAGGTCTGCAGCTCTGCATTTTCATGAGGCTTCGCAATTCAGAAGTGCGCCGACAGTCAACTGCCAGTTCCAAAAATAACACTTTCCATGAATTGGAAACACATTTTGATGGCAAGATAACTCTGACACACATCAAGTGAAGGGCCAGCTTCTATTTTTGGTGTCTCCATGTACTTCTACTTTGACTGATGGCTTCTTCCTATTTTCTCTCTCATGCTTTCATTGTTTTAACATGTAAAGGGCTCATGCATCCAATTAATGAATAAAATATCGATGGAGTCACTCCAAGCATCAGTTAGATTACTAATTTATATATATTTAGTTTGTTTTAATGTTTTAAAGGTATTTTTATTGCATTAATATATCTCTTACTCTCAACACAAATTGAGGAGACAATTTCTTATAAATACCCCATTGTAAAATGTAAAAAGGGTCGCCGTTATTATGCAATAAAATTATGCTTTTGGTGCTAGCATTTGGAGTGTAGTTATTCTTGCCTGAATGTGTCATTGTTTTGTGGATTTTATTCATAAGATTGTGATTGAGCCAAAGGTTTATTGCATTTTTTCTGGTTGTGCAATCTTTTAGTTCTGGTGTTTGCTACAGATATATGAATTCCGTTGACGTAACGAGCTTGAGAAGAGATCACCCGATTGTGTCTACATAGCTTTTTGTCTCGCATGAGCACACTTTCTATGGCCTTAAGATTTGATGAAGAGTGAAACATCATTCGATTTGTTAAAGATTCTCACCGATGATTGCATCAGTGGATTCTAGGAAGCACTGCTCCTGTTTTCATTGGTTTCCTACCAATTTCTTCGAAGGTTTAACTCATAGCGTGTTGTGTTCTGTAGCTTATGCCCATTTAGGAATTTCAATTTCAAGTTATTTGATTTCATGTTATTTGCTTTCAATTTCATTATTTTCTTTTCTCTCCCCCCTGTTAGAATAGGACCTCATAGTAAGTTGCATTGTTAGAGTTGCATTCATTAAAAAAAAAAATACAAAATACAAAAACATTGTTCTTTTTGGTGTGATATTTTGAGACAGCGAACAGATTTTACTTGATTCCAAGGTAAAGAGTTTTTTGAACCAGGAAAGGCCTCCTTGTGAACATTCACATTTATCTTCTACTGAGCGGATTTTGGTACATCGCAAGACAAACACTGAACCTTGGAGTGGATCCTTAAAAATATTTGTTTTTCAAGAGAGGAATTACACTATTTATTCTTGCCGTTGACCTCGTGCAAAACGAACACACAACAACTCCTTATTTTACTCAAATTAAATCTATTAACTCCCTTTAATTTGGAAATCTCCCTTGATGACTGAACTTCACCTTTAATTTTGACCGTTGATTGAAATCGATCTCAACCGTTGATGAATTTCAAAAAAATCTATTTAAGAGACCCTCATCTCTTCATTTTGAAAGGTTGAATGAGAATTTGCATCGAATTTTTGCTGGAATTCATACTCACATTTGCTCATATTCACATACGCAAAGATCAAGTTTGACCAAAAGTTGACCGAATTTAACCACGGTTCACTTGAGTTGACTAGTTTCAAAAAGAATTTTGGAATAATTAAACAGAATTATTTAATTAAATGGAGTACTTACTTCTAATTAGTTAAACAAAGTTATTTAATTAAATGAGAAGCCATTCCTAATTAATTAAATGAAGTTATTTAATTAAATAAGAAAAGTGTCTCTAATTAATTAAAGATTATTTAATTAAATAGAAAAAGTAATTATGAGAGCATATCTCATTTTATTAAATTAAATATCTCAACAAAATCTCTCTTCAGTTCAAAAAGGGAAATTCCCAGTTCACTATTGATAAAAAATGAGTTAAATAAGTGAACTCCTTTTTCTACTCAAATTGAATCAGTTAACTACTTATTTTACTCAAATTAAATTTGTTAACTCCCTTTAATTTGGAAATCTCCCTTTATGACTAAACTTCACCTTTAATCCTGACAGTTGATTGAAATCGATCTCAACCGTTGATGAATTCCAGGAAAGTCTATTTAAGACACCCTCATCTCTTCGTTTTGAAAGGTTGAATGAGAATTTGCATCGAATTGTTTCTAGAATTCGTACTCACATTTGCTCATATTCACATATGCAAAGATCAAGTTTGACAAAAAGTTGACCAGATTTAACCACGTGTAATGCCCCGCCAAGGGATCCAAAGAATTAACCTAGAATTTCACTAAGTTTGGTAACATTTTTTTTTTGAAATAAAATGAAAGTAAATACCACATATAACTTGTACTTAATAACAGAAGAAATAGCAATGTCCATCTGAAAGTAAACATAACATACATAATCGATTACATTCTTTTAAGATCCCTTAACATTGAATTACATACATGAATCCATCTAGTACAACATCCACATGAAATAATAATGATAAGTCCAATGTTTAAATATTACATTTAAAATGCTCATTCATCATCTATACATGTCACAGGGTATGACAAGCTCAAAGAATATACATATGTACAATAAGGTACATCATCCTATTCTAATCCATGATACATCAAATTAAAGATAATCACATGATACACATGATACATCATCGTAGAAGTCATATACATCCATCATAAAGATCAAACAAAATAAAATAAGTGCATGGTTCCTCCCAACCATTAATAGCATCATTAGACCATCGTGGGTCCTAGCCATCCCTCCGTGTGTAACATCCCAAATCACCGAAGGGATCATCGATATTAACATAGTAGGAATGTCACACCTTAAATATACAACATCATATGTAAAAAGTAATCTAACATGAAAATATAAGCATAAGATAACATCATCTAACATATGCTAATCATCAATGAAAGGATACATATCCACCATCACGAAGGACGCATCAGCCACAATGTCTCAATGAATCTCAAATGATAAGAGTGGAAAATACACTACCACCCAACTGCGTAGTACCTAAGTGGTCCACTCCCACCATGCTAAGGAGATAATCTCAAGTCCCAAATAGGTTATCAAAATCACATAGCATAAATCCCTATAATCCAGGAATCCTAAAAGTATACTAACTCAAAGTTTCTAATTACGAAACTGACATCTACTTCCCAGAGGCACACAATGACATGTCAGAACCTACTATGCAAGCGGGAAAGTGTCATCGCATTTATCTCGTACAAGTTACCATAGTAGTTAGGTAAACTCCACAAGTTCATACAAATCTCATGCGGCCACTAGTATACTCTCATTCTGACGAGGCATACTATGGAATGCAAGGTCGCAACCATGCATTCTCACTACTCCCATCCTAGCCTATACAAGCACTCAAGGCATGGGCGAGAACAAAAACTCTTATCTTTTTAGGTTCATTCAGTTAGTATTAGGTGTGAATGTTATCACTTATTAATCCAACTTACAATGAGTTACCCTGGCAGCCTCTTAGGGCCCCGGCCCCCATTGCAAGCCACTTCCCGTCACTACATGCAGATATCCTACCCTAAAGCTCATGGAATCATAAATCTCAAAATCACAAAAGATAATCCATAGTAAAATCATCAAATATGCATAAAAGCATCAAATCACCATGAGCAAATATACATAGAAAATCATGATCACAACAGCTCTCTATTGGCAACTGAAGCATCACTAATAATCAAAAGTATCCAATGGTTCTTAATAACCAAAATATATCTCAATCATACTGATCGAAGACTCCAAAAATGGTTGAGTCAAATATTTCACAACATGACATGATCAAGGATAAATCCACATTTTAGTCCCATCATGGCGACTAGAATATAACCAAGGATAACTGATTGATGACCAAAAATAATGGTTAAGTCAAGTGTCTCATCTATAACAATTAGTATTACAACCAATACATAGAGCATTCCATCACATAACCATGGTTGGGTTTATAAAAATTGAGATTAAAACATCATCATGACATCACAATCACATAACTCCCAAGCCTCTGGTAGACGTCCTATAACTGGTCAACACTAGTCAACCCAAAACCCAAAAATAATAATATAAAGAATACACAATGTAAACACATGTTTTGGTTTTGCTAAATTTTCAATTTTGAATTCAATGCAAAGGTCTCGGTTTACATTTCCCAAACTATTTCAAGTGGAGAGTTTTACCTAACCCATGTATTTGTTTGATAGATAAAAAGTTTCTCCATTAGACTCAATTTCCTAATTGCTCTAATAATTTTTTGTTTACATAAACTTTGTTTTCGAAAGACATTTCCAATGAATTCAATATTATCAACAAAATTTACATATTTCCAAAAATTTGACTTATAACACATTCTAATAATTATCCTTGATTAAACTAAACTTAATTAAGTTAATTATTACTATTTCTTAATAATAGTTGATAAATTATTAATCATATTTTTAAATCATCTATCTTTACAAATTGATCCATATATACAAATCATTTTAAATAATGTAATTATTGATAATATATATACATATATGCTCATATATATATATATATATATATATATATATATATATATATATATATATATATATATATATATATACACATACATGCATACATAAATAAATACATATATATATATAATAATTAATAACATTATCTAATAATGAACAATACTTAATAACATTATATGTAAAATCGAATAAGGAAATCGTTATACATAAGCGATATGCTATCGCCTGTACCCTGTGCTTGGCTATACTCGGCATGGGTGTCAGGTCTGTACCACCCACGGCCGCAGTGAATGCCTGCGACTACTGTCACTGAACAATATACGGGTCACGACGTTAGTCGTGTTCGTCGCGACAATCCCGCCATAATAATAAACAGTGGAAAGGGAGGGGGTTATGGGGTATAAACCACCTCTCCATATGAAATTTTATGTATATTTCAATTTTAGTTTCGTTTTACCACTGACATTCGATTTTAATAAAGAAATTTATAAACGTTTTACAAGAAACGAAATTCGCAGAGCGATACGACATTTGAACTTTCAATATATATATATATATATATATATATATATATATATATATATATATATATTTGTGTGTGTGTGTGTGTGTGTGTGTGTGTGTGTGTGTGTGTGTGTGTGTCTATATATGCAGAATTTTTATAAACATATATATAAATATGCATTAAAAATGCAGATCTAAGATCATATATATATATATATATGATTCTAAAATATTTACCTTTTAAATTTTCTCAATAACTTTCTAATGGATTTGGCTATAATTTAAACCCTAGCCCCATCTTCCTTTCATATCTATAAAATTCTAAAATAAATTTGATTGCCCATATTGAAAATGCATACAATAAAAATCTAAAATTCCTTAGAAGACATATGGAAGACATGAAGAAGACAGGAATGCATGATGCGGAAATAGCATAAGAAAAATCACAAGAATCCACCCGGATTCTGATGCTAATTCGCTTTTCCTCAGAAAACCTGCAGAGCAAGCTCCCTTCTATAAAAATCTACAAAAAACTCTCGAATCCTTCAATGCTCCAATTGCTCTCCAAAAACTCTTGAATCCTTCAATGCTCCAATTGCTCTCCAAAAACTCTCGAATCCTTCAATGCTCTAATTGCTCTCCAAAAACTCTCGAATCCTTCAATGCTCCAATTGCTCTCCAAAAATTTCTGAATCTTTCAATGCTCCAATTGCTCTCCAAAAACTCTCGAATCCTTCAATGCTCCAATTGCTCTCCAAAAACTCTCGAATCCTTCAATATCCAATTGCTCTCCAAAAACTCTCTCAAGCTTCTAAGAATGCTTGAGTATAAAGAGCTGTCAAGAAACCTTTGGAATGTTTCTTGAAACTGCTGAAAGGTGTCAACAACTAAGCATGGGTCTTTTCCCACTTTTTTCGGTGAGTCATAGAGTTGTAGATACCTTGTGCTTAATTGATGCACTAACCCCTGTGTTGACACAAGTTAATTCCCATGCAAGCTTATAACTCCAATTTACTTTTTAAATAATTTCTATTTAAATATTTATAACTACCATTTTAATTTTTATAACTTTTATTATTATTGTTTTATTTATTAGTTTACTATTATTTTATAATTATTATTTAATTTTATTTTCTAGTATTCTCTTATATAAGTCTTTTCCTCAATAATTCACATTTAATTAATCACAATCAAAATATCAATAATTAAATGAAGTTATTTAGTTAAATAAGAAAAGTGTCTCTAATTAATTAAAGATTATTTAATTAAATAGAAAAAGTAATTATGAGAGCATATCTCATTTTATTAAATTAAATATCTCAATAAAATCTCTCTCCAGTTCAAAAAGGGAAATTTCCAGTTCACTATTGATAAAAAATGAGTTAAATCAGTTAACTCCTTTTTCTACTCAAATTGAATCAGTTAACTCCTTATTTTACTCAAATTAAATCTGTTAACTCCCTTTAATTTGGAAATCTCCCTTTATGACTGAACTTCACCTTTAATCCTGACCGTTGATGAATTTCAGGAAAGTCTATTTAAGAGACCCTCATCTCTTCATTTTGAAAGGTTGAATGAGAATTTGCATCAAATTGTTGCTGGAATTCATACTCACATTTGCTCATATTCACATACGTAAAGATCAAGTTTGACCAAAAGTTCACCAGATTTAACCACGATTGACTTGAGCTGACTAGTTTCGAAAATAATTTTGAAATAATCAAACGAAATTATTTAATTAAATGGAGTACTTACTTCTAATTAATTAAACAAAGTTATTTAATTAAATGAGAAGCCATTCCTAATTAATTAAATGAAGTTATTTAATTAAATAAGAAAAGAGTCTCTAATTAATTAAAGATTATTTAATTAAATAGAAAAAGTAATTATGAGAGCATATCTCATTTTATTAAATTAAATATCTCAAAACAATCTCTCTTCAGTTCAAAAAGGAAAATTTTCAGTTCACTATTGAACAAAAATGAGTTAAATCAATTAACTCCTTTTTCTACTCAAATTGAATCAGTTAACTCCTTATTTTACTCAAATCAAATCTGTTAACTCCCTTTAATTTGGAAATCTCCCTTTATGACTGAACTTCACATTTAATCCTGACCGTTGATTGAAATCGATCTCAACCGTTGATTAATTCTAGGAAAGTCTATTTAAGAGACCCTCATCTTTTCATTTTGAAAGGTTGAATGAGAATTTGCATCGAATTGTTGCTGGAATTCATACTCACATTTACTCATATTCACATACGCAAAGATCAAGTTTGATCAAAAATTGACCAAATTTAACCATGGTTGACTTGAGCTTACTAGTTTCGAAAAGAATTTTAAAATAATTAAACAAAATTATTTAATTAAATGGAGAACTTACTTCTAATTAATTAAACAAAGTTATTTAATTAAATGAGAAGCCATTCCTAATTAATTAAATGAAGTTATTTAACTAAATAAGAAAAGTGTCTCTAATTAATTAAATATTATTTAATTAAATAGAAAAAGTAATTATGAGAGCATATCTCATTTTATTAAATTAAATATCTCAACAAAATCTCTCTTCAATTCAAAAAGAGAAATTTCCAGTTCACTATTGATCAAAAATGAGTTAAATCAGTTAACTCCTTTTTCTATTCAAATTGAATTAGTTAACTCCTTATTTTACTCAAATTAAATTTGTTAACTCCCTTTAATTTGAAAATCTCCCTTTATGACTGAACTTCACCTTTAATCCTGACTGTTGATTGAAATCGATCTCAACCGTTGATTAATTCTAGGAAAGTCTATTTAAGAGACCCTCATCTTTTCATTTTGAAAGGTTGAATGAGAATTTGCATCGAATTGTTGCTAGAATCCATACTCACATTTACTCATATTCACATACACAAAGATCAAGTTTGACAAAAAATTGACCAAATTTAACCATGGTTGACTTGAGCTTACTAGTTTCGAAAAGAATTTTAAAATAATTAAATGAAATTATTTAATTAAATGGAGAACTTACTTCTAATTAATTAAACAAAGTTATTTAATTAAATGAGAAGCCATTCCTAATTAATTAAATGAAGTTATTTAATTAAATAAGAAAAGTGTCTCTAATTAATTAAATATTATTTAATTAAATAGAAAAAGTAATTATGAGAGCATATCTCATTTTATTAAATTAAATATCTCAACAAAATCTCTCTTCAGTTTAAAAAGAGAAATTTCAAGTTCACTATTGATCAAAAATGAGTTAAATCAGTTAACTCCTTTTCTACTCAAATTGAATCAGTTAACTCCTTATTTTAATCAAATTAAATTTGTTAACTCCCTTTAATTTGAAAATCTCCCTTTATGACTAAACTTCACCTTTAATCCTGACTGTTGATTGAAATCGATCTCAACCATTGATGAATTTCAGGAAAGTCTATTTAAGAGACCCTCATCTCTTCATTTTGAAAGGTTGAATGAGAATTTGCATCGAATTGTTGCTAGAATTCATACTCACATTTGCTCATATTCACATACACAAAGATCAAGTTTGACAAAAAGTTGACCAAATTTAACCATGGTTGACTTCAGTTGACTAGTTTCGAAAAGAATTTTGAAATAATTAAACAAAATTATTTAATTAAATGAAATACTTACTTCTAATTAATTAAACAAAGTTATTTAATTAAATGAGAAGCCATTCCTAATTCATTAAATGAAGTTATTTAATTAAATAAGAAAAGTGTCTCTAATTAATTAAAGATTATTTAATTAAATAGAAAAAGTAATTATGAGAGCATATCTCATTTTATTAAATTAAATATCTTAACTAAATCTCTCTTCAGTTCAAAAAGGGAAATTTCCAGTTCACTATTGATCAAAAATGAGTTAAATCAGTTAACTCCTTTTTATACTCAAATTGAATCAGTTAACTCCTTATTTTACTAAAATTAAATCTGTTAACTCCTTTTAATTTGGAAATCTCCCTTTTATGACTGAACTTCACATTTAATCCTGACCATTGATTAAAATCGATCTCTACCGTTGATGAATTCCAAGAAAGTCTATTTAAGAGACCCTCATCTCTTCATTTTGAAGGTTGAATGAGAATTTGCATCGAATTGTTGCTGAAATTCATACTCACATTTGCTCATATTCACATACGCAAAGATCAGGTTTGACCAAAAGTTGACCAAATTTAACCATGATTGACTTGAGCTGACTAGTTTCGAAAAGAATTTTGAAATAATTAAACGAAATTATTTAATTAAATGGAGTACTTACTTCTAATTAGTTAAACAAAGTTATTTAATTAAATGAGAAGCCATTTCTAATTAATTAAATGAAGTTATTTAATTAAATAAGAAAAGTGTCTCTAATTAATTAAAGATTATTTAATTAAATAGAAAAAGTAATTATGAGAGCATATCTCATTTTATTAAATTAAATATCTGAACAAAATTTCTCTTCAGTTCAAAAAGGGAATTTTTCAGTTCACTATTGATAAAAAATGAGTTAAATGAGTTAACTCCTTTTCCTTTTCAAATTGAATCAGTTAACTCCTTATTTTACTCAAATTAAATCTGTTAACTCTGTTTAATTTGAAAATCTCCCTTTATGACTGAACTACACCTTTAATCCTGACCGTTGATTGAAATCGATTTTCAACCATTGATTGTAATCGATTTTCAACCGTTGATGAATTCTAAGAAAATCTATTTAAGAGACCCTCATCTCTTCATTTTGAAAGGTTGAATGAGAATTTGCATGGAATTGTTGCTGGAATTCATACTCATATTTAATCATATTCACATACGCAAAGATCAAGTTTGACCAAAAGTTGACCAGATTTAACTATGGTTGGCTTGAGCTGACTAGTTTCAGAAAGAATTCTGAAATAATTAAACAAAATTATTTAATTAAATGGAGTACTTACTTCTAATTAATTAAACAAAGTCATTTAATTAAATGAGAAGC
The DNA here is from genome assembly GCA_028749045.1 of Cupressus sempervirens. Classification (NCBI taxonomy): domain Eukaryota; kingdom Viridiplantae; phylum Streptophyta; class Pinopsida; order Cupressales; family Cupressaceae; genus Cupressus; species Cupressus sempervirens. The sequence goes on from CM053788.1 coordinate 107,268,275, forward strand.
CATTCCTAATTAATTCTATGAAGTTATTTAATTAAATAAGAAAAGTGACTCTAATTAATTAAAGATTATTTAATTAAATAGAAAAAGTAATTATGAGAGCATATCTCATTTTGTTAAATTAAATATCTCAACAAAATCTCTCTTCAATTCAAAAAGGGAAATTTCCAGTTCACTATTGATAAAAAATGAGTTAAATTAGTTAACTGCTTTTTCTACTCAAATTAAATCAGTTAACTCCTTATTTTACTCAAATTAAATCTGTTAACTCCCTTTAATTTGGAAATCTCCCTTTATGACTGAACTTCACCTATAATCCTGACCGTTGATTGAAATCGATCTCAACCGTTGATGAATTCAAGGAAAATCTATTTAAGAGACCCTCATTTCTTCATTTTGAAAGGTTGAATGAGAATTTGTATCGAATTGTTGTTGGAATTCATACTCACATTTGCTCATATTCACATACGCAAAGATCAAGTTTGACCAAAAGTTGACCAGATTTAACCACGGTTGACTTGAGTTGACTAGTTTCGAAAAGAATTTTGAAATAATTAAACGAAATTACTTAATTAAATGCAGTACTTACTTCTAATTAATTAAACAAAGTTATTTAATTAAATCAGAAGCCATTCCTAATTAATTAAATGAAGATATTTAATTAAATAAGAAAAGTGACTCTAATTAATTAAAGATTATTTAATTAAATAGAAAAAGTAATTATGAGAGCATATCTCATTTTATTAAATTAAATATCTCAACAAAATCTCTCTTCAGTTCAAAAAGAGAAATTTCCAGTTCACTATAGATCAAAAATGAGTTAAATTAATTAACTGATTTTTCTATCAAACTGAATCCATTAACTCTTTATTTTACTCAAACTAAAATTATTAACTCCCTTTAGTTTGGAAATCTCTCTTTATGACTGAACTTCACCTTTAATCTTGACCGTTGATTGAAATCAATTTCAACCGGTGAGAAATTCCATGAAAGTCTATTTAGGAGACCCTCATCTCTTCATTTTGAAAGGTTGAATAAAAATTTGCATCGAATTGTTGTTGGATTTCATACTCACATTAGCTCATATTCACATATGCAAACATCAAGTTTGACCAAAAGTTGACCAGATTTAACCACGGTTGACTTGAGCTGAATAGTTTCGAAAAGAATTTTGAAATAATTAAACGAAATTACTTAATTAAATGCAGTATTTACTTCTAATTAATTAAACAAAGTTATTTAATTAAATCTGAAGCCATTCCTAATTAATTAAATGAAGATATTTAATTAAATAAGAAAAGTGTCTCTAATTAATTAAAAATTATTTAATTAAATAGAAATGTAATTATGAGAGCATACCTCATTTTTAAAAATTAAATATCTCAACAAAATCTCTCTTCAGTTCAAAAAGAGAAATTTCCTGTTTACTATTGATAAAAAATGAGTTAAATCAGTTAACTCCTCTTTCTACTCAAATTGAATTAGTTAACTCCTTATTTTACTCAGATTAAATCTGTTAACTCCTTTTAATTTGAAAATCTTCTTTTATGACTGAACTTCACCTTTAATCTTTGCTTGTTCATTGAAATCGATCTCAACTGTTGATGAATTCCAAGAAAGTCTATTTAAGAGACCCTTGTCTATTCATTTTGAAAGGTTGAATGAGAATTTGCATCGAATTGTTGCTGGAATTCATACTCACATTTGCTCATATTCACATACTCAAAGATCAAGTTTGATCAAAAGTTGACCGGATTTAACCACGGTTGACTTGAGCTGACTAGTTTCGAAAAAATAATTAAAATAATCAAACAAAATTATTTAATTAAATGGAGTACTTACTTCTAATTAATTAAACAAAGTTATTTAATTAAATGAGAAGCCATTCCTAATTAATTAAATGAAGTTATTTAATTAAATAAGAAAAGTGTCTCTAATTAATTAAAGATCATTTAGTTAAATAGAAAAAGTAATTATGAGAGCATATCTCATTTTATTAAATTAAATATCTCAACAAAATCTCTCTTCAGTTCAAAAAGGGAAATTTTCAGTTCACTATTAATAAAAAATGAGTTAAATCAGTAAACTTCCTTTTCTATTCAAATTGAATCAGTTAACTCCTTATTTTACTCAAATTAAATCTGTTAACTCTCTTTAATTTGGAAAGCTCCCTTTATGACTGAACTTCACCTTTAATTCTGACCGTTAATTGAAATCGATCTCAACCGTTGATGAATTCCAAGAATGTCTATTTATGAGACCCTCATCTCTTCATTTTAAAAGGTTGAATGAGAATTTGCATTGAATTGTTGTTGGAATTCATACTCACATTTGGTCATATTCACATATGCATAGATCAAGTTTGACAAAAAGTTTACCAGATTTAACCATGGTTGACTTGAGTTGACTAGTTTCGAAAAGAATTTTGAAATAATTAAACGAAATTATTTAATTAAATGGAGTACTTACTTCTAATTAATTAAACAAAGTTATTTAATTAAATGAGAACCCATTCCTAATTAATTAAAAGTAGTTATTTAATTAAATAAGAAAATTGTCTCTAATTAATTAAAGATTATTTAATTAAATAGAAAAAGTAATTATGAGAGCATATCTCATTTTATTATATTAAATATCTCAACAAAATCTCTCTTCAGTTCAAAAAGGGAAATTTCCAGTTCACTATTGATAAAAAATGAGTTAAATCAGTTAACTCCTTTTTCTATTCAAATTGAATCAGTTAACTCCTTATTTTACTCAAATTAAATTTTTTAACTCTCTTTAATTTGGAAATCTCCCTTTATGACTGAACTTCACCTTTAATTCTGACCGTTGATTGAAATAAATCTCGACCGTTGATGAATTCTATGAATGTCTATTTAAGAGACCCTCATCTCTACATTTTCAAAGGTTGAATGAGAATTTGCATCGAATTGTTGCTGGAATTCGTACTCACATTTTCTCATATTCACGTACGCAAAGATCAAGTTTGACCAAAGGTTTGATCGGATATGACCACAGTTGACTAGTTTCGAAAAAATTTTTGAAATAATTAAACGAAATTATTTAATTAAATGGAGTACTTACTTCTAATTAATTAACAAAAGTTATTTAATTAAATGAGAAGTCATTCCTAATTAATTAAATGAAGTTATTTAATTAAATAAGAAAAGTGTCTGTAATTAATAAAAGATTACTTAATTAAATAGAAAAAGTAATTATGAGATCATATCTCATTTTATTAAATTAAATATCTCAACAAAATCTCTCTTCAGTTCAAAAAGGGAAATTTCCAATTCACTATTGATAAAAAACGAGTTAAATCAATTAACTCATTTTTCTACTCAAATTGAATCAGTTAACTCGTTATTTTTCTCAAATTAAATCTGTTAACTCCGTCTAATTTGGAAATCTCCCTTTCTGACTTAACTTCACCTTTAATCCTGACCGTTGAATTAAATCGATCTCAACCATTGATGAATTTTAGGAAAGTCTATTTAAGAGAACCTCATCTCTTCATTTTGAAAGGTTGAATGAGAATTTGCACCGAATTGTTGCTGGAATTCATACTCACATTTGCTCATATTCACATACGCAAAGATAAAGTTTGACCAAAAGTTGATCAGATTTTACCACGGTTGACTTGAGTTGACTAGTTTCGAAAAGAATTTTAAAAGAATTAAACAGAATTATTTAATTAAATGGAGTACTTACTTCTAATTAATTAAACAAAGTTATTTAATTAAATGAGAAGCTATTCCTAATTAATTAAATGAAGTTATTTAATTAAAGAAGAAAAGTGTCTCTAATTAATTAAAGATTATTTAGTTAAATAGAAAAAGTAATTATGAGAGCATATCTCATTTTATTAAATTAAATATCTCAACAAAATCTCTCTTTTGTTCAAAAAGAGAAATTTCTAGCTCACTATTGATAAAAAATGAGTTAAATCAATTAACTCCTTTTTCTACTCAAATTAAATCAGTTAACTCCGTATTTTACTCAAATTAAATCTGTTAACTCTCTTTAATTTGAAAATCTCCCTTTATGACTGAACTTCATCTTTAATCCAGACCGTTGATTGAAATCGATCTCAACCGTTGATGAATTCTATGAAAGTCTATTTAAGATACCCTCATCTCTTCATTTTGAAAGGATGAATGATAATTTGCGTCGAATTGTTGCTAGAATTCATACTCACATTTGCTCATATTCACATACGCAAAGATATAATTTGACCAAAAGTTGACCAGATTTAACCACGGTTGACTTGAGTTGACTAGTTTCGAAAAGAATTTTGAAATTATTAAACGAAATTATTTAATTAAATGGAGTATTTACTTCTAATTAATTAATCAAAGTGATTTAATTAAATGAGAAGCCATTCCTAATTAATTAAATGAAGTTATTTAATTAAATAAGAAAAGTGTCTCTAATTAATTAAAAATTATTTAATTAAATAGAAAAAGTAATTATGAGAGCATATCTCATTTTATTAAATTAAATATCTCAACAAAATCTCTGTTCAGTTCAAAAAGGGAAATTTCCAGTTCACTATTGATCAAAAATGAGTTAAATCAGTTAACTCCTTTTTCTACTCAAATTGAATCAGTTAAGTCATGATTTGACTCAAATTAAATCCGTTAACTACCTTTAATTTGGAAATCGCCCTTTATGACTGAACTTCACCTTTAATCTTGACCGTTGATTGAAATCGATCTCAACCTCTGATGAATTCCAAGAAAGTCTATTTCAGAGACCCTCATCTCTTCATTTTGAAAGGTTGAATGAGAATTTGCATCGAATTGTTGTTGGAATTCATACTCACATTTGCTCATATTCACATAGCAAACATCAAGTTTGACAAAAAATTGACCAGATTTAACCACGGTTGACTTGAGTTGACTAGTTTCGAAAAGAATTTTGAAATAATTAAACAAAATTATTTAACTAAATGGAGTACTTCTAATTAATTAAACAAAGTTATTTAATTAAATGAGAAGTCATTCATAATTAATTAAATGAAGTTATTTAATTAAATAAGAAAAATGTCTCTAATTAATTGAAGATTATTTAATTAAATAGAAAAAGTAATTATGAGAGCATATCTCATTTTATTAAATTAAATATCTCAACAAAATCTCTCTTTAGTTCAAAAAGAAAAATTTTCAGTTCACTATTGACCAAAAATGAGTTAAATCAGTTAACACATTTTTCTACTCAAATTGAATCAGTTAGCTCCTTATTTTACTCAAATTAAATCTGTTAACTCCTTTTAATTTGAAAATCTCCCTTTATGACTGAACTTCACCTTTAATACTAACCGTTGATTGAAATCGATCTCAACCGTTGATGAATTTCAGGAAAGTCTTTTTAAGAGACCCTCATCTCTTTATTTTGAAAGGTTGAATGAGAATTTGCATCGAATTGTTAATGGAGTTCATACTCACATTTGCTCATATTTACCTATGCAACAATCAAGTTTGATCGTAAGTTAACAAGATTTAACCACGGTTGACTTGAGTTGACTAGTTTCGAAAAGAATTTTGAAATATTTAAACAAAATTATTTAATTAAATGGAGTACTTACTTCTAATTAATTAAACAAAGTTAGTTAATTAAATTAGAAGCCATTCCTAATTAATTAAATGAAGTTATTTAATTAAATAAGAAAAGTGTCTCTAATTAATTAAAGATTATTTAATTAAATATAAAAATTAATTATTAGAGCATATCTCATTTAATTATATTAAATATCTCAACAAAATTTCTCTTCAGTTCAAAAAGAGAAATTTTCAGTTCACTATTGAAAAAAAATGAGTTAAATGAGTTAACTCCTTTTTCTACTCAAAATGAATTAGTTAACTCCTTATTTTACTCAAATTAAATCTGTTAAGTCCCTTTAATTTGAAAATCTCCCTCTATGACTGAACTTCACCTTTAATCTTGACCGTTAATTGAAATCGATCTCAACCGTTGATGAATTTCAAGAAAGTGTATTTAAGAGACCCTCATCTCTTCATTTTTAAAAGTTGAATGAGAATTTGCATCGAATTGTTGCTGAAATTCATACTCACATTTGCTCATAGTCACATACGCAAAGATTAAGTTTGACCAAAAGTTGACCAGATTTAACCACGGTTGACTTGAGTTGACTAGTTTGAAAAAGAATTTTGAAATAATTAAATGAAATTATTTAATTAAATGGAGTACTTACTTCTAATTAATTAAATAAAGTTATTTAATTAAACGAGAAGCCATTCCTAATTAATTAAATGAAGTTATTTAATTAAATAAGAAAAGTGTTTCTAATTAATTAAAGATTATTTAATTAAATAGAAAAAGTAATTATGAGAGCATATCTCATTTTATTAAATTAAATATCTCAACAAAATGTCTCTTCAGTTCAAAAAAGGAAATTTCCAGTTCACTATTGATAAAAAATGAGTTAAATTAGTTAACTCCTTTTTCTACTCAAATTGAATCAGTTAACTCTTTATTTTACTCAAATTAAATCTGTTAACTCCCTTTAATGTGGAAATCTCCCTTTATGACTGAACTTCATCTTTAATCCTGAGCGTTGATTGAAATCGATCTCAACCGTTGATGAATTCCAGGAAAGTCTATTTAAGAGACCCTCATCTCTTCATTTTGAAAGGTTGAATGAGAATTTCCATAAAATTGTTGCTGGAATTCATACTCACATTTGCTCATATTCACATACACAAAGATTAAGTTTGACAAAATGTTGACCAGATTTAACCACGGTTGACTTGAGTTGACTAGTTTCGAAAAGAATTTTGAAATAATTAAATGAAATTATTTAATTAAATGAGAATCTATTCCTAATTAATTAAATGAATTTATTTAATTAAATAAGAAAAGTGTCTCTAATTAATTAAAGATTATTTAATTAAATAGTAAAAGTAATTATGAGAGCATATCTCATTTTATTAAATTAAATATCTCAACAAAATCTCTCTTCAATTCAAAAAGGTAAATTTCCAGTTCACTATTGATCAAAAATGAGTTAAATCAGTTAACTCCTTTTTCTACTCAAATTGAATCAATTAACTCCTTATTTTACTGAAATTAAATCTGTGAACTCCTTTTAATTTGGAAATCTCCCTTTATGACTGAACTTCACCTTTAATCCTGACCGTTGATTGAAATCGATCTCAACCATTGATGAATTCCAGGAAAGTCTATTTAAGAGACCCTCATCTCTTCATTTTGAAAGGTTTCAATGAGAATTTGCATCGAATTTTTGCTGGAATTCATACTCGCATTTGTTCATATTCACATACGCAAAGATCAAGTTTGACCAAAAGTTGACCACATTTTGTAATGCCCCGCCAAGGGATCCAAAGAATTTCACTAAGTTTGCCGAACAATTTTTTTTAAAACATGAATGTAAAACCATTCATAACTTTCGTGAAAGCAATAGTAACAACCAACTGAAAGTAAACATAACATATATACATAACAGGCTACATTCTTTAATGATCTCTTAACATTGAATTACATCTAATCATAACTTATTCATCTAACATCACATCCTTATGAAATAACAATGATACATCCAACATTCATAAATTACATTTTCATTTGTTCAATCATCCACTGTACATGACACATGGTATGAAAAGCTTAAAAGAATAAACATCCATGTAAATCAAGTACATTGACATCCAATATTAATCCATGATGCAATTAAAGTAAATGAAACCATAAACAATACATGATACATCATCGCAAAAGATATAAACATCCATCACAAAATATAAGCATATATCACAAACATAAATAACTAAGTGCACTGTTCCTCCCAACCGTAAATAGCATCATTAGACCATTATGGATCCTAGTCATCCCTCCATGCGTAACATTCCAAAGCACCAAAGAGATCATCGGTATTATCATAGTAGAAATGTCACTCCTAAAATATCCTACTAACATGCAAAGTAAAGCATAGGATACCATCATCTAACATATGCAAATCATCAATATAAGAATCATACCAATAAATACATCCATCATAGGGAATATCATCTATCATAATGATCCAAGAATAGAATAAAGATAAATACCAACCAAGAATGCATCAGCCACAGTGTCTCAGATGGATCTCAAATGATAAGAATAAAAAATACACTACCACCTGATCGCGTGGAACCTAAGTAGTCCACTCCCACCGTGCTGAGGAGATAATCTCAAGTCCCAAATAGGATATCAATTCACAAAGTTCAAATCTCTATAAGTCTAGGAATCTTAAAAGTATACTACTCAAAGATTCCAACACATACAAAATCGACATCTAAATCCCAAAGGCACACAATGACATGTAGGAAACCTACTATGCAAGCGGGAAATGTCATCGCATTTATCATGTACAAGTTATCCTGGCAGTTAGCTAAACTCCATGGGTCCATATTGATCTCATGCGGCCACTAGTATCCTCTCATACTAACGAGGCATACTACGGAATGCATGATCACAACCATGTGTTCTCACTACTCCCATCCTAGCCTGTACAAGCGCTCAAGGCATGGGCGAGAACATCAAAACAATTATCTTTTTAGGTTCATTTAATCCCCATTTAGTGTATAAATGTTATCACTTATTAACCAAACTTACAATGAGTTACCCTGGCAGCCACTTAGGGCCCCGACCCCCATTGTAAGCCACTTCCCGACACTACAAGTAGATTACCTACCCTAAGCTCATGGAATCATAAAATCACCCCAGTCCTATACAAGCGATTGGAAAGAAAATTCAAAAGACAATCCATAAAAAGAATCATCAAATATCCACAATATAAGCATCAAATACCTATAATAAGAATCATCAAATATGCATAAAAGCATCAAATATCCATAATAAGAATCATCAAATCTCCATGATAAGAATCATCAAATCTCCATGAGCATGTGAAAAGCATCCATAGAAAATCATGACCACATCAGTTCTCTATTGGCAACTGAAGCCATCACTGATAATCATAAATATCCATTGATTCTCAATAACCAAAATATATCTCAAAATCATACTGATCAAAGACTCCAAAATGGTTGAGTCCAACATGTCACAACATGACATCATCAAAAAATAAATCAACATTTCAGTCCCATCATGGAAACTAGATAATAATCCAAGGATAACTGATTGATGACCCTGTAACGCCCTGCCAAGCGATCCAAAAGAATTAACTTAAAGTTTTACTAAGTTTGCTAAACCTTTTTTTTTTTAAAAGTAAGAAAGTATAACATACACATCAAACACATAGTAATGGAAGCAATAACATGTAATCATAAACAAACATACATAATAGGTTACATTCCTTAAGGATCCCAAGACGTTGAGTCACATTTAAATTTAATTAATTCTAAGTCTAACAACTACCACATCCACATGAAATAATAATAATAAAGTCCAATGTCCATAATATACATTTGTTCTAAATGCTTCTTGGCAATTTAATTCGGAATGCTCAATCATCCATTGTACATGTCACAGGGTATGAAAGGCTTAAAAAATTATACATATGTAAAAATAGAAATGCATCAACCTCCATGAATCCATGATACAAAGTATAGTAAAAATAAATGAAACCATTCACCATACATGATACAACCATCCATCATAAAAGATAAAACATCCACCATAAAATCTAACCATCCATCATAATAATCCAAGAACATAGTGAAGGTAAATGCCAACCAAGAAAGCTCTAGCCACGGTGACTACAGATGGATCTCAATGGTAAGAGTAAAAACACTACCACCTGATCACGTGGAACCTAAATGGTCCACTCCCAACGCGCTAAGGAAATAGTCTCAAGTCCCAAACAAGGTATCAAACACAAAATACAAGTACTCTCTAAGTCTGAGAAATCCTAAAAGTACACTAACTCAAAGGTTCCAACATAGATAGACATCTAGACCCAGAGGCACCACAAAGAAACGTAGGAAACCTGCTATACAAGCGGGAAAGTGTCATCGCAAAAGTCACATTGAAAGTTACTTGAGCAATCCCTTAGGAATCTTGGGTCCCCTATGATCCTGCGGCCACTAGTATCCTCTCGTACTGACGAGGCATACTATAGAATGCAAGGTTGTAACCAAGCGTTCTCTCTACCCCATCCTAGTCTGTACTAGCATTCAAGGCATAGGAGAGAACATACAGTTATCTTATTAAGTTCATTTAAGTCAGTATTTAGGTGAGATGTTTTCACTTGTTAAAACAACTTACAATGGGTTACTTCAGGCAGCCTCTTAGGGCCCCGATCCCATTGCAAGCCACTTCCCAACACTACACATAGATAACCTACCCTAGGCTCATGAAATAATGAATCAAAGAATCATAATAGAATCACCTCAATCATATACCAATGACTAAAAATATCATAATTATAATCCACAATCATTACATCAGTTCTCCATGAGCAACTAAATAGCATCAAATAATAATCATAATGATCACAACAAATCACTATCAGCACATGAAGGCATCAATGATAAATCACAATATCCAATGGTTCTCCAACGAGTAACCAAAAAGAATCCCAATAATAGAACATAAAACTAATCGAAGACTCCAAAATGGTCAAGTCAGGTAACTTCAAATACATACACCATCAGCTTCACACAAGGAAACTAGAAAGCAGTAACAAACAGTAAAAACATCCATCATAGAGCACTCCATCACATTACCATGGTTGGGTTAAGAAAGATCGAGACCGAAACATCATAACATCACATTCACAACCCCGAGCCTCTGGTAACAACCTAAACTGGTCAATACTAGAACAACCCCAAAATATAGAGAACACATAGAAAACATCAAGTTTCACAGATTGGATTGAAAGTATATTATCGAGTTAAAAGTAAAGGATTCAGTTTGCAGATTAATGTATGTTTCAAATAACTAAGTTTCCCAGCTTACCCCAACGAATTAACTCATTCTCATAATTAATCATAACACAACTTAAAAGTAATAATAATCATTTCTTAATTTATAAAATAATAATAATAGTTGATTATTAAATAATAATAAATAAACCCAAACCAATTAAAAATCGAATTTCTAAAAGATAGATATACTTAATATTATTAAATACTATTTACCATTAGCTTAAATCAATTCCAATTTTTATATACATTTTTGAATCAATAATTATCTAATAATTATTAATTACGTAATCAAGAATCATTAACAAATTCCTTAATTTTATATATATATATATATATATATATATATATATAGTTAATTAACTTAATTAATTAACAACTAAAAATTTGTGTTTAATCCTCCAATTAATTATTATAAAATTTATTATAAAACTAATAATAAAATTATTATAATAAAATTTATTAATAAAATTATAATTAATATTAAAATTTATATAAAATAAAATACAATTAATATTATTTTTTAAAAAAAAACTTATAGCAAAATCCAAATTTTGGATATGGCAAGGGCACGTAATAAAGTCTTTAAAAAAAATTTGCATCACATAGCAATTTATTAAATTGCTGCCTCCATGTAATGTTGCAGTGCATGACTACTGTCGCAGTCGGCCTGCCATTATAAAAGGGCACGGGTGGGGGTATTTCCCCCACCAACTATATTTTTTTTTAATTTTCTTTATTTTTTTAATAAAGGTAACAACTTCATTCAAATGGATAAATATAAATATACATATATTAAATTTAATTATTGTATATATATATATATATATATATATATATATATATATATATTTTAAACTAATATTTTATTAATTAAATATAGTTAATTTTAATTAAATACTCATTTCACAGAGATTCTTTTTATAAATATATATATATATATATTAAATTTAATTTCTACATTACTCTGATAGAGAAAATATATATATATATATATATACATATATTTTAACCATCCAAATTTTCAATCTCAAATTTTTACTTTATTTAGAACTCAACCCTTCCTGAATATATTTTGATTTCTGGAATGAGGGTTTCTCCATTTTTCTTTTCTAATCCCTCTGTAGAGTGAAATTAATTGACAAGCATCAAAAAATTCATAATATTTGAGATACTTAAACTTCTATCACAGAGAATACAGATTTTTTTTATACAATCCATAGACACGAAGAAGATAGGAAAGGATAATTGCATATTTAATCGATGATCAAAACACAAGACCCTACCTGATCCTTATGCTATTATGAAATCCCCAGGAACTCTAAGAGAATTCACTCCTCTTCAATAACCTTCTTCCGAAAATATTTCTTTGAATTAGCCTTCTGAAATTCACTTGCAAAAGTTCTCCCCAAAAATGAACCCCCAAAGTTGTGATAAGAAGTTTTCTCCTCAAATCGGGGCACTAATTGTGCGTTCACCCGAGAAGACTCTTTGCTCAACTGAGTTAACTCCAAATTAACTTTTATTATCTTTTCTTTTATTTTGCATTCATCTTTTCATGCACATTAAGTTGAATTATTAAATAACTTTATTTACTATTCCACTTGACTTCTATTTTAAATTAATTTATTACTTTAATCTCATGTGCACTTTATGAAATTAAAATAACATTATTATTTTCACTTATTTTATCTTATTAATTAATTTTTTTAATTTTTAACTCATGCTTGCATCATGCGATCTAGAATTTTATTAATTTAATATCTTTCAACTTTTATTTTATTTTAGAAGCTAAATTGATAAAATATTTAATCAATTTAAATAACAATACTATTTAGCATTTATTTTAAAAAAATGAACTCTAAATATATTATTATTAAATTAAATAAATATTATCACGTTCTAAACTTTTCTTTAAACTTTTATCTCCAATTTTAATTCTTTTTATTTAATTAATTTCTTAATTAATTAAATATAATTAAATATTAAAATATCATAATAATTTTCTATTAAATTAAATCATTAATTAGACTTAATTAATAGAAAATACACCAAGGACTCATAAAGAAACATACAAAAACCCATCATAGAAAAACACATACTAAATAAAACAAAGGGTTATAATCACGAATTAACGTCATCTGACGCATTCGGAGGGTACTCAACTCGGATACTTGTCCTAATTATCAATTAGGACAAATGGCTAAAGGGTTTAAGATTTGGACTTAAGATTTTATCTCCCTTCTCTTACCATTGAGATAATGCAATAGGGTACGCTCATCCTGGCAATTCAGGGAAGTCGATACCCGGTACCTGCAACTTGCATAAAATTCACGCATGTACAAACGCAATATTCTAAGCTAAACAAGCAATGGCAAGAGGTGGTGCATCGTGTAGATCCCGACTAGCAGGTGACTACGACTCCCTTCTTTAACCACATCAGAAACACCATACATAAAGAAAACAAACACGCACACCATACACATGCAGCATGGGGTAAGTATCCATAAAAAGACACGTGATAATAAACCATCTAACTAATCATCATCGATAATTGAAAACACTGAATATACGTACATGAAATATAGAGTACCAAGAAATTTCACTATATAATAAATTGAATGTAAAACAATATTTGATAATTTGAAAGTAATGCTACTAAACATAAAGTATAAAAATGGCCTAAAAGAGTTTGGCAATTAAAACAAAAATGTGAACTAGGGGCAGGCACTACATCCACTGCCCCCTAGACTTAAGCTAACTCCTAGAAGCGTACATGAATGATAAAACTAAGGGTCTCACTGTGTGGGTCCCATGGGATCCTTTCCCCTGCAGGAGGATATGTCTCCACTGAGAACACTCTTTGGGATCTACCCATATCACCAACCGTAGGTTCTGAAGTTGCGGGTCTCTGATCCAAGGGTTGAGGTTTCCTTTGAGGACAATGAGACACCTTGTGTCCACATTGTCCACATATGAAACACTCTCCCTCGAAGCTCCTCTGAACTTTAGGTGCACTAGACTACAAGAAACTACCCCCACTAGGATGAGGTTGAACACTTTGAGATAGTCCATCATACTGGTTGGGCTTGTTGCGATGAACCTTGTGATAGTTCCTAGCATTGGAACCATTGCCACCACACTATGTTGGAGGATAAGTTTCTTGCTGCCGCTGATTACCCCCAGAAGGAGATTTCCTATTGCCACCTACACCTTGATTACCCAAATATGGCTAGTAACGCTGGTGGTGCTTATTACGCCATGCATTACGAGCTTGACGAGAGTTCATGCTCTTAGGTCTATGCTCAAGTCCTGCTCGAGGTGCTCTATCATGGTCATGAACAGGAGGTAGGCGATCAATGATGGTCTGCAACATTTGCCTCAGATCAACCTCCTCAAAGACAACTTGTTGCTCTCTATAGTACTCTTCCTGATGCTCACTGACATGCTCGTCCCTATTCCCATCTTGGATAGGTTCTTCATGGATAGACTCATGGAAACTGATAGCTCTGTCTTGTCCATGGCCTTCACCATGGTCTGGGCTATGGCTTATAACAGAAGATCTCACCCCAGATATCATCCTACAATAATATCCAGATACAAGATGGTATCATAAACATAAACATATTACTTTAAATCACTTAGAGCAATATGATTCTAGTTTAATAGTAAACCGAAAACCATATTGATCCAACATGCATCCTTCCTAGAAAATATTGAAATTGATCACCTAAACTCTCTAAACAAGAACAACATAATACTCCCAAGGACAATCAAAAAGCACACTACCTTAAAGCATAAGTAACAGATACATGTTTTACAAACAAGATATTTTCAATTTCCAGTTTGACTATAATTTTGGTTTAAGTATAGCTTTAGTTTTGAAGTCTAAGTGTTGAAGTATGAAAAATATGCAACTAACAATTTAAGTTATGTTTTAGTTCAACTAGTTTCAAGTTTCAGTTTGAAAGAGATACACATAATAGTTTAAAGTTTTCATTTTTGTTCAACTAGTTAACACTAGTGGTGTTCCAATATACCCAGAGCTCCCAATGTAGAAACTTGAGCTCTGATACCATATGTAATGCCCCGCCAAGGGATCCAAAATAATTAACTTAAAGTTTTACTAAGTTTGCAAAATTTTTTTTTTTTTAAAAAGTAAGAAAGTATAACATACACATCAAACACATAGTAGCGGAAGCAATAACATGTAATCTTAAACAAACATACATAACAGGTTACATTCCTTAAGGATCCCAAGACATTGAGTCACATTTAAATTTAATTAATTCTAAGTCTAACAACTACCACATCCACATGAAATAATAATAATAAAGTCCAATGTCCATAATATACATTTGTTTCGAATGCCTCTTAGCAATTTAATTCAAAATGCTCAATCATCCACTGTACATGTCATAGGGTATGAAAGGCTTAAAAAATTATACATATGTAAAAATAGAAATGCATCAACCTCCACGAATCCATGATACAAAGTACAGTAAAAATAAATGAAACCATTCACCATACATGATACAACCATCCATCGTAAAAGACAAAACATCCATCATAAAATCTAACCATCCATCATAATAATCCAAGAACATAGTGAAGGTAAATGCCAACCAAGAAAGCTCTAGCCATGGCGACTACAGACGGATCCCAATGGTAAGAGTAAAAGCACTACCACCCGACCACGTGGAACCTAAATGGTCTACTCCCACCGCGCTGAAGAAATAGTCTCAAGTCCCAAACAAGGTATCAAACACAAAACACAAGTACTCTCTAAGTCTGGAAAATCCTAAAAGTACACTAATTCAAAGGTTCCAACATAGATAGACATCTAGACCTAGAGGCACCACAAAGACATGTAGGAAACTTGCTATACAAGCGGGAAAGTGTCATCGCAAAAGTCACGTTGGAAGTTACCCGAGCAATCCCTTAGGAATCCTGGGTCCCTTGTGATCCTGCGGCCACTAGTATCCTCTCGTACTGACGAGGCATACTACGGAATGCAAGGTCGTAACCAAGTGTTCTCTCTACCCCATCCTAGTCTGTACTAGCACTCAAGGCATGGGAGAGAACATACAGTTATCTTATTAGGTTCATTTAAGTTAGTATTTAAGTGAGATGTTTTCACTTGTTAAAACAACTTACAATGGGTTACTCCAGGCAGCCTCTTAGGGCCCCGATCCCCATTGCAAGCCACTTCCCGACACTACACATAGATAAACTACCCTAGGCTCATGAAATCACGAATCAAAGAATCATAATAGAATCACCTCAATCCTATACCAGCGACTAAAAACATCATAATTATAATCCACAATCATTACATCAGTTCTCCATGAGCAACTAAATAGCATCAAATAATAATCATAATGATCACAACAAATCTCTATCAGTACATGAAGGCATCAATGATAAATCATAATATCCAATGGTTCTCCAATGAGTAACCAGAAAGAATTCCAATAATAGAACACAAAACTGATCGAAGACTCCAAAATGGTCAAGTCAGGTAACTTCAAAGACATACACCATCAGCTTCACACAAGGAAACTAGAAAGCAATAACAAACAGTAAAAACATCCATCATAGAGCACTCCATCATATTACCATGGTTGGGTTAAGAAAGATTGAGACCAAAACATCATAACATCACATTCACAACCCCGAGCCTTTGGTAACAACCTAAACTGGTCAATACTAGAACAACCCCAAAATATAGAGAACACACAAAAAATATCAAGTCTCACAGATTGGCTTGAAAGTATATTATCGAGTTAAAAGTAAAGGATTCAGTTTGCAGATTAATGTATGTTTCAAATAACTAAGTTTCACAGCTTACCCCAACGAATTAACCCGTTCTCATAATTAATCATAACACAACTTAAAAGTAATAATAATCATTTCTTAATTTATTAAATAATAATAATAGTTGATTATTAAATAATAATAAATAAACCCAAACCCATTAAAAATTGAATTTCTAAAAGATAAATATACTTAATATTATTAAATACTATTTATCATTAGCTTAAATCAATTCCAATTTTCATATTCATTTTCGAATTAATAATTATCTAATAATTATTAATTACATAATCAATAATCATTAACAAATTCCTTAATTTTATATTTTTATATATAGTTAATTAACTTAATTAATTAACAACTAAAAATTTGAGTTTAATCCTCCAATTAATTATTATAAATTTTTTTATAAAACTAATAATAAAATTTATTAATAAAATTATAATTAATATTAAAATTTATATAAAATAAAATACAATTAATATTATTTTTTTAAAAATAACTTATAACAAAATCCAAATTTTGGATATGGCAAGGGCACGTAATAAAGTCTTTAATTTTTTTTTTGCATCACATAGCGATTTATTAAATCGCTGCCTCCATGTAATGCTGCAGTGCACGACTGTTGTCGCAGTCGGCCTGCCATTATAAAAGGGCACGGGTGGGGGTATTTCCCCCACCAACTATAAATTTTTTTAATTTTCTTTATTTTTTTAATAAAGGTAACAACTTCATTCAAATGGATAAATCTAAATATACATAAATTAAATTTAATTATTGTATATATATATATATATATTTAACTAATATTTTATTAATTAAATATAGTTAATTTCAATTAAATACTCATTTCACAGAGATTCTTTTTATAAATATATATTTTTTTTAAATTTAATTTCTACATTACTCTGATAGAGAAAATATATATATATATTTTAATCATCCAAATTTTCAATCTCAAATTTTTACTTTATTTAGAACTCAACCCTTCCTGAATATATTCTGATTTCTAGAACGAGGGTTTCTCCATTTTTCTTTTCTAATCCCTATGTATAGATAAATTAATTGACAAGCATCTAAAAATTCATAATATTTGAAATACTTAAACTTCTATCACAGAGAATACAGATTTTTTTATACAATCCACAAACACGAAGAAGACAGGAAAGGATAATTGCGTATTTAATCGATGATGAAAACACAAGACCCTACCTGATCCTAATGCTATTATGAAATCCCCAAGAACTGTAAGAGAATTCGCTCCTTGAAAATCTTTCTTTGAATTAGCCTTTTGAAATTTGCTTCCAAAAGTTCTCCCCAAAAATGAACCCCCAAAGTTGTGATAAGAAGTTTTTTCCTCAAATCGGGGCACTAATTGTGCGTTCACCCGAGAAGACTCTTTGCTCAACTGAGTTAAATCCAAATTAACTTTTATTTTCTTTTATTTTGCATTCATCTTTTCATGCACATTAAGTTGAATTATTAAATAACTTTATTTACTATTCCACTTGACTTCTATTTTAAATTAATTTATTACTTTAATCTCATGTGCACTTTATGAAATTAAAATAACATTATTATTTTCACTTATTTTATCTTATTAATTAATTTCTTTAATTTTCAACTCATGCTCGCATCATGCGACCTAGAATTTTATTAATTTAATATCTTTCAACTTTTAATTTATTTTAGAAGCTTAATTGATAAAATATTTAATCAATTTAAATAACAATACTATTTAGCATTTATTTTTAAAAATGAACTCTAAATATATTATTATTAAATTAAATAAATATTATCACGTTCTAAATTTTTCTTTAAACTTTTATCTCCAATTTTAATTCTTTTTATTTAATTAATTTCTTAATTAATTAAATATAATTAAATATTAAAATATTATAATAATTTTCTATTAAATTAAATCATTAATTAATCTTTTTAATTAGACTTAATTAATAGAAAATACACCAAGGACTCATAAAGAAACATATGAAAACCCATCATAGAAAAACACATACTAAATAAAACAAAGGGTTATAATCACGAATTAACGTCATCTGATGCATTCGAAGGGTACTCAACTCGGATACTTGCCCTAATTATCAAGCATGACAAATGGCTAAAGGGTTTAGGATTTGGATTTAAGATTTTATCTCCCCTCTCTTACCATTGAGATAATGCGATAGGGTACGCTCATCCTCACAATTCAGGGAAGTCGATACCCAGTACCTACAACCTGCATAAAATTCACGCATGTACAGACACAATATTCTAAGCTAAACAAGCAATGGCAGGAAGTGGTGCATCGTGTAGATCCCGACTAGCAGGTGACTACGACTCCCTTCCTTAACCACATCAGAAACACCATACATAAAGAAAACAAACACACACACCATACACATGCAGCATGGGGTAAGTATCCATAAAAAGACACGTGATAATAAACCATCTAACTAATCATCATCGATAATTGAAAACACTGAATATACATACATGAAATATAGAGTACCAAGTAATCTCACTATATAATAAATTGAATGTAAAACAATATCTGATAATCTAAAAGTAATGCTACTAAACATCAAGTATAAAACTGGCCTAAAAGAGTTTGGCAATTAAAACAAAAATGTGAACTAGGGGTAGGCACTACAGACCCAAAAATGATTAGCTCAAGTGTCTCATACACATATATCTCAGCTTCACACATGAAGACTGATGAACAATAACAATCAGTAAATACAAACATTTCATAGAGCATACAATCACATTACCATGGTTAGGCTTATAAAGATTGAGACCAAATCAGATCAACATGCCAACACATCTCATAACCGCTGAGCCTCTAGTAACAACCTAAGACTGGTCAACACTAGTCAACCCAAAACCCAAAACAAGAAGCTTAGAGAATACACGATGCAAACACATGTTTTGGTTTACTAACTTCACATAGTTGAATAATGTGTAGGGGTCTCCAATTTTCTGTTTGCAAGTATATTTTCATGTGTCTTAAGTTTCATCATTTGACCTACAAGTCAACCCAATTGTTCCCCAATAGCATTATCCTTCCATTATTAAGAATTAGATTCTAAGAATAACTTAAGGATAAATATTCACTAAACTGATCATCATTGACCTAGAATTAAATTTTTCTCTATATTTAACCATGATCTATATTCTAATTGATTAACCTTTCAACTTTTCTAGGATCATTATTCGTTATATGAACCAATTACTAGTCTTCGAATAAGAAGAATATAACTTTATTAAAATGATCAATTTAAATCAACCAATTAACATAGGTACACAATCCATGACCTATTAACATCTAATAGTTTCCAATTTAATATTACTAAGTCTCACCATTGAAACATCTAAGGTCATTATTCAAGTCATCAGAACAAGACCTATCAACTTTGATATCAATATTTTTACAATCTCATTAAAAGAATTATATCAATTAAATCTTTATTACATAACATAATTATTAATTAAATCTAATTAACACTAATTAATTTAATTAATAATTACATATCCAAGGAAAAGTTCCAATTAATATAAGTTGACTAATAACTAACTATAATTTTGTAATTCAAAAGTCAACTATAATTCAGTACACAAATAATCATATTAATAGTTCAATAATAATAACTTGTTAATATTTAATAACAAGTTATATTGAGAATCTTATTAATAAATCTATAATGACCACATTCGTCATTCTTTCAATGAATACTAATATTCCCTTGATAAATTTGTATTATCATTAATCTTTTCAAATAAGACTCTATAGCAAAACTTAATTATTAATATCATAGTTATAATATCAACTCAATGAATATCAATTGATCAATTATACTTCAAATCCAGAATCAATATCTTTTACAAAACTTCATTCATAAAATAACCTTCACTAGATTAGCTCTAATCGAATTAATTGATAACTATTTAAACCATTATTTATTAATAGTTTGTTCGACCGAACAAATATTAATAAATAATAAACTCATCAAAACTATTATTAATCGATCTAGAGAATCTTTACATAAACTTCATTAGTTAATATTTAACTAACTCTTAGTACGATTAAGGTATAACATTAAGATACCTAATAATTTGAATGTATTAACATTAACATAACAATGTTATAACAATGTTATAATGTAGAAATGACCCATTGTCCAATATCAATAAAATTTGAATTACTTAATTTAAAATCATCTCGTAATATAAAATTAACATCTCCAAATTATTTAATATATATTAAATGTTATTTAATATATATTAAATGTTATTTAATATATATTAAATATTATTTAATAAATATATCTCTTTCCATCAGTTCTATCTACAATTGTTTCTATTAAAATCTTCCATTAATTTATTTAGAACATTCTTATTAGTCTTTAGACTAATTAAGTAGTTATAAATTCTAACTATATTGCTTTATTGAAATTTCAATAACTCGATTAATAACTTAAACAAAATTTTACTAATATTATATATGTATATATATAATTATATATACATACATACATACATATATATATATATATATATATATATATATATATATATATAACGATTAATACCCAATACTTCATAATAATTACAAAGTCGAATTACAATATTAATTATATATATATATATATATATACATTTATACACACACACACACACACACACACACATATATATATACATATAAGAATATAGAATAACAAATAATATTATATAACACAACTTAATATCTATACATGCTGAGCTCTTTAAAAATTGTTCGGAGAGTGTTTTTTTTAAGCGAATTTATAATCGCTATGGCACGGGCAAGCCATGCGGCCCTGCCCTCTGATGCAAGGCCTGCGACGGCAGTCGCAGTACTTGCGTCAACGAGTACTAGTGACCATTGGTGCCATTAAATAAAGGCAGGTGCGAGCAAGGGGTGGATATATCCACCCCTCCCCAAATCCATTAGTATTATAAACTTTTTTTTTAACAAATGCATTTTAGATTCTAACTAAGGTTTTCCCATCACATTCTAAAATATACGATTTGCAAATACGAATTTGTAAATAAAGTTTCTTATTTTGACTTTCACGGTTATATACATATGTGTGTGTATATATATATATATATATATATATGCAGATTTGCAAAAGAGAGTATATATTTAGACTTAAACAAAAAGGGGCTTTTCTAAACAAGAATTTTCCTTTTTAAATAATTGTTTTCTAAACATATCCGTTAATCCATCCAATAGGTTTAACTATAGATTTGAAATCATCTTTCTCAATTTGATTCTAATTCAAACCCAAACCTATTTAGATCTAATTTCTTCTTTAATTGGATCTAGGGTTTTCTAATGTTTTCTTCTCAACAAAATAGCATATCTAGATTCCAATTCAAATTGTAGATTTAATCACAAAAATATTCCGACACATATAATAGACATGATGAAGACAGGAAGAGAAATAGTGCAAAGAGAATATGCGAATATCATGAGTGCACCTGGAAACTGATGCTAATCTGCCATGCTTCAGAAATCCATAGAAAATCCCTTCCTTCTCCATCATTCGCAATTTCTCCAAGATCCAAGCCAATCGAATCTTCCAAGTGACTAGAAGTGCTAGAAGAAGCATAGAAGCATGTAAAAACATATAAGCATATGAGCTTTTCTAATGCATGTAAACTTTGAAGCTTACATTTTAGCTTGTAGCTTGTAGCTTCCATTAAGCTTGTAGCTTGCCAAAACACACTAGGAGAGCCTCTATTTAAAGGCCTCTAAGATGCATCTAGAGTGTCTCTAGAAATAACTAGAAGATAAGCATGACAACCAAGCATGGGTCTTCTCCAACCTTCTAGATGAGTCTTAAGGTTGTAAACACCATGTGCTCAAATAAAATGCTAACTTCTAAGTGTAGACAACTTGTGCATTCTTAGAGTGCAAACTCCTGTGTTGTCTACATGACAACTCTCGAGAATTCACAAACTCTTATGTGAGAAAATATTAAAATAATGCACAATTATTAATATAATATTTAATTTACTTTTTCCAATTTTATTTATTTATTTATTAAATCTCATGCACTAACTTTAATATCTCCACTTTTCAATCTTAATAAATTTATATTTTAAGTACATGAAATCTAGAATCTTTTAACAATTTTAAATATACTTTTCACTTTTAAATTTCATTTTCCAAAACTTAATTTGCTAAAATATTTATTAGCTTTAATAATAATATTATTTAGTCATTTATTTAAAAATAAGCTCCAAATATATTATTAGTAAAATAAATATTGTCACATTCCAAATTTAAACTTTTAACTTTTATTTTTAAATTTAATTATTTTATTTAATTAATTTTCCAATCAATTAAATAAAATAAATATTAAAATATCATATTAATTTTTTCATTAAATTAAACTATTAATTAAATCTTTTAATTAGGCTTAATTAATAGAAAATACTTCAAAGACTCACAAGGTAAAAATATGAAAACCCATCATAGTCAAAATACATACAAAATCAAACCAAGGGTTTATATCATGAATTATATCATCTAACGCATTCAGAGGGTACTCAACTCGGATACTTGTCCTAATTTTACAATTAGAACAAATGGCTTAAAGGGTAGGGAATTGGACTTGAGAATTTATCTTCTCTCTCTTATCATTGAGATAATGTGATAGGGTATGCTCATCCTGGCAATTCAGGGAAGTCGATACCCAGTACCTGCAACCTACATAAAAACTACACATGTACAAGCACAATATATACTAAACTAAACAGGCAATGGCAAGAAGTAGTGCATCTTGTAGATCCCGACTAGCAGGTGACTACAACTCCCTTCCTTAACCACATCAGACACACCATACAAAAGCAAACATGCAAAGAAAACACACACACCATACACATGCAAGTATGGGGTAAGTATCCATAAGAAAACACATATGATAATAAATCATCTTACTAACCATCATTAATAACTGAAAGCAATGTAATAATCATCATCAATAATTGGGAACACTAAAAATAATCATCATACATACATGAAATGTAGAGTTTAAGTAATCTCATCACATAATAAACTGAATCTATAGCACAATATCTGATAATATCAAAAGAATGTTGCTGACAAACAACATAAAAATAACTCTAAAAGAGTTCAACAATGATAACAAAATGTGAACCAGGGGCAGGCACTACACATTTAACCACGATTGACTTGAGTTGACTAGTTTCGAAAAGAATTTTGAAATAATTAAACAAAATTATTTAATTAAATGGAGTACTTACTTCTAATTAATTAAACAAAGTTATTTAATTAAATGAGAAGCCATTCCTAATTAATTAAATGAAGTTATTTAATTAAATAAAAAAAGTGTCTCTAATTAATTAAAGATTATATAAGTAAATAGAAAAAGTAATTATGAGAGCATATCTCATTTTATTAAATTAAATATCTCAACAAAATCTCTCTTCAGTTCAAAAAGGGAAATTTTCAGTTCACTATTAATAAAAAATGAGTTAAATCAGTTAACTCTTTTTTCTACTCAAATTGAATTAGTTAACTCCTTATTTTACTCAAATTAAATCTGTTAACTCCTTTTAATTTGGAAATCTCCCTTTATGAGTGAACTTCACCTTTAATCCTGACCGTTGATTGAAATCGATCTCAACTGTTGATGAATTCTAGGAAAGTCTATTTAAGAGAACCTCATCTCTTCATTTTGAAAGGTTGAATGAGAATTTGCATCGAATTGTTGCTGGAATTCATACTCACATTTCCTCATATTCACATACGCAAAGATCAAGTTTGACCAAAAGTTGACAAATTTAACCACAGTTGACATGAGTTGAGTTGTCTCAAAACAAATTTTAAAATAATTAAAAGAATTTATTTAATTAAATGGAGTACTTACTCCTAATTAATTAAACAAAGTTATTTAATTAAATGAGAAGCCATTCCTAATTAATTAAATGAAGTTATTTAATTAAATAACAAAAGTGTCTCTAATTAATTAAATATTATTTAATTAAATAGAAAAAGTAATTATCAGAGCATATTTCATTTTATTAAATTAAATATCTCAACAAAATCTCTCTTCAGTTCAAAAAAAGAAATTTTCAGTTCACTATTGATCAAAAATGAGTTAAATCAATTAACTCCTTTTTCTACTCAAATTGAATCAATTAACTCGTTATTTTACTCAAATTAAATCTGTTAACTCCCTTTAATTTGGAAATCTCCCTTTATGACTGAACTTCACCTTTAATCCTGATCGTTGCTTGAAATCGATCTCAACCGTTGATGAATTTAAAGAAAGTCTATTTAAGAGACCCTCATCTCTTCATTTTGAAAGGTTGAATGAGAATTTGCGTCGAATTGTTGCTGGAATTCATACTCACATTTGCTCATATTCATATATGCAAAGATCAAGTTTGACCAAAAGTTGACCAGATTTAACCATGATTGACTTGAGTTGACTAGTTTCGAAAAGAATATTGAAATAATTAAATGAAATTATTTAATTAAATGGAGTACTTACTTCTAATTAATTAAACAAAGTTATTTAATTAAATAAGAAGCCACTCCTAATTAATTAAATGAAGTTATTTAATTAAATAAGCAAAGCGTCTCTAATTAATTAAAGATTATTTAATTAAATAGAAAAAGTAATTATGAGAGCATATCTCATTTTATTAGATTAAATATCTCAACAAAATCTCTCTTCAGTTCAAAAAGGGAAATTTCCAGTTCACTATTGATCAAAAATGAGTTAAATGAGTTAACTCCTTTTTCTATTCAAATTGAATCAGTTAACTCCTTATTTCACTCAAATTAAATCTGTTAACTCCCTTTAATTAGGAAATCTCCTTTTATGACTAAACTTCACCTTTAATCCTGACCGTTGATTGAAATCGATCTCAACTGTTGATGAATTCCATGAAAGTCTATTTAAGAGACCCTCATCTCTTCATTTTGAAAGGTTGAATGAGAATTTGCATTGAATCTTTGCTGGAATTCATACTCACATTTGCTCATATTCACATACGCAAAGATCAAGTTTGACCAAAAGTTGACCAGATTTAACCACGGTTGACTTGAGTTGACTAGTTTGGAAAAGAATTTTGAATTAATTAAATGAAATTATTTAATTAAATGGAGTACTTACTTCTAATTAATTAAACAAAGTTATTTAATTAAATGAGAAGCCATTCCTAATTAATTAAATGAAGTTATTTAATTAAATAAGAAAAGTGTCTCTAATTAATTAAAGATTATTTAATTAAATAGATAAAGTAATTATGATAGCATATCTCATTTTATTAAATTAAATATCTTAACAAAATCTCTCTTCAGTTCAAAAAGGGAAATTTTCAGTTCACTATTCATCAAAAATGAGTTAAATCAATTAACTCCCTTTTCTACTCAAATTGAATCAGTTAACTCCTTATTTTACTCAAATTAAATCTATTAACTCCTTTTAATTTGAAAATCTCCCTTTATGAGTGAACTTCACCTTTAATCCTGACTGTTGATTGAAATTGATCTCAACCACTGATGAAATCTAGGAAAGTCTATTTAAGAGACCCTCATGTCTTCATTTTGAAAGGTTGAATGGGAATTTGCATCGAATTGTTGCTAGAATTCATACTCACGTTTGCTCATATTCACATACGCAAAGATCAAGTTTGACCAAAAGTTGATTAGATTTAACCACGGTTGACTTGAGTTGACTTGTTTCGAAAAGAGTTTTGAAATAATTAAACGAAATTATTTAATTAAATGAGAAGCCATTCCTAATTAAATGAAGTTATTTAGTTAAATAAGAAAAGTGTCTCTAATTAATTAAAAATTATTTAATCAACTAGAAAAAGTAATTATGAGAGCATATCTCATTTTATTAAATTAAATATGTCAAAAAAAACTCTCTTCAGTTCTAAGAGAGAAATTTCCAGTTCATTATTGATAAAAAATGAGTTAAATCAGTTAACTCATTTTTCTACTCAAATTGAATCAGTTAACTCCTTATTTTACTCAGGTTAAATCTATTAACTCTCTTTAATTTGGAAATCTCCCTTTATGACTGAACTTCACCTTTAATCCTGACCGTTGATAGAAATCGATCTCAACCATTGATAAATTTTAAGAAAGTCTATTTAAAAGACCGTCATCTCTTCATTTTGAAAGGTTGAATGAGATTTCGTGTCGAATTGTTGTTGGAATTCATACTCACATTTGCTCATATTCACATATGCAAAGATAAAGTTTGACCAAAAGTTGACTAGATTTAACCACGATTAACTTGAGTTGACTAGTTTGGAAAAGAATTTTGAAATAATTAAATGAAATTATTTAATTAAATGGAGTACTTACTTCTAATTAATTAAACAAAGTTATTTAATTAAATGAGAAGCCATTCCTGATTAATTAAATGAAGTTATTTAATTAAATAAGAAAAGTGTCTCTAATTAATTAAAGATTATTTAATTAAATAGAAAAATTAATTATGAGAGCATATCTCATTTTATTAAATTAAATATCTCAACAAAATCTCTCTTCAGTTCAAAAAAGGAAATTTCCAGTTCACTATTGATAAAAAATGAATTAAATTAGTTAACTCTTTTTTGTACTCAAATTGAATCAGTTAACTCCTTATTTTACTCAAATTAAATCTGTTAACACCCTTTAATTTGGAAATCTCCCTTTATTAGTGAACTTCACCTTTAATCCTAACCGTTGATTGAAATCGATCTCAATCGTTGATGAATTCTAGGAAAGTCTATTTAAGAGACCCTCATCTCTTCATTTTGAAAGGTTGAATGAGAATTTGCATCGAATTTTGCTGGAATTCATACTCACATTTGCTCATATTCATATACGCAAAGATCAAGTTTGACCAAAAGTTGAACAGAGTTAACCACAGTTGACTTGAGTTGACTAGTTTCAAATTTTTTTTGAAATAATTAAACGAAATTATTTAATTAAATGGAGTACTTACTTCTAATTAATTAAACAAAGTTATTTAATTAAATGAGAAGCCATTCCTAATTAATTAAATGAAGTTATTTAATTAAATAAGAAAAGTGTCTCTAATTAATTAAAGATTATTTAATTAAATAGAAAAAGTAATTATGAGAGCATATCTCATTTTATTAAATTAAATATCTCAACAAAATCTCTCATCAGTTGAAAAAGGAAAATTTCTAGTTCACTATTGATAAAAAATGAATTAAATCAAGTAACTCCTTTTTCTACTCAAATTGAATCAATTAACTCCTTATTTTACTCAAATTAAATCTGTTAACTCCCTTTAATTTGGAAATCTCCCTTTATGACTGAACTTCACCTTTAATCTTGACCATTGATTGAAATCAATCTCAACCATTGATGAATTCTAGCAAAGTCTATTTAAGAGACCCTCGTCTCTTCATTTTGAAAGGTTGAATGAGATTTTGCATCGAATTGTTGCTGGAATTCATACTCACATTTGCTCATATTCTGTAGTGCCTACCGTTGTTCACATCTTTTCTAGACATTGTTGTTATTATCAGACTATGATGGACTAGTTTTATGTTGATGGATTAGTGGTATTATTTTGACACTATCAGATATTATGTTATGGATTCAGAGGTTATGAGATCATTTAGACTTTACATTTCATGCATATATGATGATCATTATACCGTTTTCAGTTATTATTGATGATTAGTTGATAATTATTATCTCATGTGTTTTATTATGGATACTTACCCCATGCTTGAATGTGTATGGTGTGCGTGTTTTCTTATTGTATGGCATTTCTGATGTGGTTAAGGAAGGGAGTCGTAGTCACCTACTTAGTCAGGATCTGCATGATGCACCACTTCCTGTCATTGTCTGTTTAGCTTAGCATATATATATATATAGTATGTACATGCATGGTTTTTTTACAGGTTGCAGGTACCGGGTATCGACTTCCCTGAATTGCTAGGATGAGCGTACCTTATTATACTATCTCAATGATAAGAGAAGGGAGATAAATACTCAAGTCCAAATCCCAAACTCTTAAACCAATTGTCCTAGTGAGGTAGGACAAGTATTTGGATATTTTACCCACCGAATGTGTTGGATGATGTAATTCGTGATTTTTAACCCTTTAGACTGATTTTGAGTGATTTACTCTATGATGGGATTTCATATTTTATCTTGAAAGTCTATGGTGAATTTTCTATTAATTCAGTCTTAATAAATAGATTTAATTAATAAATTAATTATTTGAGAAAATTAATATAAAAGATCATGTTATTTGATATTTTGATTATAATTAATTGAATGGGAATTAATTGAGAAAAAAGAATTAAATAAAAGAGAATTAGAAATTAAAATTAATAATAATAAAATAATAATAAAGTAATAAATAAATAATAATAATAAAAGTTATAAAAATTAAAATAAAAGTTATAAATATTTAAATAGAAATTATATTAAAGTGAATTGGAGTTATAAGCTTGCATGGGAATTAACGCACTTCTCTATTTCTCATGTGTCAACAACATGGGGGTTAGTGCATCAATTAAGCACATGGTGTCTACAACCTTATGGCTCATCTTAAAGGTTGGAAAAGACCCATGCTTAGTTGGTGACACCTTCCAGCTGTTTCTAAAAGCATTCTAGATGTTTCTTGAAAGCTCTTTATATTCAGGCATTCATAGAAGCTTAGACATAGCATTGGGAGAGCAATTGGAGCATTGGAGGACTGAAAAATTCTGAAGAAGGGAGGAGCTTGCTCTGTGGATTTTCTGAGGAAGAGCGATTTAGCATCAGAATTCAGGTAGATTCTTGTGATTTTAATTATGCTATTTTCGCATCACACATTCCATGTCTTCTTCGTGTCTTCCATATGTCTTCTGAGAAGTTTCATATTTATATGCATTCTCAATATGGGTAGATTAATTTATTGGAGAATTTTATATGCATTCTATAATGAAAATATTTTATTCTTAAATTGTAGATATAATCTTTGTAAAAAAAAAAAAACATACATGGTTATATATTCAGATCAGCATACATATACATACATACATATATATATATATGCATATGTATACATTTATTATGAATCTATTATAAAATTTGAATATATATATATATATATACCTATGTATATTTATATATAATACGCCAAATGAGCGATTGATAAATCGCAGTGGAGATATTTAATAAATCGCATCACGATTCATATCGTATGAATCAATGTATTTAATGAAATGTCGTGGGCATGAATTGTACCCACGCCTGTGGAAGGCAAAGCCCTGCCGTCGTAGGTCTGCGGCAACAGGGGTACTACATACCCGCTGTCGGCGCAGTGCCTGCGACCGTAGGTAATGTGTACTGCAGCAAGTGTTTGGAGGGGTAAATTAATGTTAATGTGATGCAAAAAAAATGTTTATGTTAAAACATTTATAAACAATCGATTCTCATTGCTATATAATATGTTGTCAATCGAAATTGTTAAATTGATTTTATGAAAACGTATTAATTATTTATATATCTATATATATATATATATATATATATATATATATATATATATATATATATATATATATATATATATATATATATGTAAACATGTTATTTATAAATTTAAGTTATTATTATTTGATAAATGATTTATATTGAAGGTTTATTTTCATAAAGGTGACTCTTTAATAACTTTCAACTATTTAATAATTTAATTGTTTTAAATTATTAAATAAAGAATTTATAGTTTGGTGGGGAATGTATCAAACAAATATTATTAATTGGAAAATGGATTTTTTTAGTTCTAATAAGGAAAACTTTTATCCAAAAACAATATATGTGTTCCTCCATTCAAACTTGGAAACTAAAATTGAGATCTCTACATTTTGTAAACTTGGTATAACCAAAACATGTGTTTGCATTGTGTATTCTTTAAGCTATTGTTTTGGTTTTGGGTTGACTAGTGTTGACCAGTATAGGACGTCTACCAGAGGCTTAGGGGTTATGTGATTATGGTGACATGATGATGTTTTAATCTCGATATTTATAAACCCAACCATGGTTATGTGATGGAATGCTCTATGTATTGGTTGTAATTACTGATTGTTATAGTTGAGATTTTTATATATGAGACACTTGACTTAACCATTATTTTGGTCATCGATTAGTTATCCTTGGTTATTTTCTAGTCGCCATAATAGGACTGTAATGTGGATTTATTTTTGATGATGTCATGTTGTGACATGTTTGACTCAACCATTTTTTGAGTCTTCGATTAGTATGATTGAGATATATATTTTGGTTATTGAGAACCATTGGATATTTTATTATCAGCGATACTTCAATTGCCAATAGAGAGCTATTGTGTTCATGATTTTCTATGGATGATAGCTCATAGAGATTTGATGCTTTTTATGCATATTTGATGATTTTATTATGGATTATCTTTTGTGATTTTGAGATTTATGATTTCATTAGCATTAGGGTAGGATATCTGCATGTAGTGATAGGAAGTGGCTTGCAATGGGGGCTGGGGCCCTAAGAGGCTACCAAGGTAACTCATTGTAAGTTGAATTAATAAGTGATAACATTCACACCTAATACTAATTGAATGAACCTAAAAAGATAAGTGTTTTGTTCTCGCCTATGCCTTGAGTTCTTGTACAGGCTAGGATGGGAGTAGTGAGACGCATGGTTGTGACCTTTCATTCCGTAGTATGCCTCATCAGTATGAGAGGATAATAGTGGCCACCTGAAATCAGTATGGACCCGTGGAGTTTAGCTAACTACCAGGGTAATTTTTACATGATAATTGCGATGACACTTTCATACTTGCATCGTAGGTTCCTACATGTCATTGTGTGCCTCTGGGATTAGATGTCAGATTTTGTGTTGGAACCTTTGAGTTAGTATACTTTTAGGATTCCTGGACTTATAAAGATATGTGCTATGTGAATTTGATAGCCTGTTTGGGACTTGAGGTTATCTCCTTAGCACGGTGGGAGTGGACCACTTAGGTACCATGCGATCAGGTGGTAGTGTATTTTTCACTCTTATTATTTTGAGATTCATTGAGATATCATGGCTGATGTGTCCTTCATGATGGTGGATATGTATCCTTTTTCATTGATGATTAGCATATGTTAGATGATGTTATCTTATGATTTTATTTGCATGTTAGATTACTTCTACATTTGATGTTGTATTTATTAGGAGTGACATTCCTACTATGTGATACCGATGATCTCTTCGGTGATTAGGAACGTTATGCACAGAGGGATGGCTAGGATCCATGATGGTCTAATGATGCTATTAATGGTTGGGAGGAACCGTGCACTTAGTTTATTATGTTTGATCTTTATGATGGATGTATATGACTTCTATGATGATGTATCATGTGTATCATGTGATTATCTCTAATTTTATGTATCATGGATTAGAATAGGATGATGTACCTTATTCTATGTATGTATATTCTTTTGAGCTTGTCATACCTTGTGACATGTATAGTGGATGATTGAGTATTTGAAATGTAATGTATAAACATTGGACTTATCATTATTATTTCATGTGGATGTTGTACTAAATGGATTCATGTATGTAATTCAACGTTAAGGGATCTTAAAGAATGTAATCTGTTATTTATGTTATGTTTATTTTCAGATGGGCATTACTATTGCTCCCGTTATTGTGCATTAGTAATATGTGGTATTTGCTTTCAAAAAAAAAATGCTACTAAACTTAGTGAAATTCTAGGTTAATTCTTTGGATCCCTTGGTGGGGCATTACATTTGGTATCAGAGCCTGAGTTTCTACATTGGGAGCTCTGGGTACTTTGGAATAACTAGAACTTTGAACTATTAAGTGTAACTTTCCAAACTTGATCTAGGTGAATTGTTACTTGAATATTTTTCATATTTCAACAGTTAGTTTCAAAACTGGAAATTTTACTTAAACCTAGACATAGAACTGAACTTAGTGCCTTGTACTATTGTAGGATGGTATCTGGGACTAGGTCTTTTGTTAGAGGTTGTGGTAGAGGCCATGGTAGAGGCTGTGGTTGTGGCAGAACTATTAGTGTCCATGAGTCTACCCATGAGGGATCGGCTCATGTAGAGAGCAGGGAAGAGCACTCTAGTAGGCAACAGGAAGAGAGCCATAGAGAGGATCAAGATGAGTCTGAAGAGGTTTGTTTGAGATAGATGATGCAGACTATTCTAGAACTTCTACCTCCTATTTAAGAATAGCCTAAAGTGCATCAAATAGAACAAGAGCATATACCCAGATCTAGAAGTCCTTGGAAGGATCGTCAGATGTCCATCGTGTCCACTTAGATGAAGGATCTTTCAAGATCCAAGGTTAAGCCTTTTAATGTGCAAGGTTCTAGTTATGTGGCTGAGCAGTGGCTTATTTCCCTCGACATGATTTTTTTCATGCAGGAGTTTGAGAAAAATGTTAAGGCAAGATTTGTGATGACTAATTTAGAGAATTTTGGGGCCACTTGGTGGATGATAGAGGAGAAGAAGTTGGGAATCGATATGAGCAGTGTTACATGGGAGTTATTCCTAGAGAGTTTCCATGAACAATTCCTACCAGAGGAATGGAAACAACAAAGGGCTGATGAATTTCATAATCTCATATAGTACACTTTTTCAATGACCAAATATGGGCATAAGTTTTATGAGCTTATGTCTTTTTCAAGGTTCAGTGAAAATTCAGCTTAGTTGACACAACATTTTATTAGGGGATTGAATAACCATATTGTTGGGGGAGTTCAGTTATTTGAGCCAAAAACCCTCAAGGATGCGGTGCATCAAGCTATCCTTGTTGAGAAAAGTGTCAGCCTTGGTCAAGGTGGTTTTGTAGGAGCGCCAGCGATATCAGGATCTAAAAGCAACTACAATTTAGGTGGTAACAAGAAGTTTTCTTTCTCTAAGGGGAAACAGTATCAACAACAGTCTCAGTAGACACAGCAATAGAAGGGCTCAAATTCTCAAGCTCAAGGCAGTGGCAAAGGTTCTAACACCAAGAACAACTGCAAAGCTCAACGCAATAAATAGAATCAGACCAATCAGCTAGCTCAGAGTAGCCAGTCTTTTGTGAGCAGGAATAGTCGTCAGTAATCTAATGTACCACCTATGGGAAGATGTTCCGACAAAAATATGGTTCATGTTTTTCATGTGGTCAGATTGGACATTATGCAGCTCAGTGTCCTCAGTGAGCACCTCAGTTCTCAGGACCTAGACCTACAATTTTAGAGCCTACAGTGGGTGATGCAGGTAGAGCTCATAGATTTTTTGCAGCAGTTGATCAGGGTCAACCAAATCATCAAGGAACAGTGTTTGAGACCACAGGTGCTATTAGAGGTATATCTCTTTCAGTATTGTTTGATTCAAGAGCTACAGATTCATTTATTTTACCATCTATAGTTTCTAAGTGTAAGCTGGATGCGGTGAAGCAAGATCGTGGTTGGCAAGTGGAACTAGCCTCAGGCATTAAGGTTTCCACAGACTCTGTAGTTCATAAGTGCGGACTTAGCTTAGGAAGCTTTGATATGGTAGTGGATCTTTGAGTCATACCCCTTGGTTCCTATGATATGGTTCTAGGCATGGACGGGCTTGGATCTCATAGAGCCAGTATAGATTGCAAGAAGAAGATTATTATGTGCCAAGATGACCAAGGGAATGATGTGCAGATAGTTGGGATACTGAGGCCTATATCTCTGTGGATGATTTCTGCTATGCAATTGAAGAAAAATTTCTGTAGGGGATGTCAGATATTTGCTATTATGGTAAATGATCTTGATGAAGAAGATCCCATGAGGGAGACTTTGGATCACCCAATTTTGTAGGAGTACGCAGATGTCTTTCCAACTGAGATTCCAGGCATGCTTCCAAAAAGGGAAATTGACTTTAGTATTGATCTGATTCTTGGAGCAGAGCCTATCTCTAAAGCTCCTTATCGCATGACTACTCAAGAATTGGGTGAGCTACGTCTTTAGTTAGAGGAACTTCTGGCCAAAGGGAGCATTCGACCTAGTGTATCACCATGGGGAGCTCCAGTGCTCTTTGTGAAGAAGAAAGATAGTTCTTTGCGCCTCTGTATTGACTATAGACAGTTGAATAAGGTGACTATTAAGAACAGGTATTCTTTACCTAGGATTGATGACTTATTCGATCAGATCAAGGGAGCTATAGTATTCTCCAAGATTGACCTTAAGTCAGGATACCACCAGCTTCGCATTAAGGAAGCGAATATTCACAAGACTACTTTTCGAACTTGTTTTGGGCATTATGAGTTCACAGTGGTACTTTTTGGATTGACTAATGCTCCATCGATTTTCATGAGTTTGATGAATGGTGTGTTCCAATCTTATCTGGACAGGTTTTTACTCATGTTTCTTGATGACATATTGGTATATTCTAGGACTCAGAAGGAAGCATGAGGAACACCTACGGTTGGTATTGTAGTGTTTGAGAGACAATCAACTTTATGCTAATGCAGCTAAGTGCAAATTCTTCAAAATAGAGATTCGGTATTTAGGGCATGTTATTTCAGGTGATGGTATTTTAGTGGATCCTGCAAAGATTCAGGCGATAATAGATTGGCCTACACTGACTAATGTGTCAGAAATTTGTAGATTCATGGGTTTAGCCGGTTATTATCGCAAATTTGTCTAGAACTTCTCTAGGATAGCACATCCTATCACTTCTCTTCAAAGGAAAGGAAAGAAGTGTGTATGGACAAAAAAATGTGAGGAAGCTTTTCAGAAGCTCAAGGAGCTTTTGACTAGTTCACCGATTCTAGTTGTACCTGATCCAGAAGGTGATTTCATGGTATGTACAGATGCTTCTCTTGAAGGGATTTGGGTAGTGTTGATGCAGAATGGACAGGTGATTGTGTATGAATCACGCAACCTCAAGGATCATGTGTTAAATTATCCTACGCATGATCTTGAGTTAGCAGCAGTAGTTCATGCTTTGAAAAGGTGGAGACATTTCTTGTTGGGGCACAGATTTGAGCTACATAGCGATCATCGTAGTCTTCAGTACATTTTTACTCAACCTAATTTGAATGCCTGCCAGAGGTGATGGATGGAGTTTCTATGCAAGTATGATTTTGAGGTTAAGTACATTCAGGGTAAGGAGAATGTGGTGGCGGTTGCTTTGAGTCACAGGAGACATGTGTTATCATCGATGACTCTTAGTATGGGTTTGAGGAGTTGGATTCTTCAGGCACTTCCTACGGATTCCTAGTATCAGGAAGTGTGCAGAGAGATTGATTTAGGAAGATGTCTGGAAGGTAAGTTTGCAGGTTACATTCAAGAGTCAGATGGTCTTTTGAGACATTTGGGGAGGATTTATGTGCCATTTTCGGATGAGCTTTGCACCTTGATACTAGTAGAAGCCCATCGTACAACTTACTCAGCACATCCAGGTGTCAAGAAGATGCATGCTGATTTGAAACGTTTGTTCTTTTGGTCTGGGATGAAGCGAGATATTGCTGATTTTGTGACTAGGTGCCTTGAGTGTCAGAGAGTTAAGGTAGAACATCAGCACCCGGCTGGACTTTTGCAGCCTAATCTTATTCCTTCTTAGAAGTGGGATATCATCTCCATGGATTTCATTATGGGATTATCGATGACAGTCCGACGTCATGATGCTATCATGGTCACCATTGATTGGTTGACTAAGGTGGCACATTTTTCACCGATTAGGTCTTCCTACATAGTAGCTTCTATAGCTAATGTCTTTATGCGTGATATTGTGAGGTTACATTGTATTCCTAGAAAGATCATTTCTGATAGGGATCCTATATTCACATCTGCATTCTGGACATTGTTGCAACATGAGCTTGGAGCACAGTTAAACTTCAGTTCAGCATATCATCCAGAGACTAATGGTCAGACAGAGAGGGTGAATCAAGTTTTGAAGGATATGTTATGAATGTATGTGATGGATAGGCAGACACATTGGAAGGGTTATCTCTACCTAGTGGAGTTTGCTTACAACAACGGGTATCATAGTTCTATTGGCATGACACCATTTTAGGCATTATATGGACGTCCTTGTCGTACACCATTGATTTGGGACAATCTTGAGGATCGCATCCTGTTGGGTCCTAAGATGCTTTGTGATATGGAGCAACAGGTAGTGCATATCCGTGAGCACTTGACTACAGCACAAGTTAGGTAGAAGAAGTATGCCGATGCTCATAGGATTGATAAGCAGTTTGCTGTGGGTGATAAGGTTTTCTTAAGAGTGCGACTGTGAAAGAGTTCGATCCGATATGGAAAGGGTTCTAAGCTAGCACCTAGCTTTGTGGGACCATTCGAGATTTTGGAAAGGATTGGCTC
Source organism: Cupressus sempervirens (assembly GCA_028749045.1). Lineage (NCBI taxonomy): Eukaryota > Viridiplantae > Streptophyta > Pinopsida > Cupressales > Cupressaceae > Cupressus > Cupressus sempervirens. Next base: position 107,305,365 of record CM053788.1, read on the forward strand.
GGTTGCTTATCACCTTGCTCTACTGCCCAGCCTAGCTCGCATTCATGATGTTTTCCATGTTTCAGTACTTTGGCAGTATATTCCTAATATTGTACATGTTCTTGATTGGAATGCGTTGCAGGTAGAGGACGGGCAGCTAGCTTTGGAGTCGATTTGTATTCTGGAGCAGTGGGAGTTGACCCTTAAGGGTCGAACAATCGAGCAGGTAAGGGTCCAATGGGACCCTACTGATGATTCTTCAGCTACTTGGGAGGATGCAACTAAATTGAGGGAGTTATATCCCTACTTATTTGTAGGCTTCCAGGAGTAAGCCTAACCCAAGGGGGGGTGGATGTGGTGCCTACCCTCGTTCACATCTTTTCTGGACATTGTTGTTATTATCAAACTATGATGGACTAGTTTTATGTTGATGGATTAGTGGTATTGTTTTGACACTATCAAACATTATGTTATGGATACAGAGGTTATGAGATGAAATCATTTAGACTTTACATTTCATGCATACATGATGATCATTATACTGTTTTAAGTTATTATTGATGATTAGTTGATGATTATTATCTCATGTGTTTTATTATGGATACTTACCCCATACTTGCATGTGTATGGTGTGCATGTTTTCTTATTGTATGGCATTTCTGATGTGGTTAAGGAAGGGAGTCATAGTCACCTGCTTAGTCGAGATCTACACAATGCACCACTTCCTACCATTTTCTGTTTAGCTTAACATATATATATTATATGTACATGCATCATTTTTCTGCAGGTTGCAAGTACCAGGTATCGACTTCTCTAAATTTCCAGGATGAGCGTACCCTATTATACTATCTCAATGATAAGAAAAGGGAGATAAATTCTCAAGTCCAAGTCCCAAACCCTTAAACCAATTGTCCTAGTGAGGTAGGACAAGTATCTGGATATTTTACCTACAGAATGTGTCGGATGACATAATTCGTGATTTTTAACCCTTTAGACTAATTTTGAGTGATTTTCTCTATGATGGGTTTTCATATTTTATCTTGGAAGTCTATGGTGAATTTTCTATTAATTAAGTCTTAATAAATAGATTTAATTAATAAATTAATTATTTCAGAAAATTAATATAAAATATCATGTTATTTGATATTTTGATTATAATTAATTGAGGAAAAAGAATTAAATAAAAGAAAATTAAAAATTAAAATTAATAATAATAATAAAATAATAATAAAGTAATAAATAAATAATAAGAATAAAAGTTATAAAAATTAAAATAAAAGTTATAAATATTTAAATAGAAATTATATTAAAGTGAATTGGAGTTATAAGCTTGCATGGGAATTAACGCACTTCTCTATTTCTCATGTGTCAACAACACGGGGGTTAGTGCATCAATTAAGCACATGGTGTCTACAACCCTATGGCTCATCTTAAAGGTTGGAAAAGACCCATGCTTAGTTGGTGACACCTTCCAGCTATTTCTAGAAGCATTCTAGATGTTTCCTGAAAGCTCTTTATATTCAAGCATTCATAGAAGCTTAGACATAGCGTTGGGAGAGCAATTGGAGCATTGGAGGACTCGAGAATTCTAAAGAAGGGAGGAGCTTGCTCTGCAGATTTTTTGAGGAAGAGCGATTTAGCATCAGAATCCGGGTAGATTCTTGTGATTTTAATTATGCTATTTTCGCATCACACATTCCCTGTCTTCTTCGTGTCTTCCATATGTCTTCTGAGAAGTTTCATATTTATATGAATTCTCAATATGGGTCGATTAATTTATTGAAGAATTTTATATGCATTATAGAATGCAAATATTTTATTCTTAAATAGTAGATATAATCTTTGTGAAAATAAAAAAATCATACATGGTATAAATATATTTAGATCAACATACATATACATATATATATATATATATTTATATATATGCATATTCATACATTTATTATGAATCTATTATAAAATTTGAATATATATATATATACATACATACCTACATATATATATATATATATATATATACACTAATATATATATATATACCTATGTATATTTATACATAATACGTCGAATGAGCGATTGATAAATCGCAGTGGAGAAGCGATTCATATCGCATGAATCAATGTATATAATGAAATGCCGTGGGCACGAATTGTACCCATGCCTACGGAAGGTAGAGACCTGCCGTCGCAAGTCTGCGGTGACAAGGGTACTACGTACCCGTTGTCGACACAGTGCCTGCGACCGGAGGTACTGCCAACCGCAACAAGTGTTTGGGGGGGTAAATTAATGTTAATGTGATGCAAAAAATTTTTTTATGTTAAAACGTTTATAAACAATCGATTCTCATTGCTATATAATATGGTGTCAATCGAAATTGTTAAATCGATTTTATGAAAATGTATTAACTATTTATATATTTACATATGTATGTGTATATATATATATATATGTATATGTATGTATGTATATATGTAATATGTAAACATGTTATTTATAAATTTAAGTTATTATTATTTGATAAATGATTTATATTGAAGGTTTATTTTCATAAAGGTGACTCTTTAATAACTTTCAACTATTTAATAATTTAATTGTTTTAAATTATTAAATAAAGAATTGATAGTTTGGTGGGGAATGTATCAAACAAATATTATTAATTGGAAAATGGATTTTTTTTAGTTCTAATAAGGAAAACTTTTATCCAAAAACAATATATGTGTTCCTCCATTCAAACTTGGAAACTAAAACTGAGATCTCTACATTTTGTAAACTTGGTATAACCAAAACATGTGTTTGCATTGTGTATTCGTTAAGCTATTGTTTTGGGTTTTGGGTTGACTAGTGTTGACCAATATAAGATGTCTACCAAAGGCTTGGGGGTTATGTGATTGTGGTGACATGATGATGTTTTAATCTCGATCTTTATAATCTCAACCATGGTTATGTGATGGAATGCTCTATGTATTGTTTGTGATTACTGATTGTTATAATTGAGATTTTTATGTATGAGACACTTGACTTAACCATTATTTTGGTCATCGATCAGTTATCCTTGGTTATTTTCTAGTCGCCATGATGGGACTATAATGTGGATTTATTTTTTATGATGTCATGTTGTGACATGTTTGACTCAACCATTTTTGGAGTCTTCGATCAGTATGATTGAGATATATATATTTTAGTTATTGAGAACCATTAGATATTTGATTATCAGTGATACTTCGGTTGCCAATAGAGAGCTGTTGTGTTCATGATTTTCTATGGATGATAGCTCATGGAGATTTGATGCTTTTTATGCATATTTGATGATTTTATTATGGATTATCTTTTGTGATTTTGATATTTATGATTCCATAAGCATTAGGGTAGGATATCTGCATATAGTGATAGGAAGTGGCTTGAAATGGGGGCCAGGGCCCTAAGGGGCTGCCAGGGTAACTCATTGTAAGTTGCATTAATATGTGATAACATTCACACCTAATACTAACTGAATGAATCTAAAAAGATAAGTGTTTTGTTCTCGCCCATTCCTTGAGTGCTTGTACAGGCTAGGATGGGAGTAGTGAGATGCATGGTTGCAACTTTGCATTTCGTAGTATGCCTCGTCAGTATGAGAGGATACTAGTGGCCGCATTAAATCAGTATGGACCTATGGAGTTTAGCTAACTGCTAGGGTAACTTGTACATGATAATTGCGATGACACTTTCTCGCTTGCATAGTAGGTTCCTACATGTCATTGTCTGCCTTTGGGATTAGATGTCAGATTTTGTGTTGGAACATTTGAGTTAGTATACTTTTAGGATTCCTAGACTTATAAAGATATGTGTTATGTGAATTTGATAGCCTGTTTGGGACTTGAGATTATCTCCTTAGCACGGTGGGAGTGAACCACTTAGGTACCATGCAGTCGGGTGGTAGTGTATTTTTCACTCATATCATTTTGAAATTCATTGACATATCGTGGCTGATGAATCCTTCATGATGGTGGATATGTATCCTTTTTCATTGATGATTAGCATATGTTAGATGATGTTATCTTATGCTTTTATTTGCATGTTAGATTACTTCTACATATGATGTTGTATTTATTAGGAGTGACATCCTACTATGTAATACCGACGACCTCTTCGGTGATTTGAAATGTTACACACGGAGGGATGGCTAGGATCCACGATGGTCTAATGATGCTATTAATGGTTGGAAAGAACCGTGCACTTAGTTTATTATGTTTGATCTTTATGATGGATGTATATGACTTCTATGATGATGTATCATGTGTATCATGTGATTATCTCTACTTTGAGGTATCATGGATTAGAATAGGATGATGTACCTTATTCTATGTATGTATATTCTTTTGAGCTTGTCATACCCTGTGACATGTACAGTGGATGATTGAGTATTTGAAATGTAATATATAAAAATTGGACTTATCATTATTATTTCATGTGGATGTTGTACTAAATGGATTCATGTATGTAATTCAACATTAAGGGATCTTAAAGAATGTAATCTGTTATTTATTTTATGTTTATTTTCAGATGGACAATACTATTGCTATCGTTATTGTACATTAGTTATATGTGGTATTTGTTTTCAAATTTTTTTTTTTTTTTTAAAATGCTACTAAACTTAGTGATATTTTAGGTTAATTCTTTGGATCCCTTGGTGGGGAATTATATATTCACATATGCAAATATCAAGTTTGACCAAAAGTTGACCAAATTTAACCACGGTTGATTTGAGTTGACTAGTTTCGAAAAGAATTTTGAAATAATTAAACAAAATTATTTAATTAAATGGAGTACTTACTTCTAATTAATTAAATAAAGTTATTTAATTAAATAAGAAGCCATTCCTAATTAATTAAATGAAGTTATTTAACTAAATAAGAAAAGTGTCTCTAATTAATTAAAGATTATTTAATTAAATAGAAAAAGTAATTATGAGAGAATATCTCATTTTATTAAATTAAATATCTCAACAAAATCTTTCTTTAGCTCAAAAATGGAAATTTTCGGTTCACTATTGATCAAAAATGAGTTAAATCAGTTAACTCCTTTTTCTACTCAAATTGAATCAGCTAACTCCTTATTTTACTCAAATTAAATCTGTTAACTCTCTTTAATTTCGAAATCTCCCTTTATGAATGAACTTCACCTTTAATCCTGACCCTTGATTGAAATCGATCTCAACCGTTGCTAAATTCAAAGAAAGTCTATTTAAGAGACCCTCATCTCTTCATTTTGAAAAGTTGAATGAGAATTTGCATCAAATTGTTGCTGGAATTCATACTCACATTTGCTAATATTCACATACGCAAAGATCAAGTTTGACCAAAAGTTGACCAAATTTAACCACAGTTGACTTGAGTTGACTAGTTTTGAAAAAAAAAATTAAATAATTAAACGAAATTATTTAATTAAATAGAGTACATACTTCTAATTAATTAAACAAAGTTATTTAATTAAATGAGAAGCCATTCCTAATTAATTAAATGAAGTTATTTAATTAAATAAGAAAAGTGTCTCTAATTAATTAAAGATTATTTAATTAAATAGAAAAAGTAAATATGAGAGCATATCTCATTTTATTAAATTAAATATCTCAACAAAATCTCTCTTCAGTTCAAAAAGGGAAATTTCCAGTTCACTATTGATAAAAAATGAGTTAAATCAGCTAACTCCTTTTTCTACTCAAATTGAATCAGTTAACTCCTTATTTTACTCAAATTAAATATATTAACTCCCTTTAATTTGGAAATCTCCCTTTATGACTGAACTTCACCTTTAATCCTAACCGTTGATTGAAATCGATCTCAACCGTTGATGAATTCTAAGAAATTCTATTTAAGAGACCCTCATCTCTTCGTTTTGAAAGGTTGAATGAGAATTTGCATCGAATTGTTGATGGAATTCATACTCACATTTGCTCATATTCACATAAGCAAAGATCAAGTTTGACCAAAAGTTGACCAGATTTAACCATAGTTGACTTGAGTTGACTTGTTTGGAAAAGAATTTTGAAATAATTAAATAAAATTATTTAATTAAATGGAGTACTTACTTCTAATTAATTAAACAAAGTTATTTAATTAAATGAGAAGCCATTCCAAATTAATTAAATGAAGTTATTTAATTAAATAGAAAAAGTAATTACAGAGCATATTTCATTTTATTAAATTAAATATCTCAACAAAATCTCCCTTTAGTTCAAAAAGGGAAATTTGCAGTTCACTATTGATGAAAAATGAGTTAAATCAGGTAACTCCTTTTTCAACGCAAATTGAATCAGTTAACTCCTTATTTTACTCAAATTAAATCTTCTAACTCCCTTTAATTTGAAAATCTCCCTCTATGACTGAACTTGACCTTTAATCCTGACCGTTGATTGAAATCGATCTCAACCGTTAATGAATTCTAGGAAGGTCTATTTAAGAGACCCTCATCTCTTCATTTTGAAAGGTTGAATGAGAATTAGCATCGAATTGTTGCTAGAATTCATACTCACATTTGCTCATATTCACATATGCAAAAACTAAGTTTGACCAAAAGTTGACCAGATTTAACCACGGTTGACTTGAGTTGACTAGTTTCAAAAAGAATTTTGACATAATTAAACAAAATTATTTAATTAAATGGAGTACTTACTTCTAATTAATTAAACAAAGTTATTTAATTAAATTACAAGCCATTCCTAATTAATTAAATGAAGTTATTTAATTAAATAAGAAAAGTGTCTGTAATTAATTAAAGATTATTTAATTAAATAGAAAAAGTAATTACAGAGCATATTTCATTTTATTAAATTAAATATCTCAACAAAACCTCTCTTTAGTTCAAAAAGGGAAATTTGCAGTTCACTATTGATGAAAAATGAGTTAAATCAGTTAACTCCTTTTTCAACTCAAATTGAATCAGTTAACTCCTTATTTTACTCAAATTAAATCTGTTAACTCCCTTTAATTTGGAAATCTCTCTTTATGACTGAACTTCACCTTTAATCCTGATCGTTGATTGAAATCAATCTCAACCGTTGATGAATTTTAGGAAATTCTATTTAAGAGACCCTCATCTCTTCATTTTGAAAGGTTGAATGAGAATTTGGATTGAATTGTTGATGGAATTCATACTCACATTTGCTCATATTCACATAAGCAAAGATCAAGTTTGACCAAAAGTTGACTAAATTTAACCATAGTTGTCTTGAGTTGACTTGTTTCGAAAAGAATTTTGAAATAATTAAATAAAATTATTTAATTAAATGGAGTCTTAGTTCTAATTAATTAAACAAAGTTATTTAATTAAATGAGAAGCCATTCCTAATTAATTAAATGAAGTTATTTAATTAAATAAGAAAAGTGTCTCTAATTAATTAAAGATTATTTAATTAAATAGAAAAAGTAATTATGAGGGGATATCTCATTTTATTAAATCAAATATCACAACAAAATCTCTCTTCAGTTCAAAAAGGGAAATTTTCAGTTCGCTATTGATCAAAAATGAGTTAAATCAGCTATCTCCTTTTTCTACTCAAATTGAATTAGTTAACTCGTTATTTTACTCAAATTAAATCTATTAACTCCCTCTAATTTGGAAATCTACCTTTATTACTGAACTTCACCTTTAATCCTGACCGTTCATTGAAATCGATCTCAACCGTTGATTAATTCCAGGAAAGTCTATTTAAGAGACCCTCATCTCTTCGTTTCGAAAGGTTGAATGAGAATTTGCATCGAATTGTTGCTAGAATTCATACTCACATTTGCTAATATTCACAGATGGAAAGATGAAGTTTGACGAAAAGTTGAGCAAATTTAACCACAGTTGACTCGCGTTGACTAGTTTCGAAAAGAATTTTGAAATAATTTAACAAATTTATTTAATTAAAAGGCGTACTTACTTATAGTTAATTAAAAAAAGTTATTTAATTAAATGAGAAGCCATTCCTAATTAATTAAATGAAGTTATTTAATTAAATAGAAAAAGTAATTACAAGAGCATATCCTATTTTATAAAATTAAATATCTCTAGAAAATCTCTCTTCAGTTCAAAAAGGGAAATTTTCAGTTCACTATTGATAAAAAATGAGTTAAATCAGCCAACTCTTTTTTCTACTCAAATTGAATTAGTTAACTCCTTATTTTACTCAAATTAAATCTGTTAACTCCCTTTAATTTGGAAATCTCCCTTTATGACTGAACTTGACCTTTAATCTTGACCGTTGATTGAAATCGATCTCAACCGTTGATGAATTTCAGTAAAGTCTATTTAAGAGACCCTCATCTCTTCGTTTTGAAAGGTTGAATGAGAATTTGCATCAAATTGTTGTTGGAATTCATACTCACATTTGCTCATATTCACATACGCAAAGATCAGGTTTGACAAAAAGTTGACCAGATTTAACTACGGTTGACTTGAGTTGACTAGTTTCGAAAAGAATTTTGAAATAATTAAACGAAATTATTTAATTAAATGGAGTACTTACTTCTAATTAATTAAACAAAGTTACTTAATTAAATGAGAAGCCATTCCTAATTAATTAAATGAAGTTATTTAATTAAATAAGAAAAGTGTCTCTAATTAATTAAAGATTATTTAATTAAATAGAAAAAGTAATTATAAGAGCATATATCATTTTATTAAATTAAATATCTCAACAAAATCTCTCTTTAGTTCAAAAAGGGAAATTTTCAGTTCACTATTGATAAAAAATGAATTAAATCAGCAAACTCCTTTTTCTACTCAAATTGAATCAGTTAACTCCTTATTTTACTCAAATTAAATCTGTTAACTCCCTCTAATTTGGAAATCTCCCTTTATGACTGAACTTCACCTTTAATCCTGACCGTTGATTGAAATCGATCTCAACCATTGATAAATTTCAGGAAAGTCTATTTAAGAGATCCTCATCTCTTCGTTTCGAAAGGTTGAATGAGAATTTGCATCAAATTGTTGCTGGAATTCATACTCACATTTGCTAATAAATCACAGATGAAAATATGAAGTTTGACCAAAAGTTGACCAAATTTAACCACAGTTGACTCTAGTTGACTAGTTTCGAAAAGAATTTTGAAATAATTACACAAAATTATTTAATTAAATGGAGTACTTACTTATAGTTAATGAAACAAAGTTATTTAATTAAATGAGAAGCCATTCCTAATTAATTAAATGAAAATATTTAATTAAATAAGAAAAGTGTCTCTAATTAATTAAAGATTATTTAATTAAATAGAAAAAGTAATTACAAGAGCATATCCTATTTTATAAAATTAAATATCTCTAGAAAATCTCTCTTTAGTTCAAAAAATGGAAATTTCCAGTTCACTATTGATAAAAAATGAGTTAAATCAGCCAACTCCTTTTTCTACTCAAATTAAATTAGTTAACTCCTTATTTTACTCAAATTAAATCTGTTAACTCCCTTTAATTTGGAAATCTCCCTTTATGACTGAACTTCACCTTTAATCCTGACCGTTGATTGAAATCGATCTCAACCATTGATGAATTTCAGGAAAGTCTATTTAAGAGACCCTCATCTCTTCGTTTTGAAAGGTTGAATGAGAATTTGCATCGAATTGTTGTTGGAATTCATACTCACATTTGCTCATATTCACATACGCAAAGATCAGGTTTGACCAAGAGTTGACCAAATTTAACCACGGTTGACTTGAGTTGACTAGTTTCGAAAAGAATTTTGAAATAATTAAACAAAAAAATTTAATTAAATGGAGTACTTACTTCTAATTAATTAAACAAATTTATTTAATTAAATGAGAAGCCATTCTTAATTAATTAAATGAAGTTATTTAATTAAATAAGAAAAGTGTCTCTAATTAATTAAAGATTATTTAATTAACTAGAAAAAGTAATTACGAGAGCATATCTCATTTTACTAAATAAATATCGCTACAAAATCTCTCTTCAGTTCAAAAAGGGAAATTTCCAGTTCAGTATTGATAAAAAATAAGTTAAATCAGCTAACTCCTTTTTCTACTCAAATTGAATCAGTTAACTCCTTATTTTACTCAAATTAAATCAGTTAACTCCCTTTAATTTGGAAATCTCCCTTTATGACTAAACTTCACCTTTAATCCTGACCGTTGATTGAAATCGATCTCAACCGTTGATGAATTCTAGGAAAGTCTATTTAATAGACCCTCATCTCTTAAATTTGAAAGGTTGAATGAGAATTTGCATTGAATTGTTGATGGAATTCATACTCGCATTTGCTCATATTCACATACGCAAAGATCAAGTTTGACCAAAAGTTGACCAGAGTTAACAACGGTTGACTTGAGTTGACTAGTTTCAAAGAATTTTTTGAAATAATTCAATGAAATTATTTAATTAAATGGAGTACTTACTTCTAATTAATTAAACAAAGTTATTTAATAAAATCAGAAGCCATTCCTAATTAATTAAATGAAGTTATTTAATTAAATAAGAAAAGTGTCTATAATTAATTAAAGATTATTTAATTAAATAGAAAAAGTAATTATGAGAAGATATCTCATTTTATTAAATTAAATATCTCAACAAAATCTCTTTTCAGTTCAAAAAGGGAAATTTCCAGTTCACTATTGATAAAAAAATGAGTTAAATCAGTTAACTCCTTTTTCTACTCAAATTGAATCAGTTAACTCCTTATTTTACTCAAATTAAATCTATTAACTCCCTTTAATTTGGAAATCTCCCTTTATAACTGAACTTCACCTTAGTCCTGACTGTTTATTGAAATCGATCTCAACCGTTGATGAATTCAAGGAAAGTCTATTTAAGAGACCCTCATCTCTTCATTTTGAAAGGTTGAATGAGAATTTGCATCAAATTGTTGCTGGAATTGATACTCACATTTGCTCATATTCACATACGCAAAGATCAAGTTTGACCAAAAGTTGACCAGATTTAACCATAGTTGACTTGAGTTGACTAGTTTCAAAAAGAATTTTGAAATAATTAAATGAAATTATTTAATTAAATGAAGTACTTACTTCTAATTAATTAAACAAAGTTATTTAATTAAATGAGAAGTCATTCCTAATTAATTAAATGAAGTTATTTAATCACATAAGAAAGGTGTCTCTAATTAACTAAAGATTATTTAATTAAATAGAAAAAGTAATTACGAGAGCATATCCCCTTTTATTAAATTAAATATCTCAACAAAATCTCTCTTCAATTCAAAAAGGGAAATTTCCAGTTCACTATTAATCAAAAATGAGTTAAATCAGTTAACTCCTTTTTCTACTCAAAATGAATCAATTAATTCCTAATTTTACTCAAATTAAATCAGTTAACTCCTTTTTCTACTCAAAATGAATCAGTTAATTCCTTATTTTACTCAAATTAAATATGTTAACTCCCTTTAATTTAGAAATCTTCCTTTATGACTGAACTTCACCTTTATTCCTGACCGTTGATTGAAATCGATCTCAACCATTGATGAATTCCAAGAAAGTCTATTTAAGAGACCCTCATCTCTTCGATTTGAAAGGTTGAATGATAATTTGCATTGAATTGTTGCTAGAATTCATACTCACATTTGCTCATATTCACATACGCAAATATCAAGTTTGACCAAATGTTGACCAGATTTAACCACAGTTGACTTGAGTTCACTAGTTTCGAAAAGAATTTTGAAATAATTAAATGAAATTATTTAATTAAATGGAGTACTGACTTCTAATTAATTAAACAAAGTTATTTAATTAAATAAGACGTCATTCCTAATTAATTAAATGAAGTTATTTAATTAAATAAGAAAAGTGTCTCTAATTAATTAAAGATTATTTAATTAAATAGAAAAAGTAATTACGAGAGCATATCTCATTTTATTAAATTAAATATCTTAACAAAATCTCTCTTCAGTTCAAAAAGGGAAATTTCCAGTTCATTATTGATCAAAAATGAGTTAAATCAATTAACTCTTTTTTCTACTCAAGTTGAATCAGTTAACCGCTTATTTTTCAGAAAGTTAATCTGTTAACACCCTTTAATTTGGAAATCTCCATTTATGACTGAACTTCTCCTTTAATCATGACCGTTGATTGAAATCAATCTCAACCCTTGATGAATTCCAAGAAATTCTATTTAAGAGACCCTCATCTCTTCATTTTGAAAGGTTGAATGAGAATTTGCATCGAATTGTTGCTGGAATTCATACTCACATTTGCTCATATTCATATACGCAAAGATCAAGTTTGACCAAATGTTGACCAGATTTAACCACAGTTGACTTGAGTTGACTAGTTTCAAAAAAAATTTTGAAATAATTAAACATAATTATTTAATTAAATGGAGTACTTACTTCTAATTAATTAAAAAAAGTTATTTAATTAAATGAGAAGTCATTCTTAATTAATTAAATGAAGTTATTTAATTAAATAATAAAAGTGTGTCTAATTAATTAAAGATTATTTAATTAAATAGAAAAAATAATTATGAGAGCATATCTGATTTTATTTAATTAAATATCTCAACAAAATCTCTCTTCAGTTCAAAAAGGAAAATTTCCAGTTCACTATTGATCAAAAATGAGTCAAATCAGTTAACTCTTTTTTCTACTCAAATTCTATCAGTTAACTCCTTATTTTATTCAAATTAAATCTGTGAACTCCCATTACTTTGGAAATCTCCCTTTATGACTGAACTTCACCTTTAATCCTGACCGTTGATTGAAATCGATCTCACCCATTGATGAATTGAAGGAAAGTATATTTAAGAGACCCTCATCTCTTCGTTTTGAAAGGTTGAATGAGAATTTGCATCGAATTGTCGTTGGAATTCATACTCACATTTGCTCATATTCACATACGCAAAGATCAAGTTTGACCAAAAGTTGACCAAATTTAACCACGGTTGACTTGAGTTCACTAGTTTCGAAAAGAATTTTGAAATTATTTAACGAAATTATTTAATTAAATGGAGTACTTACTTCTAATTAATTAAACAAAGTTATTTAATTAAATGAGAAGCCATTCATAATTAATTAAATGAAGTTACTTAATTAAATAAGAAAAGTGTCTCTAATTAATTAAAGATTATATAATTAAATAGAAAAAGTAATTACAAGAGCATATCTCCTTTTATTAAATTAAATATCTCAACAAAATCTCTCTTCATTTCAAAAAGAGAAATTTCCAGTTCACTATTGATCAAAAATGAGTTAAATCATTTAACTCCTTTTTCTACTCAAATTGAATCAGTTAACTCCTTATTTTACTCAAATTAAATCCGTTAACTCCCTTTAAGTTGGAAATCTCCCTTTATGACAGAACTTCACCTTTAATCCTGACTGTTGATTGAAATCAATCTCAACCGTTGATGAATTCTAGCAAAGTCTTTTTAAAAGAGCCTCATCTCTTCATTTTGAAAGGTTCAATGAGAATTTGCATGAAATTGTTGCTGGATTCATACTCACATTTTCTCATATTCACATATGCAAAGATCAAGTTTGACCAAAAGTTGACCAGAGTTAACCACAGTTGATTTGAGTTGACTAGTCTCGAAAAGAATTTTGAAATAATTAAACAAAATTATTTAATTAAATGGAGTACTTACTTCTAATTAATTAAAAAAAGTTATTTAATTAAATGAGAAGCCATTCCTAATTAATTAAATGAAGTTATTTAATTAAACAAGAAAAGTGTCTCTAATTAATTAAAGATTAGTTAATTAAATAGAAAAAGTAATTATGAGAGCATATCTCATTTTATTAAATTAAATATCTCAACAAAATCTCTCTTTAGTTCAAAAAGGGAAATTTCCAATTCACTATTGATTAAAAATGAGTTAAATCAGTTAACTCCATTTTCTACTCAAATTGAATCAGTTAACTCATTATTTTACTCAAATTATATTTGTTAACTCCCTTTAATTTGGAAATCTCCCTTTATAATTGAACTTCACCTTTAATCCTGACCGTTGATTGAAATCGATCTCAACCGTTGATGAATTCCAGTTCACTATTAATCAAAAATGAGTTAAATTAGTTAACTCCTTATTTTACTCAAATTAAATCTGTTAACTCCTTTTATGACTGAACTTCACCTTTAATCCTGACCGTTGATTGAAATCGATCTCAACTATTGATGAATTCTAGGAAAGTCTATTTAAGAGACCCTCATCTCTTCATTTTGAAAGGTTGAATGACAATTTGCATCGAATTATTGTTGAAATTCATACTCACATTTGCTCATATTCACATACGCAAAGATCAAGTTTGACCAAAAGTTGACCAGGTGTAACCATGGTTGACTTGAGTTGACTAGTTTCGAAAAGAATTTTAAAATAATTAAACAAAATTATTTAATTGAATGGAGTACTTACTTCTAATTAATTAAACAAAGTTATTTAATTAAATGAGAAGCCATTCCTAATTAATTAAATATAGTTATTTAATTAAATAAGAGTTCAAAAAGGAAAATTTTCAGTTCACTATTGATCAAAAATGAGTTAAATCAGTTAACTCCTTTTTCTACTTAAATTGAATCAGTTAACTTCTTATTTTACTCAAATTAAATCTGTTAACTCCTTTTAATTTGAAAATCTCCCTTTATGACTGAACTTCACCTTTAATCCTGACCGTTGATTGAAATCGATCTCAACCGTTGATGAATTTTAGGAAAATCTATTTAAGAGACCCTCATCTCTTTGTTTTGAAAGGTTGAATGAGAATTTGCATCGAATTGTTGCTGGAATTCATACTCACATTTGCTCATATTCACATACGCAAAGATCAAGTTTGACCAAAATTTGACCAAATTTAACTATGGTTGACTTGAGTTGACTAGTTTCGAAAAAAAATTTTAAATAATTAAATGAAATTATTTAATTAAATGGAGTACTTAATTCTAATTAATTAAACAAAGTTATTTAATTAAATGAGAAGTCATTCCTAATTAATTAAATGAAGTTATTTAATTAAATAAGAAAAGTGTCTCTAATTAATTAAAGATTATTTAATTAAATAAAAAAAGCAATTACGAGAGCATATCTCTTTTTATTAAATTAAATATCTCAACAAAATCTCTCTTCAGTTCAAAAAGGGAAATTTTCAGTTCACTATTGATCAAATATGAATTAAATCAGTTAACTCCTTTTTCTACTCAAATTGAATCAGTTAACTCCTTATTTTACTCAAATTAAATCTATTAACTCCCTTTAATTTGGAAATCTCCCTTTATGACTGAACTTCACCTTTAATCCTGACCGTTGATTGAAATCGATCTCAACCGTTGATGAATTTCAGGAAAGTCTATTTTAGAGACCCTCATCTCTTCATTTTGAAAGGTTGAATGAGAATTTGCATCGAATTGTTGTTAGAATTCATACTCACATTTGCTCATATTCACATACTCAAAGATCAAGTTTGACCAAAAGTTGACCAGATTTAACCACGGTTGACTTGAGTTGACTAGTTTGGAAAAGAATTTTGAAATAATTAAAAGAAATTATTTAATTAATTGGAGTACTTACTTCTAATTAATTAAACAAAGTTATTTAATTAAATGAGAAGCCATTCCTAATTAATTAAATTAAGTTGTTTAATTAAATAAGAAAAGTGTCTTTAATTAATTAAAGATTATTTAATTAAATAGAAAAAGTAATTACGAGAGCATATCTCATTTTATTAAATTAAATATCTCAACAAAATCTCTCTTCAGTTCAAAAAGGGAAATTTTCAGTTCACTGTTTATAAAAAACTAGTTAAATCAGTTAACTCCTTTTTTTACTCAAATTGAATCAGTTAACTCCTTATTTTACTCAAATTAAATCTGTTAGCTCCCTTTAATTTGAAAATCTCCATTTATGATTAAACTTCATCTTTAATCCTGACCGTTGATTAAAATCGATCTCAACCGTTGATGAATTTCAGGAAAGTCTATTTAAGAGACCTTCATCTCTTCATTTTGAAAGGTTGAATGAGAATTTGCATCGAATTGTTGCTGGAATTCATACTCACATGTTCTCATATTCACATACGCAAAGATCAAGTTTGACCAAATGTAATGCCCCGCCAAGGGATCCAAAGAATTAACTTAGAATTTGACTAAGTTTGGTAACATTTTTTTTTTTAAACAAGAAAGTAAAACCATTCATAACATTCGTGAAAGCAATAGTAACATCCAACTGAAAGTAAACATAACATATATACATAACAGGATACATTCTTTAAAGATTCCTTAACGTTGAATTACATCTAAATCAACCATTCATCTAACATCACATTCTTATGAAATAACAATGATACATCCAACATTCTTAAACTATATACAAGTGTCCTTTTAGTAATTATACTTTAGAATTGCTCAATCATCCAATATTAGTCCATGATGCAATAAAAGTAAATGAAACCATAAACAATACATGATACATCATCATAGAAGATATAAACATCCATCATAAGAGATAACCATACATCAATATAACTAAGTGCACGGTTCCTCCCAACCGCTAATAGCATCATTAGACCATTGTGGGCCCTAGCCATCCCTCCGTGCGTAACATCTCAAATTTTCGAAGAGATCATCGGTATTAACATAGTAGGAATGTCACTCCTAACACATCCTACTAACATACAAAGTAAAGCATAGGATACCATCATCTAACATATGCAAATCATCAATATAAGAAACATACCAGTAAATACATCCATCATAAGGTATATCATCAATCATAATGATCTAAGAACATAATGAAGATAAATACCAACCAAAAATACTCCAACCACAGTGTTTCGGACGGATCTCAAATGATAAGAGTGGAAAAACACTACCACCTGACCACATGGAGCCCAAGTGGTCCACTCCTACCGTGCTGAGGAGATAATCTCAAGTCTCAAACAGACTACCCATAACACATAGCACAAATCTCTATAGTCCAAGAATCCTAAAAGTATACTAACTCAAAGGTTCCAATCACACACAAAATCGAAACCGAATTCCCAAAGGCACAACAATGACGTGTAGGAAACTTACACTGCAAGCAGGAAAGTGTCATCACATTTATCACGTACAAGTTACCCTAGCAGTTAGCTAAACTCCATGAGTCCATACTGATCTCATGCGGCCACTAGTATCCTCTCATACTGACGAGGCATACTACGGAATGCACGATCGCAACCATGCATTCTCACTACTCCCATCCTAGCCTGTACAAGCGCTCAAGGCATGGGCGAGAACATCAACAATTATCTTTTTAGGTTCATTTAATCCCCATTTAGTGTGTAAATATTATCACTTATTAACCAAACTTACAATGAGTTACCCTAGTAGCCACTTAGGGCCCCGACCCCCATTGCAAGCCACTTCCCAACACTACAAGTAGATAACCTACCCTAAGCTCATGGAATCATAAATCTCAAGTCAACCCAATTGTTCCTCGATAGCATTATCCTTCCATTATTAAGAATTGCATTCTAAGAATAACTTAAGGATAAGTATTTACTCATTAAACTGATCATCATTAAAAAAATTTAATTTATCTATGATCCATATTCTAATTGATTAACCTTTCAACTTTTCTAAGATCATTATTCATTATATTATAAGAGGACCAATTATCATTCTTCGAATAAGAGATTATAACTTTATTTATCTGTAATGCCCTGCCAAAGGATCCAAAGAATTTCACTAAGTTTGCCAAACAATTTTTTTTTTAAAACATGAAAGTAAAACCATTCATAACATTAACATGATAGCGGAAGCAATAGTAACATCCAACTGAAAATAAGATAACATAATAGATTACATTTTTTAAAGATCCCTTAACATTGAATTACTTCTAATCATAGCTTATTCATCTAGCATTACATCCTTAACAATGAAATAACAAGGATACATCCAATGTTCTTAAACAATATACAAGTGTCCTTTTTAGAGTTTTAGTTTAGCTCAATCATCCACTGTACATGTTACAAGGTATGAAAAGCTTAAAAGAATAAAAGTACATCATCATCCAATATTAATCCATGATGTAATAACATAATGAAACCATAACCATACATGATACATCATCATCATAAAGATATAAACATCCATCATAAAAGATAATCATATATCACAAACATAACTAACTAAGTGCATGGTTCCTCCCAACCATTAATAGCATCATTAGACCATCATGGATCCTAGCCATCCCTCCGTGCGTAACATTCCAAAGCACCGAAGAGATCATCGGCTATAAACATAGTAGGAATGTCACTCCTAAGAACATCCTACTAACATACAAAGTAAAGCATAAGATATCATCATCTAACATATGCAAATCATCAATATAAGAAACATACCAATAAATACATCCATCATAAGGTATATCATCTATCATAATGCTCCAAGAACAGAATGAAGATAAATACCAGCCAAGAATACTCTAGCCACGGTGTCCCAATGGTTCTCAAATGATAAGAGTGGAAAAAACACTACCACCCGACCGCGTGGAACCTAAGTGGTCCACTCCCACTGTGCTGAGGAGATAATCTCAAGTCCCAAATAGGATATCAAAACCACAAAGCATAAATCTCTTTAAGTCCAAGAATCCTAAAAGTACACTAACTCAAAGGTTCCAACACACACAAAACTGACATCTAATTCCCAGAGGCACAACAATGACATGTAGGAAACCTACTCTGCAAGCGGAAAAGTGTCATCACATTTATCTCGTACAAGTTACCCTGGTGGTTAGCTAAACTCTACGGGTCCATACAGATCTCATGCGGCCACTAGTATCCTCTTATACTGATGAAGCATACTACGAAATGCAAGGTCGCAACCATGCATTCTCACTACTCCCATCCTAGCCTATACAAGCACTCAAGGCATGGACGAGAACCAAAACTCTTATCTTTTTAGGTTCATTTAATCCCCATTTAGTGTGTAAATGTTATCACTTATTAACCAAACTTGCAATGAGTTACCCTGGCAGCCACTTAGGGCCCCGACACCCATTGCAAGCCACTTCCCGACACTACAAGTAGATTACCTACCCTAATGCTCATGGAATCATAAATCACCACAGTCCTGTACAAGCGATTGTGAATAAAATCCAAAAGATAATCCATAAAAAGAATCATCAAATATCCACAATATAAGCATCAAATATTCATAATAAGAATCATAAAATCACCAAGATAAGAATCATCAAATCTTCATAAGCATCTAGAAAAGCATCCATAGAAAATTATGATCATAACAGTTCTCTATTGGCAACTGAAGGCATCACTAATAATCATAAGTATCCATTGGTTCTCAATAACCAAAATAAATCATCACATCCATTGGTTCTCAACAAGCAACCAAGAATATCTTAAAATCATACTGATTGAAGACTCCAAAATGGTTGAGTCAAAACATGTCACAACATGACATCATCAAGAATAAATCCATATCATAGTCCCATCATGGTGACTAGAAAATAATCCAAGGATAACTGATCGATGACTCAAAAATGATTAGCTCAAGTGTCTCAGATACATATACATCTCAGCTTCACACATGAAGACTGATGAACAATAACAAACATTTCATAGAGAATACGATCACATAACCATGGTTGGACTTATAAAGATCGAGACCAAAAAGATCAACATGCCATCACATCTCATAACCCCTGAGCCTCTGGTAACAACCTAGGACTGGTCATCACTAGTTAACCCAAAACTCAAAACAAGAAGCATATAGAATACACAATGCAAACACATGTTTTGGTTTTGCTATATTACATAGTTGAATCAAGTGTAGGGGTTTCTAGTTTCCATTTTCAAGTTTACTTCAAGTGTATAAAGTTATCATCATTTGACCTACAAGTCAACCCATTTGTACCCCGATAGCATTATCCTAAGAATAACTTAAAGATAATTATTCACTAAATTGATCATCATTGACCTTTAATTAAATTTCTTTCTTTATTTGACTAAGATCCATATTCTAATTGATTAACTCTCCTTTAATGTTACTTTCAACTTTTCAACGTGAACAAGAATCATTATTCGTCAAAATGTAAGAAAGCCAATTACTAGTCTTTGAATAAGAAGATTATAAATTTATTAGAATGATCAATTAAATCCATCAATTAACTTAGGTACACAATTCCATGACCTTTTATCACTCTAATAGTTTTCAATTATACATTACTAAGTCTTTACCATTAAAACATCTAAGGTTATTATTCAAGTCATGAGAGTATGACTTATCAATTTCGATGTAAATACTTTACAACTTTGCTAGAGGAATCGATATTAGCATATCAATTAAAAATCTATTATATAACTTTATTATTAATTAAATCTAATTAACTCTGGTTAATTGTTTTAATTAATAATTGCATAACCATAGCAATGTTCCAATTAATATTAGTTGACTAATAACTAACTAAAATTCTGTAAGATAAAAGTCAACTATAATTCAATACTCAAATGATCATATTAATAATTCAATAATAATAATTTAAAATCTTAATAATAATTCTATATGACCACATTCGTCATCTTTCAAAGAATACCAACATTCCCTTGACAAATTCGTATTATCATTAATCTTTTCAAATAAGACTCTATCGCACAACTTAATTATTAATATCAGCTTGGTATCAATTTTTTACAATCTTGCTAAAATAATTATATCAATTAAATCTCTATTACATGATTATTAATTAAATCCAATCAACTCTAGTTAATTGATTTAATTAATAATTGCACAACCATACCATCAACCTAAAGAATATCAGTTGACCTATAGTAGTTTGTACGTAGAAAGTCAACTTCAATACAAATATTAATATTTCAATAATATTATTAGTAATAATGAAATCTTATCCATAATGACCACAATCATCATACCAATATCTTCTTAACATACTCGTATCAATGATAATCATCTATACTCTATTAACAATTGAGTTGATAATAATTTAATAGCTAATACCAATCTATGATGGTAGATTCTTCATTACTTTACTAACAACAATGTCACTAGCAATTGATTATAACTTCCTTAAGATACATTCCCATTATACGAGTCATTAAATAATTTATAATCTCCTTTAAGCATCTCATGGACAATCAATAAACTTTGATATAACAATTACCATCACTCCTTTTAAAATTCGATCTGCACCTATCTATTGATTCCCAATAAACCAATGTGCAATTCTATTGAAACCCAATACCATCGATAACAATAATTGAATAACTTAAATCTTTGATCTATAATACACTAATAATTATCCTTAATTAAATTCTAACTATATCACTTACTGAAATTTAATTAACTTGATTAAAACTTTATTAATGTATTATACTATATATATATATGTATTTATACATATATATATATATATAATAATTTAATATTCAATTGAATATATATATCTATATATAATAGTCGATATCTATAAATTTTACCCTTGAATTCATATGATAATAACATCTCCACATCATATGTTACAATATTGAAACATATGTAAAATGTAAAAATTAACTCTAAGTGTTGTCGTGGGTACCCTGCTTACGCAGGTACCCTGTGACCCATCTGACATCAAGTCAGTGGGAATGACCCCATGCTAACCCTAATCGCTGATCAGCGTTATCTACCGTGCGATACATATATGGGCACATAGTTTATTAAATGGAGCCACCCCAATTTGCAGGTGCTCTGCGCTATGCAGTTGACTGCCCATCGCAGGTACAACACATCTGTATATTGCAAGTGGTGTGGGCGATGTCGTGTGGCAGTTTTAAGATTCACCCCCATCACAGGCATTCTGCGGTGTGGGGTACCCGTAGGTACCCTGCTCTGTGACCACCTCCGACGGACAGAGACAGGGGGGTACGGGTCCGTCCCTCCCCCAATCGTATATGTATAACGATTTCGATTAAACATTTTTCCTTCTTATTAAATCGGTTAATAATAAACATTTTCACCATATACAAATTCGAATTGTAAATAAAGTTTCTCTTTTTGACTTACATGAATATATATACATATATGTATATATGTATATATATATATGTGTATATATGTATATGTATGTATATATATATATATACGTACATATACATATATACATATATGTATATATGTATATATATATATGTATATATGTATATGTATGTATATATATATACATATATATATATATATATAAAATTTGTTATCAATTATCACTATATTTAAAAATATATATATATATTTATATATATAAGTAGATTTTACAAAAGAGAACATATATTTGGATCAAAACGAAAAGGGCTTTTCTAACAAATTTTTTTCCCTTTTAAATAATTGTTTTCTAAACATGACTATTAATCCATCCAATAGGTTTAAGTATAAATTTGAAATCACCTTTCTCAATTTAATTCTAATTCGAACCCAAACCCGTTTAGATCTAATGTTTCTTTAATTGGATCTAAGGTTTTCTAATGTTTTCTTCTCAACCAAATAAAATATCTAGATTCCAATTTAAATTGCAATTTCATTCATGGAATATAATCGGACACATATAACAAACATGATGAAGATAGGAAGAGAAATGGTGCAAAGAGAATATGCGAATATCACGAGTGCACCTGGACACTGATGCTAATCCGCCATGCCTCAGAAGTACATAGAAAATCCTTTTCTTCTCCATCATTCGCAATCCTTCCAAGATCTAAACCAACCAAAAACCTCCAAGTAACTAGAAGTGCTAGAAGAAGCATACAAACATGTAGAGACATATGAGCATATGAGCTTCTCCAATGCATGTAAGCTTTTGAAGCTTCCATTTTAGCTTAAAGCTTGTAGCTTCCATTAAGCTTCCATAAGGCTTCCAGTTAAGATTGTACAAATACACTATGAGAGCCTCTATTTAAAGGCCTCTAAGATGCATCTAGAGTGTCTCTAGAAACAACTAGAAGATAAGCATGACAACCAAGCATGAGTCTTCTCCAACCTTCTAGATGAGTCTTAAGGTTGTAGACACCATGTGCTCAAATAAAATGCTAACTCCTAAGTGTAGACAACTTGTGCATTCTTAGAGTGCAAACTCCAGTGTTGTCTACATGACAATTCTCGAGAATTTGCCAACTCCTATGTGAGCAACCATAAAAATAATGCACATTAATTAATATAATATTTACTTTACTCTTTCCAATTTAATTAATTAATTTATTAAATCTCATGCACTTACTTTAATAATTTCACTTTTTAATCTTAATATATTTATATTTTAATCACATGAGATTTAGAATCTTTTAATAATTTTAAATATATCTTCCACTTTTAAATTTCATTTTCAAAACTTAATTGCTAAAATATTTATTAGCTTTAATAATAATATTATTTAGTCATTCATTTAAAAATGAACTCCAAATATATTATTATTAAAATAAATATTGTCACATTCCAAATTTAAACTTTTAACTTTTATCTTCAAATTTAATCATTTTATTTAATTAATTTCTCAATTAATTAAATAAAATAAATATTAAATTATCATATTAATTTTCTATTAAATTAAATGATTAATTAAATCTTTTAATTAGGCTTAATTAATAGAAAATACATCAAAGACTCACGAGGTAAAAATATGAAAATTCATCATAGCCAAAATACATACAAAATCAAACCAAAAGTTTAAATCACGAATTACGTTATCCAACATATTCGGAGGGTACTCAACTCAGATACTTGTTCTAATTTTCCAATTAAAAAAAATGGCTTAAAGGGTTGGGATTTGGACTTAAGAATTTATCTCCCCTCTCTTATCATTGAGATAATGTGATAGGGTACGCTCATCCTGGCAAATTCAGGGAAGTCGATACCCAGTACCTGCAACCTGCATAAAAACTACGCATGTACAAGCACAATATATACTAAACTAAACAGGCAATGGCAGGAAGTGGTGCATCGTGTAGATCCCAACTAGCAGGTGACTACGAATCCCTTCCTTAACCACATCAGACACGCCATACAAAAGTAAACACACAAAGCAAACACACACACCATACACATGAAAGTATGGGGTAAGTATCTTTAAGAAAACACATATGATAATAAATCATCTTACTAATTATCATTAATAACTAAAAGTAATGTAATGATCATCATCAATAATTGTGAACACTAAAAATAATCATCATACATACATGAAATATAAAGTCTAAGTGATCTCATCACATAATAAACTAAATCCTTAGTACAATATCTGATAATCTTGAAACAATGTTGCTAACCATCAACATGAGACTAGCTCTAAAAGAGTTCAGCAACGATAACAAAATTCGAACCAAGGGCAGGCACTACATTATCTCAATCCATTAACATAGATACACCATCCATGACCTATTAACATCTGATTAGTTTTTAATTAGAAACTTAATTAAGTATTACTACAGTTTGAGTCCTTGAATTTAATCGTCACCATCATTGACAACCATACAATATCTAAAGTCATAATTCAAGTCATAAGAATAAAACCTATCAACTTCAATATAGATAATCTACAATCTTGTTAAAATAATTATATCAAATAAATTTCTATTACATAACTTAATTATTAATTAAATCTAATTAACTCTCATTAATTGATTTAATTAATAATTGTATAATCATAGCAACGTTCTAATTAACATTAGTTGACTAATAACTAACTAGAATTCTGTAAGTTAAAAGTCAACTATAATTCAATACTCAAATGATCATATTAATAATTCAATAATAATAACTTGTTAATATTTAATAACAAGCTATGTTGGGAATCTTATCTATAATGACCATATTCGTCATTCTTTTCAAATAACTCTCTATCACAAAACTTAATTATTAATATCATGGTTATGATATCAGCTCAATGAATATCAATTGATCAATTATACTTCAAATCTCAAAAACTAATATCTTTTTACAAAACTTTAATCATTAAATAATCTCTACTAGATTATCTCTAATCAAATTTGTTGATAACTATTTAAACCATTATTTATTAATAGTTTGTTAGACTCAACAAACATTAATAAATAATAAACTCATCAAACTATATTTCCATAAGCCCCATTAGTTAATATTTAACTAACCTTTAAGGCATATCAATACTTTATAACTAATATAATAATTCAAATCATAGCTATGTTATAACAATGTTATAATGTAACTATGACTCCTTGTCAATATAATAATTCTTATTTAAATCTAAATCTAATATCATTTAGTGTTTCTAAATTTAAATCAACATAATATAACTTATCATCTTACAATTATTTAATCAATATTAAAATCAACCATTAGACTTCATTTTCTAATTGTTCTAATAATATTTTGTCTATATAAAGTTGTTTGAAAAAGATTCCTATCACAAACCAATAAGACTCATTGTAGATTTTAACATGAATAATCTTCAAATTCTTAACATTATCATCTTCATTAAACAACTCTAAAATTGTTTAATACATATTAAATAGTATTCAATATACTTTATAAAAAGTCCACTATATAAACTATATTAAAATCTCTTTTCTTTTAATTCTCTTTCATTTAAAAATCCATTTACTTAGATTGACTAATAATTAATTACACTTCTTCTACTATTAACTAATCTTAATTAAATTTGATTTAATTAGATTAGATAATAAACCATATAAAACTAATGCATATTAATAAGATTCTAATAAGGAAAGATTGCAATAATATCTTTAATTCATTCCATGCTTTGATATATATTATTTTTGTGAAATTTAAGCATAAAGAACTCTTGGTTATGGAAAATAGAGAAATATCTGTCCTTGAATAAAACAGTCTCAGTACGACGGCCATATCTCTCTAATGAACCATTGGATCGAGCTGAAATTTAAATATGTTGGGGAGGGCCAAGTTGCACCGATTCTGACTAGAGCAATCAAATAAATTCGATCACGATAAAAAGTTATGAATGACTAAATTCGGGTCTATCCGAGGGGCAGTGACAGGACAATTTGTGATGAATTAAGAATTTCCTCTTAAAATAATCGTTCTCTAAAATTTACCCATAAAAAGGTTTGTTCATATGCATCTAAAAATATAATTGATAGAAAGATTACATCTAATCATTCAAATTTTCAACTTAGAATTTCTATTTTAATTCCAAATCTTGTCCATCTAATTTTACAATATAAATTCGAACCCAAACTCGATTAAGATCTAATTTCTTTCTCATTTGGAACTAGGTTTTTTCTATTGTTTTCTTCACATCCAAATAAAATATCTAGATTCTAAATTTCAAATAGTAGATTCAATCACAGAGAGTATTCAGACACATAAAATAAATATGATGAAGACAGGAAGAGAATGAGTGCAAAGGGAATATGAGAATATCATGAGTGCACCTAGACACTAATGCTAATTTGCCATGCCTTAGAAGTCCATAGAAAATCCCTTCCTTCTCCATCATTCGCAATTCTTTCAAGAATCCAACCCGATTGAATCCTCCAAGTGATTAGAAGTGTTAGAAGGAGCATAGAAGCAAGTAGAAAATATATGAGCATATGAATCTTCTCTCATGCATGTAAGCTTTGAAACTTCTATTTTAGCTTGTAGCTCGTGGCTTCCATTAAGCTTGTAGCTTCTATTAAGTTTTTTTTTTTAAGCTTCTGTGAATGCTTAAATATAAAGAGCTCTCAAGAAACCTTTGGATTGCTTTTCGAAACTGCTAAAAGGTGTCACTGTATATGAGCAATGTTAGTATGCTAATAGAAACCAAATTTAAATAAAGCTTCTACAAACTAAACAAAATTCATAAACTTCAAGATAGACTAAGATGAGCTCTCAATTGAGAATATGAGCCATTAATGGACTCTCTCAATAAGAAGCTCTCTTGTTGAGTAGCTTTATCTAAATGGATAGGATGTATGCTCAATATGCTTCCAAAAGCTTCAATGGATGATTGTGGATTTTTGGTGTGGATAGATGGCTTTAGTATTGATTTGGCTCTCAAAATAGCATTATAACTTTACTTCATGGATTGTGTTATTTTGCAAAGGGGAAGGATCCAATTTATAGGCAAGAGGCTTGAGGGATTGAGGGCTAAGATGCAAGGATGGGAAAAAGCTCATGGAAGGCTCAGATTGCATGAGAGGAGAGCACATGGATTGTGCTTCCTTACAGCCAATCAAGGAGTGACACATGTCACATGGTGAGAGGATGGAGAAAAAGGGAAGGATGAGTCAACAAAGGAGGCTCAAGTGATAAAATTTTCATAAAGACCCTCATAATGACTTGTAAGAGCAATAAAAGAGCTTGGAAGAGTCATTTATGGCCTAGTGGGCTTCATAAAGTTTTATGGTTGAGATATTTTGAGGGTGATGAGAGCAATTTCGACTTGGACTTAATTAGGAGGGTTATAAGCTTGCTTAGGCTTGTGCAAATGATTAGAGGATGGATTAGGATGGTTTAGGATTAGCTTAGGCATAGGCAAGTGGATGGCATTTAATGAGGGTGGGTGAAGGACGAGATATTTGTTAACTTTGGCTTGGGTTAGTAATTCTTAACCCATGTTTAGGGAATGTGACAAGGTTAGGAGGGGATTAGGATTAGGTTTAAAGACATCTTCTAGAAGAGTCTAGACTTTGGATGAGGATAAAGACTTTTTAGAATAGTCTAGAATTTCCTAGGATGAGGATGAAGACTTTCTAGAAGAGTCTAGAACTTCTTAGGATGTGGATAAATTAGAATTTTAAGAAATAAATAAAGTTTTATTTATTTCAAGGGTTTGGGTTGAGGAGATATTTATTAAAACTTTTTTAATAAACATGAGGATTAATATTTAATCTTAATTAAATATTTTGAGTTGGGATTAGAGGTAGAAAATTATGGGATTAGCCTTTAATCGAAATTAAAGAAGGATTAGAAGATTTTGGAAGAGGTTAGTGGTCTTAAAGAAATTGGCCAAGTTTTGGGCAAAAAATAAATTATTTATTTATTTTAAGATTTTTGGTCAATTTATTAATTAAATATTTAATAAATAAGGAAATAATGTTTAAATAAGATTTAAACATTTTTGGGAGGGATTCCTTAATTATAATTATTTTTAATTAAGATAAAAGGATTTAATGGAATAAAAATTAATTAATTAATTAATTAATTAATTAATGATGATGTCATCAGGAATTTTTTCAAAAAATAAAAATACTTTATTTTTTAAAAGATTTTTAGGTGTTTACAGTCACCAACTAAGCATGAGTCTTTTTCAACCTTTTTGATGAGTCGTAGAGTTGTAGACACTTTGTGCTTAATTAATGCACTAACTCCCGTGTTGTTGACACATGTTAATTCTCATGCAAGCTTATAACTTCAATTTACTTTACTCTTTCCAATTTTATTTATTTATTTATTAAGTCTCAAGCACTAACTTTAATATCTCCACTTTTCAATCTTAATATATTTATATTTTAATCATATGAGATTTAGAATCTTTTAATAATTTAAAATATATTTTCCACTTTTAAATTTTATTTTCCAAAACTTTATTGCTAAAATATTTATTAGCTTTAATAATAATATTATTTAGTCATTTATTTAAAAATGAGCTCTAAATATATTATTATTAAAATAAATATCGTCACATTCCAAATTTAAACCTTTAACTTTTATTTTCAAATTTAATTATTTTATTTAATTAATTTCTCAATTAATTAAATAAAATAAATATTTAAAAATCATATTAATTTTGCATTTAATTAAACCATTAATTAAATCTTTTAATTAGGCTTAATTAATAGAAAATACACCAAGACTCACAAGGTAAAAATACGAAAATCCATCATAGCCAAAATACATACAAAATCAAACCAAGGCTTTAAATCATGAATTATGTTATGCAACGTATTCGGAAGGTACTCAACTCAGATACTTGTCCTAATCTTTCAATTAGAACAAATGGCTTAAAGGGTTGATATTTGGACTTGAGAATTTACCTCCCCTCTCTTATCATTGAGATAATGTGATAGGGTACGCTTATCTTGGCAATTCAGGGAAGTCGATACCCGGTACCTGCAACTGGCATAAAAACTATGCATGTACAAGCACAATATATACTAAACTAAATAGGCAATGGCAGGAAGTGGTGCATCGTGTAGATCCCGACTAGCAGGTGACTACGACTCCCTTCCTTAACCACATCAGACACACCATACAAAAGCAAATACACAAAGCAAACACGCACAAAATACACATACAAGTATGGGGTAAGTATCCATAAGAAAACACATATGATAATAAATAATCTTACTAATCATCATTAATAACTGCAAACACTGAAAATAATCATCATACATACATGAAATGTAGAGTCTAAGTAATCTCATCACATATCAACTGAATCTATAGCACAATATCTGATAATCTCATAATAATGTTACTAACCATCAACATGAAACTAGCTCTAAAAGAGTTCAGCATTGATAACAAAATGCGAACCAGGGGCAGGCACTACACCAAAAGTTCATCAGATTTAACCACGGTTGACTTGAGTTGACTAGTTTCGAAAAGAATTTTGAAATAATTAAACAAAATTATTTAATTAAATGGAGTACTTACTTCTAATTAAATAAACAAAGTTATTTAATTAAATGAGAAGCCATTCCTAATTAATTAAATGAAGTTATTTAATTAAATAAGAAAAGTGTCTCTAATTAATTAAAGATTATTTAATTAAATAGAAAAAATAATTATGAGAGAATATCTCATTTTATTAAATTAAATATCTCAATAAAATCTCTCTTCAGTTCAAAAAGGGAAATTTCCAGTTCACTATTGATAAAAAATGAGTTAAATTAGTTAACTCCTTTTTCTACTCAAATTGAATCAGTTAACTCCTTATTTTACTCAAATTAAATCTGTTAACTCCCTTTAATTTGGAAATCTTCCTTTATGATTGAACTTCACCTTTAATCCTAACCGTTGATTAAAATCGATCTCAACCATTGATGAATTCCAGGAAAGTCTATTTAACAGACCCTCATCTCTTCGTTTTGAAAGGTTGAATGAGAATTTGCATCGAATTGTTGTTGAAATTCATACTCACATTTTCTCATATTCACATACGCAAAAATCAAGTTTGACCAAAAGTTGACCAGCTTTAACCACGGTTGACTTGAGTTGACTAATTTTGAAAAGAATTTTGAAATAATTAAATAAAATTATTTAATTAAATGGAGTACTTAATTCTAATTAATTAAAAAAAGTTATTTAATTAAATGAGAAGCCATTCATAATTAATTAAATAAAGTTATTTAATTAACTAAGAAAAGTGTCTAATTAATTAAAGATTATTTAATTAAATAAAAAAAGTAATTACGAGAGCATATCTCATTTTATTAAATTAAATATCTGAACAAAATCTCTCTTTAGTTCAAAAAGGAAAATGTCCAATTCACTATTGAACAAAAATGAGTTAAATTAGCTAACTCCTTTTTCTACTCAAATTGAATCAGTTAACTCCTTATTTTACTCAAATTAAATCTGTTAACTCCCTTTAATTTGAAAATCTCTCTTTATTACTGAACTTCACCTTTAATCCTAACCCTTGATTGAAATCGATCTCAACCGTTGATGAATTTAGGGAAAGTCTATTTACGAGACCCTCATCTCTTCATTTTGAAAGTTTGAATGAGAATTTGCATCGAATTGTTCCTAGAATTCATACTCACATTTGTTCATATTCACTTATGCAAAGATCAAGTTTGACAAAAATTTAACCACATTTAACCACGATTGACTTCAGTTGACTAGTTTCGCAAAGAATTTTGATATAATTAAACAAAATTATCTAATTAAATGGAGTACTTGCTTCTAATTAATTAAACAAAGTTATTTAATTAAATGAGAAGTCATTCCTAATTAATTAAATGAAGTTTTTTAATTAAATAAGAAAAGTGTCTCTAATTAATTAAAGATTATTTAATTAAATAGAAAAAGTAATTACGAGAGTATATCTCCTTTTATTAAATTAAATATCTCAATAAAATCTCTCTTCAGTTCATAAAGGGAAATTTTCAGTTCACTATTGATAAAAAATGAGTTAAATCAGTTAACTCCTTATTTTACTCAAATTAAATATGTTAACTCCATTTAATTTGGAAATCTCCCTTTATGACTGAACTTCACCTTTAATCTTGACCGTTGATTGAAATCGATCTCAATTGTTGATGAATTCCCGAAAAGTCTATTTAAGAGACCCTCATCTCTTCGTTTTGAAAGGTTGAATGAGAATTTGCATCGAATTGTTGCTGCAATTCATATTCACATTTGCCCATGTTCACATATGCAAAGATCAAGTTTGACCAAAAGTTAACCACGGTTGACTTGAGTTGACTTGTTTTGAAAAGAATTTTGAAATAATTAAACGAAATTATTTAATTAAATGGAGTAGTTACTTCTAATTAATTAAACAAAGTTATTTAATTAAATGAGAAGCCATTCCTAATTAATTAAATAAAGTTATTTAATTTAATAAGAAAGGTGTCTATAATTAATTAAATATTATTTAATTAAATAGAAAAAGTAATTACGAGAGCATATCTCATTTTAGTAAATTAAATATCTCAACAAAATCTCTCTTCAGTTCAAAAAGGGAAATTTCCAATTCACTATTGATCAAAAATGAGTTAAATTAGTTAACTTCTTTTTCTACTCAAATTGAGTCAGTTAACTCCTTATTTTACTCAAATTTAATCTGTTAACTCTCTTTAATTTGGAAATATCTCTTTATGATTGAACTTCACCTTTAATCCTGACCGCTGATTGAAATCGATCTCAATCGTTGATGAATTCCAAGAAAGTCTATTTAAGAGGCCCTCATCTCTTCATTTTGAAAGGTTGAATGAGAATTTGCATCGAATTGTTGTTGGAATTCATACTCACATTTGCTCATATTCACATACGCAAAGATCAAGTTTGACCAAAAGTTGACAAGATTTAACCATGGTTGACTTGAGTTGACTAGTTTCGAAAAGAATTTTGAAATAATTAAACGAAATTATTTAATTAAATGGAGTACTTCTAATTAATTAAACAAAGTTATTTAATTAAATGAGAAGCCATTTCTAATTAATTAAATAAAGTTATTTAATTAAATAAAAAAATTGTCTCTAATTATTGAAAGATTATTTAATTAAATAGAAAAAGTAATTACGAGAGCATATCTCCATTTTATTAAATTAAATATCTCAATAAAATCTCTCTTCAGTTCAAAAAGGGAAATTTTCAGTTCACTATTGATCAAAAATGAGTTAAATCAGTTAACTCCTTTCTCTACTCAAATTGAATCAGCTAACTTCTTATTTTACTCAAATTAAATCTGTTAACTCCATTTATTTTGGAAATCTCCCTTTATGACTGAACTTCACCTTTAATCCTGACCGTTGATTGAAATCGATCTCAACCATTGATGAATTTCAGGAAAGTCTATTTAAGAGACCCTCATCTCTTCGTTTTGAAAGGTTGAATGAGAATTTGCATCGAATTGTTGTTAGAATTCATACTCACATTTGCTCATATTCACATATGCAAAGATCAAGTTTGACCAAAAGTTGACCAGATTTAACCACGGTTGACTTGAGTTGACTAATTTCGAAAAGAATTTTGAAATAATTAAACGAAATTATTTAATTAATTAGAGTACTTACTTCTAATTAATTAAACAAAGTTATTTAATTAAATGAGAAGCCATTCATAATTAATTAAATGAAGTTATTTAATTAAATAAGAAAAGTGTCTCTAATTAATTAAAGATTATTTTATTAAATAGAAAAAGCAATTACAAGAGCATATCTCATTTTATTAAATTAAATATCTCAACAAAATCTCTCTTCAGTTCAAAAAGGAAAATTTCCAATTCACTATTGATGAAAAATGAGTTAAATCAGCTAAGTCCTTTTTCTACTCAAATTGAATCAGTTAACTCCTTATTTTAGTCAAATTAAATCTGTTAACTCCCTTTAATTTGGAAATCCCCCTTTATGACTGAACTTCACCTTTAATCCTGACTGTTGATTGAAATCGATCTCAACCGTTGATGAATTTTAGAAAACTCTATTTAAGAGACCCTCATCTCTTCGTTTTGAAAGTTTGAATGAGAATTTGCATCGAATTGTTGTTAGAATTCATACTCACATTTGCTCATATTCACATACACAAAGATCAAGTTTGAACAAAAGTTGACCAGATTTAACCACGATTGACTTGAGTTGACTAGTTTCGAAAAGAATTTTGAAATAATTAAATGAAATTATTTAATTAAATGGAGTACTTATAATTAATTAAATAAAGTTATTTAATTAAATGAGAAGCCATTCCTAATTAATTAAATGAATTTATTTAATTAAATAAGAAAAGTGTCTCTAATTAATTAAAGATTATTTAATTAAATAGAAAAAAGTAATTACGAGAGCATATCTCATTTTATTAAATTAAATATCTCAACAAAATCTCTGTTTAGTGCAAAAAGTGAAATTTTCAGTTCACTATTGATCAAAAATGAGTTAAATCAGTTAACTCCTTATTTTACTCAAATTAAATCTGTTAACTCCCTTTAATTTGGAAATCTACCTTTATGACTAAAGTTCGCATTTAATCTTGACCGTTGATTGAAATCGATCTCAACCATTGATGAATTCTAGAAAATTCTATTTAAGAGATCCTCATCTCTTCGTTTTGAAAGGTTGAATGAGAATTCACATCGAATTGTTGCTAGAATTCATACTCACATTTGCTCATATTCACATACACAAAGATCAAGTTTGACCAAAAGTTGACCAGATTTAACCATGGTTGACTTGAGCTGATTAGTTTCGAAAAGAATTTTGAAATAAATAAATGAAATTATTTAATTAAATGGAGTACTTATTTTTAATTAATTAAATAAAATATATATAATTAAATGAGATGCCATTCCTAATTAATTAAATGAAGTTATTTAATTAAATAAGAAAAGTGTCTCTAATTAATTAAAGATTATTTAATTAAATAGAAAAAGTAATTACGAGAGCATATCTCATTTTATTAAATTAAATATCTCAAGAAAATCTCTCTTCAGTTCAAAAAGAGAAATTTCTAGTTCACTATTGATAAAAAATGAGTTAAATTAGTTAACTCCTTTTTTTACTCAAATTGAATGAGTTAGCTCCTTATTTTACTCAAATTAAATCTATTAACTCCCTTTAATTTGGAAATCTCCCTTTATGACTGAACTTCACCTTTAATCCTGACCTTTGATTGAAATTGATCTCAACCGTTGATGAATTCCAGGAAAGTCTTTTTAAGAGACCCTCATCTCTTCGTTTTGAAAGGTTGAATGAAAATTTGCATCGAATTGTTGCTGGAATTCATACTCACATTTGCTCATATTCACATACGCAAAGATCAAGTTTGACCAAAAGTTGAGCAGATTTAACCACGGTTGACTTGAGTGGGCTAGTTTCAAAAAGAATTTTGAAATAATTAAATGAAATTATTTAATTAAATGGAGTACTTACTTCTAATTGATTAAATAAAGTTATTTATTTATTTATTTTTTAAAGAGGGGTAAACGCTTTGACCTAGATCTATGAACCAATGAGGCCACAAACGGGGGACCTCATCCCCGTGAGATTTGAACCTTGATGGCAAGGATAACAACACAACAACTTAACCATCACAACATGCCACTATTGGCAAGCAAAGTTATTTAATTAAATGAGAAGCCATTCCTAATTAATTAAATGAAGTTATTTAATTAAGTAAGAAAAGTTTCTCTAATTAATTAAAGATTATTTTATTAAATAGAAAAAGTAATTACAAGAGCATATCTCACTTTATTAAATTAAATATCTCAACAAAATCTCTCTTCAGTTCAAAAAGGAAAATTTCCAGTTCACTATTGATAAAAAATGAGTTAAATCAGTTAACTCCTTTTTTTACTCAAATTGAATCAGTTAACTCCTTATTTTACTCAAATTAAATCTGTTAACTCCCTTTAATTTGGAAATCTTGTAGTGCCTACCCCTGGTTCGCATTTTGTTATCGTTGCTGAACTCCTTTAGAGCTAATTTTATGTTGTTAGTTAGCAACATTCTTTTGAGATTATCAGATATTGTGCTATGGATTTAGTTTAGTATGTGATGAGATTACTTAGACTCTACATTTCATTTATGCGTGATGATCATTACATTGCTTTTAGTTATTAATGATGTTTCGTAAAATGATTTATTATCATATGTGTTTTCTTATAGATACTTATCCCATATTTGCATGTGTATGGTGTGCGTGTTTGCTTTGCATGTTTTCTTTTGTATGGCATGTCTGATGTGGTTAAGGAAGGGAGTCGTAGTCACCTGCTAGTCGGGATCTACACGATGCACCACTTCCTCTCATTGCCTGTTTAGTTTAGTATATATTGTGTTTGTACATGCATAGTTTTTATGCAAGTTGTAGGTACCGAGTATCGACTTCTCTGAATTGCCAAGATGAGCGTACCTTATCACATTATCTCAATGATAAGAGATGGGAGATAAATTCTCAAGTCCAAATTCTAACCCTTTAAGCCATTTGTTCTAATTGGAAAATTAGGACAAGTATCCGAGTTGAGTACCCTCCGAGTGCGTTAGATGACGTAATTCATGATTTAAAACCCTTGGTTTGATTTTGTATGTATTTTGGCTATGATGGATTTTCATATTTTTACCTTGTGAGTCTTTGATGTATTTTCTATTAATTAAGCCTAATTAAAATGATTTAATTCATTGTTTAATTTAATAAAAATTTAATAAGGTATTTTACTATTTATTTTATTTAATTAATTAGAAAATTAGTTAAATAAAATAATTAAATTTGAAGATAAAATAATTAAAATTTAAAAGTTGGAATGTGACAATATTTATTTGAAGCTCTTTTTCAAATAAATGACTAAATAATATTATTATTAAAGCTAATAAATATTTTAACAACTAAATTTTGGAAAATGAAATTTAAAAGTGGAAAAATATATTTTAAATTATTAAAAGATTCTAGATTTCATGTGACTAAAATATAAATATATTAAGATTGAAAAGTGGAGATATTAAAGTTAGTGTATGAGATTTAATAAATAAATTAATTAAATTGGAAAGAGTAAATTAAATATTATATTAATTAATGTGCATTATTTTAATATTTTCTCACATAGGAGTTGGCAAATTCTCGAAAGTTGTCATGTAGACAACATTGGAGTTTGCACTCTAAGAAGGCACTAGTTGTCTACACTTAGGAGTTAGCATTTTATTTGAGCACATGGTGTCTACAACCTTAAGACTTATCTAGAAGGTTGGAGAAGACTCATGCT
The DNA here is from genome assembly GCA_028749045.1 of Cupressus sempervirens. Taxonomy (NCBI): domain Eukaryota; kingdom Viridiplantae; phylum Streptophyta; class Pinopsida; order Cupressales; family Cupressaceae; genus Cupressus; species Cupressus sempervirens. The sequence continues at coordinate 107,341,656 of CM053788.1, forward strand.
TGGTTGTCATGCTTATCTTCTAATTATTTCTAGAGACACTCTAGATGCATCTTAGAGGCCTTTAAATTGAGGCTCTCCTAGTGTGTTTGGACAAGCTGAATGGAAGCTGCAAGTTACAAGATGAATGGAAGCTACAAGCCTCAAGCTAAAATGGAAGCTTCAAGCTTACTTGCATTTGAGAAGCTCATATGCTTCTACATGCTCATATGTTTCTACATACTCTTATGCTTCTTCTAGTACTTCTAGTCACTTGGAGGATTCGATTGGCTTGGATCTTGGAGGAATCACGGATGATGGAGAAGGAAGAGATTTTCTATAGATTTTTGAGGCATGAAAGATTAGTATCAGTGTCCAGGTGCACTCGTGATATTCACATATTCTCTTTGCACCATTTCTCTTCCTGTCTTCATCATGTTTGTTATATGTGTCTGATTATATTCCATGAATGAATTTGCAGTTTGAATCGGAATCTAGTAATGCTATTTGGTTGAGAAGAAAACATTAGAAAATCCTAGATCCAATTAAGGAAGAAATTAAATCTAAACGGGTTTGGGTTAGAATTAGAATCAAATTGAGAATGATGTTTTCAAATTTATAGTTAAACCTATTGGATATGTTTAGAAAACAGTTATTTTAAAAAAAAAAATTCTTGTTTAGAAAAGCCCTTTAAATCTGATTATGTATTCGCTTTTGTGTGTGTATATATATATATATATATATATATATATATATATATATATATATATATATATATATATATATATATGTATATATATATATATATATGTATATATATAAGTGTGTATATATATATATACATATATATATATATGTATATATAAGTATATATATATATATATATATACTTTAAATACAGTAATAATTGATAACTAATTTTGTGTATATATATACATATATACATATATGTATATATTTGTGTAAGTTGAAATGAGAAACTTTATTTATTAAAATTTGAATTGCAATTCACAATTGTGAGAAATGAATCTCTTAAACACATTATTAAATAATAATAAAATCATTTAATTGAGGGGGGCAGGATTACCCACCCCGTACCCCACTCTGTTATGTGACAACAAGTACGTGGGTTGCAGGGTACTTGCATTTTGTAGGGCACCCACGACGGATTTTTTTTAATCGCCGCACGACCCTTAACAAAGGGGAACGATAGTGATATGAATATCACTTTAAACTTTTTTAAAAATGTTTCCATCCCTTTTATATATATCGTGCAGTTTTAAAGCGCAGTTAATGTGGTACGCTCTATGACTTCATAGGCAGTGGCACGAACAATGATTATTGTTAAAAGTTTAAATAATAGCTTTATATTGTGTGTGTGTGTGTGTGTGTGTGTGTGTGTGTGTGTGTGTGTGTGTGTGTGTGTGTGTGTGTGTGTGTGTGTGTGTGTGTGTGTGTGTGCGCGCGCTAATATTAATAAGTATCGAATATTGAATGTTATATAATAATGTTAAGAATGTCTAAAATAAAATGATTTGTTAATTATAGTTAAAGGAGGAGAGACACTATCTTAAGAATCTAATAATTAGCATAACTAAAATTAACGTTAATCAATAGATAAAGATTAAGGGTTGATATATATCAAATTAATTAATGTAATAATTCTAATTGGATCAATCAACCTTGGATATTGGATAATGATATTGAGTGATCATTTGGAATATTAGTGCCTCAGAATAAAGTCTTCTTGCTTGAAATAACTTATTGAGCTGATAATATAGTTGACTTTTAATATCTATTTTTGAGATGGTAATTTATAGACTTTAATGAAAGTGGACTAAGATTTAAATTGTCAAGGAGTGAGTTATAATACGATTATTGGTACCCCTTATTTGTGCTAAGAGTTAGTTAAATATTAGCCAATGAAGCTTTCTAAGGTTCTTTTAAGATCGATTATCTATAGTTTTATGAGTTATTATTTATTAATGTTTGTTGGATCTAACAAACTATTAATAAATAATAGTATAAATGATTAATTCAATTAAAGTTAATCTAGTGGAGATTATTTATTGATTGAAGTTTGGCAAAAGATAATAATTTTTGGATTTGGATTATAATTGATTTTAATCAATTAATAAGTTGTGAATATAATTAAATACGATAGAGATTTAACTGGAAATGATTATCATTAATACGAAATTGTTAAGAAAATATTAGTATGACGAATGTGGTCATTATGGATAAGATTTCCAAAATAACTTGTTATTATTATTAAATTATTAATATGATCATTTGAATATTGAATTATAGTTGACTTTTGACTTACAAAATTCTAGATAGTTATTAGTCAACTGATGTTAAATTGGTACATTGCTATGGTTATGCAATTATTAAATAAATCAATTAATGAGAGTTAATTAGATTTAATTAATAATTAAGTTATGTAATGTAGATTTAATTGGTATAATTCTTTTAATGAGATTGTAGATTATCTATAACAAAGTTGATAAGTCTTATCCTAATAACTTGAATAAAGACTTTAATTATTTTAATGGTTATTAGTGATGACTTTATTAAGAGGCTTAAATTTTAGTAATATTTAATTAAGCTTTAATTAAGTATTATTAGAATGATAAAAGTCATGATTTGCGTACCTATGTTAATTGAATAATTTAATTGACTGTTTTAATAAAGTTATAATCTTTCTATTTGAAGATTGATAATTGGTTCTTTTATAAATGAATAATGATCCTTTGATTATGTTGAAAAGTTCAATTAATGATAAGGAAGAGTTATTCAATTAGTAACTTTGATCTTAGCAAATAAAGCGAATGATTTAATTAAAGGTCAATGATGATCGGTTTAAGGAGTAAATATTTATCCTTAAATTATTCTTAGAATGTAATTCTTAATAATAGAAGGATAATGCTATCCGGGAACATTTGGGTTGACTTGTAGGTCAAATGATGAAACTTAAGACACTTGAAAGTATACTTGCAAATAAAAAATTGGAAATCCCTACACATTATTCAACTATGTGAATTTAGTAAACCAAAACATGTGTTTGCATCGTGTATTCTATATGCTTCTTGTTTTGGGTTTTTGGGTTGACTAGTGTTGACTAATCCTAGGTTGTTACCAGAGGCTCGGGAGTTATGAGATGTGTTGGCATGTTGATCTTATTTGGTCTCAATCTTTATAAGCCCAACCATGGTAATGTGACCGTATGCTCTATAAAATGTTTGTATTTACTGATTGTTATTGTTCATCAATCTTCATGTGTGAAGCTGAGATGTATATGTATCTGAGACACTTGAGCTAATCATTTTTGGGTCATCGATTAGTTATCCTTGGATTATTTTCTAGTTGCCATGATGGGTCTAAAATGTTGATTTATTTCTTGATGATGTCATGTTGTGACATGTTTGACTCAACCATTTTGGAGTCTTTGATCAGTATGATTTTATATTCTTGGTTGCTTGTTGAAAAACCAATGGATATGGTGATTTATTTTGAGATATATTTTGGTTATTGAGAACCAATGGATACTTATGATTGTTAGTGATGCCTTCAGTTGCCAATAGAGAACTGTTGTGTTCATGATTTTTTATGGATGCTTTTCGAATGCTCATGGAGATTTGATGATTCTTATCTTGGAGATTTGATGATTCTTATTGTGGATATTTGATGTTTTTATCATGGATATTTGATGATTCTTTTTATGGATTATCTTTTGGATTTTCTTTACAGTCGCTTGTACAGGACTGTGCTGATTTATGATTCCATGAGCTTAGGATAGGTAATCTACTTGTAGTGTTGGGAAGTGGCTTGCAATAGGGGTCGGGGCCCTAAGTAGCTGCTAGGGTAACTCATTGTAAGTTTGGTTAATAAGTGATAACATTTACACACTAAATATGGATTAAAAGAACCTAAAAAGATAATTGTTTTAATGTTCTCGCCCATGCCTTGAGCGCTTGTACAGGCTAGGATGGGAGTAGTGAGAACGCATGGTTGTGACCTTGCATTCCGTAGTATGCCTCATCAGTATGAGAGGATACTAGTGGCCGCATGAGATCAGTATGGACCCGTGGAGTTTAGCTAACCATCAGGGTAACTTGTATGTGATAAATGCGATGACACTTTTCCACTTGCAGAGTAGGTTTCCTACATGTCATTGTTGTACCTCTGAGAAGTAGATGTCGATTTTGTGTGATAAAACCTTTGAGTTAGTATACTTTTATGATTCTTGGACTATTAGAGATTTTTGCTTTGTGAATTGATATCTTGCTTGAGACTTGAGATTATCTTCTCAGCACGGTGGGAGTGGACCACTTAGGTTCCACGCGGTCGGGTGGTAGTGTTTTTTCCACTCATATCATTTGAGAGTCGTCTGAGACACCGTGGCTAATGCTTTCTTGGTTGGTATTTATCTTCATTCTGTTCTTGGATCATTATGATTGATGATATACCTTATGATGGATGTATTTATTGGTATGTTTCTTATACTGATGATTTGCATATGTTAGATGATGGTATCCTATGTTTTACTTTGCATGTTAGTAGGATGTTTTAAGAGTGACATTCCTACTATGTTAATACCGATGATCTCTTCGGTGCTTTGGAATGTTATGCACGGAGGGATGGCTAGGATCCACGATGGTCTAATGATGCTATTAACGGTTGGGAGGAACCGTGCACTTAGTTATTTATGTTTGTGATATATGGTTATATTTTGTGATGGATGTTTATAACTTTTGCGATGATGTATCATGTATTGTTTATGGTTTCATTTATGTTATTGCATCATGGATTAATATTGGATGATAATGTGGTTTATTTATACAGATGTTTATTCTTTTAAGCTTTTTCATACCTTGTAACATGTACAGTAGTTGATTGAGTAATCTAAAATGTAATTACTAAAAAGACACTTGAATATGGTTTAAGAATGTTGGATGTATCATTGTTATTTCATAAGGATGTGATGTTAGATGAATAGTTATGGTTAGATGTAATTCAACGTTAAGGGATCTTAAAGAATGAAATCTGTTATGTATTTTATGTTTACTTTTATTTGAATTGTTTCTACTGCTTTCGCAAGTGTTGTGAATGGTTTATCTTTCATGTTTTAAAAAATAAATTGTTGGGTAAATTTAGTGAAATTCTTTGGATCCCTTGGCGAGGCATTACAAATCTCCCTTTATGACTGAACTTCACCTTTAATACTGACCGTTGATTGAAATCGATCTCAACCGTTGATGAATTTCAAGAAAGTCTATTTAAGAGACCCTCATCTCTTCATTTTGAAAGGTTGAATGAGAATTTGCATCGAATTGTTGCTGAAATTCATACTCACATTTGCTCATATTCACATACGCAAAGATCAAGTTTGACCAAAAGTTGACCAGATTTAACCACGGTTGACTTGAGTTGAATAGTTTCGAAAAGAATTTTGAAATAATTAAATGAAATTATTTAATTAAATGGAGTACTTACTTCTAATTAATTAAACATAGTTATTTAATTAAATGAGAATCCATTCCTAATTAATTAAATGAAGTTATTTAATTCAATAAGAAACGTGTCTCTAATTAATTAAAAATTATTTAATTAAATAGAAAAAGTAATTATGAGAGCATATCTAATTTTATTAAATTAAATATCTCAACAAAATCTCTCTTCAGTTCAAAAAGGAAAATTTCTAGTTCACTATTGATAAAAAATGAGTTAAATCAGTTAACTCCTTTTTTTACTAAAATTGAATCAGTTAACTCCTTATTTTACTCAAATTAAATCTATTAACACTCTTTAATTTGAAAATCTCCCTTTATGACTGAACTTCACCTTTAATCCTGATTGCTGATTGAAATCGATCTCAATCGTTGATGAATTCCAAGAAAGTCTATTTAAGAGACCCTCATCTATTCGTTTTGAAAGGTTGAATGAAAATTTGCGTCGAATTGTTGCTGGAATTTATACTCACATTTGCTCATATTCATATACACAAAGATCAAGTTTGACCAAAAGTTGACCAAATTTAACCACGGTTGACTTGAGTTGACTAGTTTCGAAAAGAATTTTGAAACAATTAATTGAAATTATTTAATTAAACGAGAAGCCATTCCTAATTAATTAAATGAAGTTATTAAATTGAATAAAAAAGTGTCTCTAGTTAATTAAAGATTATTTAATTCAATAGAAAAAGTAATTATGAGAGCATATCTCATTTTATTAAATTAAATATCGCAACAAAATCTCTCTTCAGTTCAAAAAGGAAAATTTTCAGTTCACTATTGATAAAAAATGAGTTAAATCAGTTAACTCTTTTTTCTACTCAAACTGAATCAGTTAACTCCTTATTTTACTCAAATTAAATCTGTTAACTCCTTTTAATTTGGAAATCTTCTTTTATGACTGATCTTCATCTTTAATCCTGACCGTTGATTGAAATCGATCTCAATCGTTGATGAATTTTAGGAAAGTCTATTTAAGAGACCCTCATCTCTTTGTTTTGAAAGGTTGAATGAGAATTTGCATCAAATTGTTGTTGGAATTCATACTCATATTTTCTCATATTCACATACGCAAAGATCAAGTTCGACCAAAAGTTGACCAGATTTAAGCACGGTTGACTAGTTTTGAAAACAATTTTGAAATAATCAAACGAAATTATTTAATTAAATGGAGTAGTTACTTCTAATTAATTAAACAAAGTTATTTAATTAAATGAGAAGCCATTCCTAATTAATTAAATAAAGTTATTTAATTAAATAAGAAAAGTTTCTCTAATTAATTATGAGAGCATATCTCATTTTATTAAATTAAATATCTCAACAAAATCTCTCTTCAGTTCAAAAAGGGAAATTTTCAGTTCACTATTGATCAAAAATGAGTTAAATCAGTTAACTCCTTTTTCTACTCAAATTGAATCTGTTAACTCCTTATTTTACTCAAATTAAATATGTTAACTCCCTTTAATTTGGAAGTCTCCCTTTATCACTGAACTTCACCTTTAATCTTGACAGTTGATTGAAATCAATCTCAACCGTTGATGAATTCTAGGAAAGTCTATTTAAGAGACCCTCATCTCTTCATTTTGAAAGGTTGAATGAGAATTTGCATCGAATTGTTGCTGGAATTCATACTCACATTTGCTCATATTCAGATACGCAAAGATCAAGTTTGACCAAAAGTTGTCCAGATTTAACCACGGTTGATTTGAGTTGACTAGTTTCGAAAAGAATTTTGAAATAATTAAATAAAATTATTTAATTAAATTGAGTACTTACTTCTAATTAATTAAACAAAGTTATTTAATTAAATGAGAAGCCACTCCTGATTAATTAAATGAAGTTATTTAATTAAATAAGAAAAGTGTCTCTAATTAATTAAAGATTATTTAATTAAATAGAAAAACTAATTATGAGAGCATATCTTATTTTATTAAATTAAATATCTGAACAAAATCTCTCTTCAATTCAAAAAGGAAAATTTCCAGTTCACTATTGATAAAAAATGAGTTAAATCAGTTAACTCCTTTTTATACTCAAATTGAATTAGTTAACTCTTTATTTTACTCAAATTAAATCTGTTAACTCGTTTTAATTTGGAAATCTCCATTTATGACTAACTTCACCTTTAATCCTGACCGTTAATTGAAATCAATCTCAATCGTTGATGAATTTCAGGAAAGTCTATTGAAGAGACCCTCATCTCTTCATTTTGAAAGGTTGAATGAGAATTTGCATCAAATTGTTGCTGGAATTCATATTCACATTTGTTCATATTCACATATGAAAAGATCAAGTTTGATCAAAAGTTGACTAGATTTAACCACGATTGACTTGAGTTGACTAGTTTCGAAAAGAATTTTAAAATAATTAAACGAAATTATTTAATTAAATTGAGTACTTACTTTTAATTAATTAAACAAAGTTATTTAATTAAATGAGAAGCCATTCCCAATTAATTAAATGAAGTTATTTAATTAAATAAGAAAAGTGTCTCTAATTAATTAAAGATTATTTAATTAAATAGAAAAAGTAATTATGAGAGCATATCTTATTTTATTAAATTAAATATCTCAAAAAAATATCTCTTCAATGCAAAAAGGAAAATTTTCAGTTCACTATTGATCAAAAATGAGTTAAATCAGTTAACTCCTTTTTCTACTCAAATTGAATCAGTTAACTCCTTATTTTACTCAAATTAAATCTATTAACTCCCTTTAATTTGAAAATCTTCCTTTATGACTAAACTTCACCTTTAATCGTGACTGTTGATTGAAATCGATCTCAACCGTTGATGAATTCTAGGAAAGTCTATTTAAGAGACTCATCTTTTTATTTTGAAAGGTTGAATGAAAATTTGCATTGAATTGTTGCTGTAGTGCCTGCCCCTAGTTTGCATTTTGTTATCATTGCCAAACTCTTTTAGAGCTAGTTTCATGTTGATGATCAGTAACATTAATATGATATTATCAAATATTTTGCTATGGATTCAGTTGATATGTGATGAGATTAGTTAGACTCTACATTTTATGTATGTATGATGATTATTTTCTGTGTTTGCAATTATTAATGATGATTAGTAAGATGATTTATTATCATATGTGTTTTCTTATGGATACTTACCCCATACTTTCATGTGAATGGTGTGCGTGTTTGTTTTTGTATGGTGTGTCTGATGTGGTTAAGGAAGAGAGTCATAGTCACCTGCTAGTTGGGATCTACACGATGCACCACTTCCTACCATTGCCTGTTTAGTTTAGTATATATTGTGCTTGTACATGCATGATTTTTATGTAGGTTGCAGGTACCAGGTATCGACTTTCTTGAATTTTTAGGATGAGCGTACCTTGTCACATTATCTCAATGATAAGAGAGGGGAGATAAATTCTCAAGTCCAAATCCCAACTTTTTAAGCCATTTATTCTAATTGAAAAAATTAGAACAAGTATCTGAGTTGAGTACCCTCCGAATGCGTCAGATGATGTAATTCATGATATAAACCTCTTGGTTTGATTTGTATGTATATTGGGTATGATGGGTTTTTCGTATTTTTACCTTTGTGAGTCTTTGGAGTATTTTCTATTAATTAAGCCTAATTAAAAGATTTAGTTAATGGTTTAATTTAATAAAAAATTAATATGGTATTTCGATATTTATTTTATTTAATTAATTGAGAAATTAATTAAATAAAATAATTAAATTGGAAGATAAAAGTTATAATATTAAATTTGGAATGTGACAATATTTATTTTAATAATAATATATTTGGAGCTCATTTTTAAATAGATGACTAAGTAATATTATTATTAAAGCTAATAAATATTTTAGCAATAAAGTTTTGAAAAATGAAATTTAAAAGTGGAAAATATATTTTAAATTATTAAAAGATTCTAAATCTTATATGATTAAAATATAAATATATTAAGATTGAAAAGTGGAGATATTAAAGTTAGTGCATAAGACTTAATAAATAAAATTAGAAAGAGTAAAGTAAATTGGAGTTATAAGCTTGCATAGGAATTAACATGTGTTAACAACACGGGGGTTAGTGCATCAATTAAGCACAAGGTGTCTACAATTCTATGACTCATCAAAAAAAAATTAGAAAAGACTCATGCTTAGTTGGTGACACCTTTCAGCGATTTCAAAAAGCATTCTAAAAGTTTCTTGAGAGCTCTTGATATTCAGGCATTCATAGAAGCTTAAAAGAAAAGCTTAATGGAAGCTACAAGTTTAATGGAAGCTACAAGCTTAATGGAAGCCACGAGTTACAAGCAAAAATAGAAGCTTCAAAACTTACATGCATGGTAGAAGATTCATATGCTCATATATTTTCTACTTGTTTCTATGTTCCTTCTAGCACTTCTAATCACTTGGAGGATTCGATCGGCTTGGATTCTTGAAAGAATTGCGAATGATGGAGAAGGAAGAGATTTTTTATAGACTTCTGAAGCATGGCAAATTAGCATTAGTGTCCAAGTGCACTCGTGATATTCTCATATTTCCTCTGCACTCTTTCTCTTCCTGTCTTCATCATATCTATTTTATGTGTCCAAATACTCTCTATGATTGAATCTATTATTTGAAATTGGAATCAAGATATTTTATTTGGTTGAGAAGAAAATAATAGAAAAATCTTAAATTCAATTAAGGAGAAATAATTAGATCTTAATCGGGTTTGGGTTCGAATTTATATTGTGAAATTAGATAGACAAGATTTGGAATTAAAATAGAAATTTTATGGTAAAAATTTGAATGATTAGATGCAATCTTTCTATCAATTATATTTTTAGATGCATATGAACAAACCCTTTTATGGTTAAATTTAGAGAACAATTATTTTAAGAAGAAATTCTTAATTCATCACAAATTGTCCTGTCGCTGCCTCTTGGATAGACCCAAATTCAGTCATTCATAACTATTTATCGGGATCAAATTTATTCGATCGCTCAGGTCAGAATCGGCGCAACTTGGCCCTCTCAAACATATTTAAATTTTAACCCGATCCAATGGTTCATTAGGGAGATATGACCTCCGTATTAGGACTGTTTTATTCAAGAACGGATGTCTCTTCATTTCTCATAACCAAGAGTTCTTTATGCTTAAACTTTACAAAAATAATATATCAAAGTAATATAATTAGAATTTAATAATTATTTAATTAGTCTAAAGACTAATAAGAATGTTCTAAATGAATTAATGAAAAGTTTGTGGATGGAGCTGATGGATAGAAAATGGATGACTTTTAATATTAATTATTTAATATATATTAAATACTATTTAATATATAGTTAAGAGGTGGTAAAAGTGTTTTATGATGATAATTAAGAGACTCAAATTTTAATGATATTAGATTTAGATTTAAATAAGAATTATTATATTGATAAGGAGTCATAATTACATTATAACATTGTTATAACATAGCTACGATTTGAATTATTGATATGCCTTAAAGGTTAGTTAAATAATAACTAATGGGACTTATGGAAATATAGTTTGATGAGTTTATTATTTATTAATATTTGTTAGGTCTAACAAACTATTAATAAATAATAGTTTAAATAGTTATCAACAAATTTGATAAGAGATAATCTATTAGAGATTATTTAATGAATTAAAGATATTATTGCAATCTTTCCTTATTAGAATCTTATTAATATGCATTAGTTTTATATGGTCTATTATCTAATTTAATTAAATCAAATTTAATTAAGATTAGTTAATAGTAGAAGAAGTGTAGTTAATTATTAATTAATCTAAGTAAATGGATTAAAAGAAAAGAGATTTTAATATAGTTTATATAGTGAACTTTTTATAATGTATATTGAATACTATTAAACAATTTTAGAGTTGTTTAATGAAGATGATAATGTTAAGAATTTGAAAATTATTCATGTTAAAATCTACAATGAGTCTTATTGGTTTGTGATAGGGATATTTTTCAAACAACTTTTGTATAGACAAAATATTATTAGAACAATTAGAAAATGAAGTCTAATGGTTGATTTTTATATTAATTAAATAATTGTAAGATGATAAGTTATATTATGTTGATTTAAATTTAGAAACTCTAAATGATATTGGATTAAGATTGAATTATTATGTTATTGGTTAATACGTTTGAATACCTTAATGGTACTAAGAGTTAGCTAATGAAGTTCTATGTAAAAGTTCTCTAGATTGATTATTTATAGTTGTGATAAGTTTATTATTTATTAATGTTTGTTGGGTCTAACAAACTATTAATAAATAATAGTATAAATAGTTTAAATAGTTATCAACTAATACGAACAGAGTTACTCTAAAGGAGATTAGTTAATGATCGAAGTACTGTAAAAGATATTAATCAAATTGAATTGGTTAATAATTTGGAGGATTATTAGTTAACTGAATCAACGTACATAGGGAAAACTTATTTGAGATAATAATACCTGGTATTGAGGATTTATTATAACTTGTTATTATTAAAATATAAATGAGAACATTGTTGTAGAGTGATGTATGTGATCATTAAAGATTTAATAATAAGATTCCCAATATAGCTTGTCATTAAATAATAACAAGTTATTATTATTGAATTATTAATATGATCATTTGAGTATTGAATTATAGTTGACTTTTAACTTACATAATTCTAGTTAGTTATTAGTCAACTGATGTTAATTAGAATGTTCTTATGGTTATACAATTATTAATTAAATCAATTAATGAGAGTTAATTAGATTTAATTAATAATTAAGTTATGTAATAGAGATTTATTTGATATAATTCTTTTAACAAGATTGTAGATTATCTATATTGAAGTTGATAGGTCTTATTCTTATGTCTTGAATTATGACTTTAGATATTATATAGTTGTCAATGATGGTGACGATTAAATTCAAAGATTCAAACTTTAGTAATACTTAATTAAGTTTCTAATTGAAAACTAAAAAGATGTTAATACGTAATGGATGGTGTACCTATGTTAATGGATTAAGATAAATAAAGTTATAATCTCTTATTCGAAGAATGATAATTGGTCCTCTTATAATATAACGAATAATGATCTTGGAAAAGTTGAAAGATTAATCAATTAGAATATGGATCATGGTTAAATAAGAGAACAATTTAACTAAAAGTCAATGATGATCAGTTTAGTGAATATTTATCCTTAAGTTATTCTTTAAATATAATTCTTATTAATGGAAGGATAATGTTATCGGAGAACAAATGGATTGACTTGTAGGTCAAAATATGAAACTTGAGACACTTGAAAATATACTTGCAAACAGAAAACTGGAAACCTCTACACTTGATTCAACTATGTAAGATAGCAAAATCAAAACATTTGTTTGCATCATGTATTCTTTATGCTTCTTGTTTTGGATTTTTTGGTTGACTAGTGTTGACCAGTCTTAGGTTGTTACCAGAGGCTCGGGGGTTATGAGATGTGTTGGCATGTTGATCTTATTTGGTCTCGATCTTTATAAGCCCAACCATGGTAATGTGATCGTATGCTCTATGAAATGTTTGTATTTACTGATTTTTATTGTTCATCAGTCTTTATGTATGAAGCTGAGATGTATGCGTATGAGACACTTGAGCTAATAATTTTTGAGTCATCGATCAGTTATCCTTAGATTACTTTTTAGTCACCATGACGGGACTAAAATATGGATTTATTCTTGATGATGTCATGTTGTGACATGTTTGACCCAACTATTTTAGAGTCTTCGATCAGTATGATTTTGAGATATTCTTGGTTGCTTGTTGAGAATCAATGATTATGGTGATTTATTTTGAGATATGTTTTGGTTATTGAGAACCAATGGATACTTATGATTATTAGTGATGCCTTCAATTGCTAATAGAGAACTGTTGTGGTCATGATTTTCTATGGATGCTTTTCGGATGCTCATGGAGATTTGATGATTCTTATCTTGGAGATTTGATGATTCTTATTATGGATATTTGATGCTTATTTGATGATTCTTTTTATGGATTATCTTTTGGATTTTCTTTACAGTCGCTTGTACAGGACTGTGGTGATTTATGATTCCATGAGCTTAGGGTAGGTAATCTACTTGTAGTGTCGAGAAGTGGCTTGCAATGGGGGCCGGGGCCTCGAGAGGCTGCTAGGGTAACTCATTGTAAGTTGGATTAATAAGTGATAACATTCACACCTAATACTAACTAAATGAACTTAACAAGATAAGATTTTTTATTCTCGCCCATGCCTTGAGTGCTTGTATAGGCTAGGATGAGAGTAGTGAGAACGCATGGTTGTGACTTTGCATTCCATAGTATGTCTCGTCAGTATGAGAGGATACCAGTGGCTGCATGAGATCTGTATGGACCTGTGGAGTGTAGCTAACTGTCAAGGTAACTTGTATGAGATAAATGTGATGACACTTTTCCGCTTGCATAGGAGGTTCCTACATGTCTTTGTGTGCCTCTGAGAATTAGATGTCAATTTTTGTGTGTGATTGAAACTTTTGAGTTAGTATACTTTTAGGATTCCTAGACTATAGAGATTTGTGCTGTGTTATGGATAGCCTGCTTGGGACTTGAGATTATCTCCTCAACACAGTGGGAGTGGACCACTTAGGTTCCACACGGTTGGGTGGTAGTGTATTTTCCACTCTTATCATTTGAGATTCATCAAGACGTCGTGTATGATGCGTCTTTCATGATGGTGGATATGTATCCTTTCATTGATGATTTGCATTTGTTAGATGATGTTATCTTATGCTTTTATTTGCATGTAGATTACTTTTTGCATATAATATAGTATATGCTAGGAGTGACATTCCTACTATGTTCATACCGATGATATCTTTGATGATTTTGGAATGTTACGCATGGAAGGATGGCTAGGGCTCACGATGGTCTAATGATGCTATTGACGGTTGGGAGGAACCGTGCACTTAGTTTATTATGTTTGATCTTATGATGGATGTATCATGTGATTATCTTTACTTTGATATATCATGGATTAGAATAGAGTGATGTACTATATTTCACATATGTATATTCTTTTAAGCCTTCATACCCTGCGACATGTGCAGTGGATGATTGTGCATTCTGGAATGTAATTTAGAAAGGACATTTGTACAATGGACTTATCATTATTATTTTATGTGGATGTTGTACAAGATGGAAATATGTATGTAATTCACGTTAAGGGATCTTAAAGAATGTAATCTGTTAAGTATGTTATGTTTATTTTTAGATGGACATTTCTATTGCTTCCATTATTGTGAATAAGTTATATGTGGTATTTACTTTCATGTAATTTTAAAAAAAATAATGTTACCAAATTTAGTAAAATTCTAAGTTAATTCTTTGGATCCCTTGGTGGGGCATTACATTTGGTATCAGAGCCCGAGTTTCAACATTGGAAGCTCTGGGTATATTGGAATGTCACTAGTTGTTAACTAGTTGATCAAAACGAAAACTTTGAATTATCAGGTGTATCTCTTTCAACCTGAAAACTTGAAACTAGGTGAACTGAAACAAAACTTAAAATTGTTACTTGCATATTTTTCATATTTCAACACTTAGCTTTCAAAATTGAAAATTCTACTAAAAACTTAAATGAGGGCAAAACTGAAAAGTGAAACTTATTCTAGTTGCAAAACATGTATCTTTTATTTAAGTTTCAAGGTAGTATACATTTGTTTATCTTTGCAAGCATTAAGTTGCTCTTTTTTAGAATGTATTAAGTGATATATTTTAGTAGTTGTTAAAGGAATGATGTTGGATCGATATAGTTTTCGGTTTACTATTAAACCAGAATCATATTGCTCTAAGTGTGTTGTAAAATTTTCAGTGGAATCATATTCTCCTGTAAAGAGGAAAAGGGTTCAATGGGACCCGCATAGTGAGTATCTTAGCTTTTCATTCTTGTAGGCTTACAGGAGTAAGCCTAATTCTAGGGGGGGTGGATGTAGTGTCTACCCTTGGTTTGCATTTTGTTATCATTGCCGAACTCTTTTAGAGCTAGTTTCAAGTTAATGATCAGTAACATTATTATGAGATTATCAAATATTGTGCTATGGATTCAGTTGATATGTGATGAGATTACTTAGACTCTACATTTTATGTATGTATGATGATTATTTTCAGTGTTTGCAGTTATTAATAATGATTAGTACGATGATTTATTATCATATGTGTTTTCTTATGGATACTTACCCCATACTTGCATATGTATGGTGTGCGTGTTTGCTTTGTGTGTTTACTTTTGTATGATGTGTCTGATGTGGTTAAGGAAGGGAGTCGTAGTCACCTGCTAGTCAGGATCTATACGATGAACCACTTCTTGCCATTGCCTATTTAGTTTAGTATATATTGTGCTTATACATGCATGGTTTTTATGCAGGTTGCAGGTATTGGGTATCAACTTTCTTGAATTGCCAAGATGAGCGTACCCTATCACATTATCTCAATGATAAGAGAGGGGAGATAAATTCTCAAGTCCAAATCCCAACCCTTTAAGCAATTTGTTCTAATTGAAAAAATTAGGACAAGTATCTGAGTTGAGTACCCTCCGAATACGTCAGATGATGTAATTCGTGATATAAACCCTTTGGTTTGATTTGTATGTATATTGGCTATGATGGGTTTTTCGTATTTTTACCTTTGTGAGTCTTTGGAGTATTTTCTATTAATTAAGCCTAATTAAAAGATTTCGTTAATGATTTAATTTAATAAAAAATTAATATGGTATTTTGATATTTATTTTATTTAATTAATTAAAAAATTAATTAAATAAAATAATTAAATTGGAAGATAAAAGTTATAATATTAAATTTGGAATGTGACAATATTTATTTTAATAATAATATATTTGAAGCTCATTTTTAAATAGATGACTAAATAATATTATTATTAAAGCTAATAAATATTTTAGCAATAAAGTTTTGAAAAATAAAATTTAAAAGTGAAAAATATATTTTAAATTATTAAAAGATTCTAAATCTCATATGATTAAAATATAAATATATTAAGATTGAAAAGTGGAGATATTAAAATTAGTGCATGAGACTTAATAAATAAAATTGGAAAGAGTAAAGTAAATTAGAGTTATAAGCTTGCATAAGAATTAACATGTGTCAACAACACGGGGGTTAGTTCATCGATTAAGCACAAGGTGTCTACAATTCTATGACTCATCAAAAAAGAATTGGAAAAGATCCATGCTTAGTTCGTGACACCTTTCAGCGGTTTCAAGAAGCATTCCAAAAGTTTTTTGAGAGCTCTTGATATTCATGCATTCATAGAAACTTAAAAGAAAAGCTTAATGGAAGCTACAAGTTTAATGGAAGCTACAAGCTTAATGGAAGCCACGAGTTACAAGTAAAAATAGAAGCTTCAAAGCTTACATGCATGGGAGAAGATTCATATGCTCATATGTTTTCTACTTGCTTCTATGCTCCTTCTAGCACTTCTAATCACTTGGAGGATTCGATCGGCTTGGATTTTTGGAAGAATTGCGAATGATGGAGAAGGAAGGGATTTTCTATGGACTTTTGAGGTATGACAAATTAGCATCAATTTCTAGGTGCACTCGTGATATTCTCATATTTCTTTTGCACTATTTCTCTTCATGTCTTCATCATATCTATTTTATGTGTCTGAATACTCTCTATGATTGAATCTACTATTTGAAATTGGAATCAAGATATTTTATTTGGTTGAGAAGAAAATAATAGAAAAATCTTAGATCCAATTAAGGAGAAATAATTAGACCTTAATCGGGTTTGAGTTCGAAATTATATTGTGAAATTAGATAGACAAGATTTGGAATAAAAATAAAAATTTTATGGTGAAAATTCTAATGATTAGATGTAATCTTTCTATCAATTATATTTTTAGATGCATATGAACAAACCCTTTTATGGTTAAATTTAGAGAACAATTATTTTGAGAGGAAATTCTTAATTCATCACAACGGTTTATTAGGGAGATATGGCCGCCGTACTGGGACTATTTTATTCAAGAACGGATGTCTCTTCATTTTTCATAACCAAGAGTTCTTTATGCTTAAACTTCACAAAAATAATATATCAAAGTAATATAATTAGAATTTAATAATTATTTAATTAGTCTAAAGACTAATAAGAATGTTCTAAATAAATTAATGGAGATTTTTAATGAAAAGTTTGTGGATGGAGCTGATGGATAGAGAATGGATGACTTTTAATATTAATTATTTAATGTATATTAAATACTATTTAATATATAGTTAAGAGGTGGTAAAAGTGTTTAATTATGATTATTAAAACACTCAAATTTTAATGATATTGAATTTAGATTTAAATAAGAATTATTATATTGACAAGGAGTCATAGTTACATTATAACATTGTTATAACATAGATACGATTTGAATTATTGATATGCCTTAAAGGTTAGTTAAATAATAACTAATGGGACTTATGGAAATATAGTTTGATGAGGTTATTATTTATTAATGTTTATTAGGTCTAACAAACTATTAATAAATAATGGTTTAAATAATTATCAACAAATTTGATTAGAGATAATCTATTGAAGATTATTTAATGAATTAAAGATATTATTGCAATCTTTCCTTATTAGAATCTTATTAATATGCATTAGTTTTATATGGTCTATTATCTAATCTAATTAAATCAAATTTAATTAAGATTAGTTAATAGTAGAAGAAGTGTAGTTAATTATTAGTCAATCTAAGTAAATGGATTAAAAGAAAAGAAATTTTAATATAGTTTATATAGTGGACTTTTTATAATGTATATTGAATACTATTAAACAATTTTAGAGTTGTTTAATGAAGATGATAATGCTAAAAATTTAAAAATTATTCATGTTAAAATCTACAATGAGTCTTATTGGTTTGTGATAGGGATCTTTTTCAAACAACTTTTGTATAGACAAAATATTATTAGAACAATTAGAAAATGCAGTCTAATGGTTAATTTTAATATTGATTAAATAATTGTAAGATAATAAGTTATATTATGTTGATTTAAATTTAGAAACTCTAAATGATATTGGATTGAGATTGAATTATTATGTTATTGGTTAATACGTTTGAATACCTTAATGGTACTAAGAGTTAGCTAATGGAGTTCTATGTAAAAATTCTCTAGATTGATTATTTATAGTTGTGATAAGTTTATTATTTATTAATGTTTGTTGAGTCTAACAAATTATTAATAAATAATAGTATAAATAGTTTAAATAGTTATCAACTAATACAAACAGAGTTACTCTAAAGGAGATTAGTTAATGATCGAAGTATTGTAAAAGATATTAATCAAATTAAATTGGTTAATAATTTGGAGAATTATTAGTTAACTAAATCAACGTACATAGGGAAAGCTTATTTAAGATAATAATACCTGGTATTGAGGATTTATTATAACTTGTTATTATTAAAATATAAATGAGAACATTGTTGCAGAGTGATGTATGTGATCATTAAAGATTTAATAATAAGATTCCCAATATAGCTTGTCATTAAATAATAACAAGTTATTATTATTGAATTATTAATATGATCATTTGAGTATTGAATTATAGTTGACTTTTAACTTACAGAATTCTAGTTAGTTATTAGTCAAGTGATGTTAATTAGAACGTTCCTATGGTTATACAATTATTAATTAAATCAATTAATGAGAGTTAATTAGATTTAATTAATAATTAAGTTATGTAATAGAGATTTATTTGATATAATTCTTTTAACGAGATTGTAGATTATCTATATTGAAGTTGATAGGTCTTATTCTTATGTCTTGAATTATGACTTTAGATATTGTATGGTTGTCAACGATGGTGACGATTAAATTCAAAGATTCAAACTTTAGTAATACTTAATTAAGTTTTTAATTAAAAACTAAAAAGATGTTAATAGGTCATGGATGGTGTACTTATGTTAATGGATTAAGATAAATAAAGTTATAATCTCTTATTCGAAGAATGATAATTGGTTCTCTTATAATATAACGGATAATGATCTTAGAAAAGTTGAAAGGTTAATCAATTAGAATATGGATCATGGTTAAATAAGAGAACAATTTAATTAAAGGTCAATGATGATCAGTTTAGTGAATATTTATCCTTAAGTTATTATTTAAATATAATTCTTATTAATGGAAGGATAATGTTATCGTGGAACAAACGAGTTGACTTGTAGGTCAAATGATAAAACTTGAGACACTTGAAAATATACTTGCAAACAGAAAACTGGAAACCTCTACACTTAATTCAACTATGTAAGATAGCAAAACCAAAACATGTGTTTGCATCATGTATTCTTTATGCTTCTTGTTTTGGATTTTTGGGTTGACTAGTGTTGACTAGTCTTAGGTTGTTACCAGAGGCTCGAGGGTTCTGAGATGTGTTGGCATGTTAATCTTATTTGGTCTCAATCTTTATAAGCCCAACCATGGTAATGTGATCGTATGCTCTATGAAATGTTTGTATTTACTGATTGTTATTGTTCATCAGTCTTCATGTATGAAGCTGAGATGTATGTGTATGAGACACTTGAGCTAATCATTTTTGAGTCATCGATCTGTTATCCTTGGATTAATTTCTAGTCACCATGATGGGACTAAAATGTGAATTTATTCTTGATGATGTCATGTTATGACATGTTTGACTCAACTATTTTGGAGTCTTCGATCAGTATGATTTTGAGATATTCTTGGTTGCTTGTTGAGAACCAATGATTATGGTGATTTATTTTGAGATATATTTTGGTTATTGAGAACCAATGGATGCTTATGATTATCAGTGATATCTTTAGTTGCCAATAGAGAACTGTTGTGGTCATGATTTTCTATGGATGCTTTTCGGATGCTCATGGAGATTTGATGATTCTTACCTTGGAGATTTGATGATTCTTATTATGGATATTTGATGCTTATTTGATGATTTTTTTTATGGATTATCTTTTTGGTTTTCTTTACAGTTGCCTGTACAACACTGTGGTGATTTATGATTCCATGAGCCTAGGGTAGGTAATCTACTTGTAGTGTCAGGAAGTGGCTTGCAATGGGGGTCAGGGCCCTCAGAGGCTACTAGGGTAACTTATTGTAAGTTGGATTAATAAGTGATAACATTCACACCTAATACTAACTAAATGAACTTAAAAAGATAAGAGTTTTTGTTCTCGCCCATGGCTTGAGTGCTTGTATAGGCTAGGATGGGAGTAGTGAGAATGCATGGTTGTGACCTTGCATTTCATAGTATGCCTCATCAGTATGAGAGGATACTAGTGGCCGCATGAGATCTGTATGGACCCGTGGAATTTAGCTAACTGCCAGGGTAACTTGTACGAAATAAATGCGATGACATTTTTTTGCTTGCATAGTAAGTTCCTACATGTCTTTGTATGCCTTTGAGAATTAGATGTCAATTTTTGTGTGTGATTGGAACTTTTGAGTTAGTATACTTTTAGGATTCCTAGACTATAGAGATTTGTGTTATGTGTTATGGATAGACTACTTGGGACTTGAGATTATCTCCTCAACATGATGGGAGTGGACCACTTATGTTCCACACAGTCGGGTGGTAGTGTATTTTTCACTTTTATCATTTGAGATTCATCGAGACGTCGTGGCTGATGCATCCTTCATGATGGTGGATATGTATCCTTTCATTGATGATTTGCATTTGTTAGATGATGTTATCTTATGCTTTTATTTGCATGTAGATTACTTTCTGCATATGATATGGTATATGCTAGGAGTGACATTCCTACTATGTTCATACTGATGATATCTTCAGTGATTTTGGAATATTACGCACGGAAGGATGGCTAGGTCCCACGATGGTCTAATGATGCTATTAATGGTTGGGAGGAACCGTGCACTTAGTTTATTATGTTTGATCTTATGATGGATGTATCATGTGATTATCTTTACTTTGATATATCATGGATTAGAATAGAGTGATGTACTATATTTCACAAATGTATATTCTTTTAAGCCTTCATACCCTGTGACATGTGCGGTGGATGATTGTGCATTCTGGAATGTAATTTAGAAAGGACATTTGTACAATGGACTTATAATTATTATTTCATCTAGATGTTGTACTAGATGGAAACATGTATGTAATTCACGTTAAGGGATCTTAAAGAATGTAATCTATTAAGTATGTTATGTTTATTTTTAGATGGACATTGCTATTGCTTTCGTTATTGTGAATAAGTTATATGTGGTATTTAATTTTATGTAATTTAAAAATAAAAAATGTAACCAAATTTAGTGAAATTCTAGGTTAATTCTTTGGATCCCTCGGCAGGGCATTACAGTTGCTGGAATTCATACTCACATTTGCCCATATTCATATACGCATAGATCAAGTTTGACCAAAAGTTGATGAGATTTAACCACGATTGACTTGAGTTGACTAGTTTCAATTTTTTTTTGAAATAATTAAACGAAATTATTTAATTAAATGGAGTACTTACTTCTAATTAATTAAAGAAAGTTATTTAATTAAATGAGAAGCCATTCCTAATTAATTAAATGAAGTTTTTTAATTAAATAAGAAAAGTGTCTCTAATTAATTAAAGATTATTTAATTAAATAGAAAAAGTAAATATGAGAGCATATCTCATTTTATTAAATTAAATATCTCAACAAAATCTCTCTTTAGTTCAAAAAGAGAAATTTTTAGTTCACTATTGATCAAAAATGTGTTAAATCAATTAACTCCTTTTTCTACTCAAATTGAATCAGTTAACTCCTTATTTTACTCAAATTAAATCTGTTAACTCCCTTTAATTTGAAAATCTCTCTTTATGACTGAACTTCACCTTTAATCCTGACCATTGATTGAAATCGATCTCAACAGTTGATGAATTCCAGAAAAGTCTATTTAAGAGACCCTCATCTCTTCATTTTGAAAGGTTGAATGAGAATTTGCATCGAATTGTTGCTAGAATTCATACTCACATTTTCTCATATTCACATACGCAAAGATCAAGTTTGACCAAAAGTTGAATAAATTTAACCACGGTTTACTTGAGTTGACTAGTTTCGAAAAGAATTTTAAAATATTTAAACAAAATTATTTAATTAAATGGAGCACTTCTAATTAATTAAATAAATTTATTTAATTAAATGAGAAGCCATTCCTAATTAATTAAATGAAGTTATTTAATTAAATAAGAAAAGTGTCTCTAATTAATTAAAGATTATTTAAATAAGTAGAAAAACTAATTATGAGAGCATATATCATTTTATTAAATTAAATATCTCAACAAAATCTCTCTTTAGTTCAAAAGGGGAAATTTTCAGTTCACTATTGATCAAAAATGAGTTAAATCAGTTAACTCATTTTTCTACTCAAATTGAATCAGTTAACTCCTTATTTTACTCAAATTAAATCTGTTAGCTCCCTTTAATTTGGAAGTCTTCGTTTATGATTGAACTTCACCTTTAATCCTGACTGTTGATTGAAATCAATTTCAGCTGTTGATGAATTCCAGAAATGTCTATTTAAGAGACCCTCATCTCTTCAATTTGAAAGGTTGAATGAAAATTTGCATCGAATTGTTGTTGGAATTCATACTCACATTTGCTCATATTCACATATGCAAAGATCAAGCTTGACCAAAACTTGACCAGATTTAACCACGATTGACTTGAGTTGACTAGTTTGAAAAAGAAATTTTAAAATAATTAAACGAAATTATTTAATTAATGGAGTACTTACTTCTAATTAATTAAACAAAGTTATTTAATTAAATGAGAAGCCATTTCTAATTAATTAAATGAATTTATTTAATTAAATAAGAAAACTGTCTCTAATTAATTAAAAATTATTTAATTAAATAGAAAAAGTAATTATGAGAGCATATCTCATTTTATTAAATTAAATATCTCAATAAAATCTCTCTTTAGTTCAAAAAGGAAAATTTTCATTTCACTATTGATCAAAAATGAGTTAAATTAGTTGACTCCTTTTTCTACTCAAATTGAATTAGTTAACTCTTTATTTTACACAAATTAAATTTGTTAACTCCGTTTAATTTGGAAATCTCCCTTTATGACTAAACTTCAACTTTAATCCTGACCGTTTATTGAAATCGATCTCAACTGTTGATAAATTTCAAGAGAGTCTATTTAAGAGACCCTTATGTCTTCATTTTGAAAGGTTGAATGAGAATTTGCATCGAATTGTTGTTGGAATTCATACTCACATTTGCTCATATTCACATACGTAAAGATCAAGTTTGACCAAAAGTTGACCAGATTTAACTACGGTTGACTTGAGTTGACTAGTTTCGAAAAGAATTTAGAAATAATTAAATAAAATTATTTAATTAAACGGAGTACTTACTTCTAATTAATTAAACAAAGTTATTTAATTAAATGAGAAGCCATTCCTAATTAATTAAATGAAGTTATTTAATTAAATAAGAAAAGTGTCTCTAATTAATTAAAGATTATTTAATGAAATAGAAAAAGTAAATTATGAGAGCATATCTCATTTTATTAAATTAAATATCTCAACAAAATCTCTTTTCAGTTCAAAAAGGGAAATTTTCAGTTCACTATTGATAAAAAATGAGTTAAATCAGTTAACTCCTTTTTCTACTCAAATTGAATCAGTTAACTCTTTATTTTACTAAAATTAAATTTTTTAACTCCCTCTAATTTCTAAATCTCCCTTTATGACTGAACTTCACCTTTAATCCTGACCGTTGATTGAAATCGATCTCAACCATTGATGAATTCCAGGAAAGTCTATTTAAGAGATCCTCATCTCTTCATTTTGAAAGGTTGAATGAAAATTTGCATCAAATTGTTGCTGGAATTCATACTCACATTTGCTCATATTCACATACGCAAAGATATACTTTGACCAAAAGTTGACTAGATTTAACCACGATTGACTGGAGTTGACTAGTTTCGAAAAGAATTTTGAAATAACTATACGAAATTATTTAATTAAATGGAGTACTTACTTCTAATTAATTAAACAAAGTTATTTAATTAAATGAGAAGCCATTCCTAATTAATTAAATGAAGTTATTTAATTAAATAAGAAAAGTGTCTCTAATTAATTAAAGATTATTTAATTAAATAGAAAAAGTAATTATGAGAGCATATCTCATTTTATTAAATTGAATATCTCAACAAAATTTCTCTTCAGTTCAAAAAGGGAAATTTCCAATTCACTATTGATAAAAAATGAGTTAAATCAGTTAACTCCTTTTTCTACTCAAATTGAATCAGTTAACTCCTTATTTTACTAAAATTAAATTTGTTAACTTCTTCTAATTTCAAAATCTCTCTTTATGACTGAACTTCACCTTTAATCTTGACTGTTGATTGAAATCGATCACAACCGTTGATGAATCCCAAGAAAGTCTATTTAAGAGATCCTCATCTCTTTATTTTGAAAGGTTGAATGAAAATTTGTATTGAATTGTTGCTGGAATTCATACTCATATTTGCTCATATTCATATACGCAAAGATCAAGTTTGACCAAAAGTTGACCAGATTTAACCACGATTGACTTGAGTTGACCAGTTTCGAAAAGAATTTTGAAATAATTATACAAAATTATTTAATTAAATGGAGTACTTACTTCTAATCAATTAAACAAAGTTATTTAATTAAATGAGAAGCCATTCCTAATTAATTAAATGAAGTTATTTAATTAAATAAGAAAAGTGTCTCTAATTAAATAAAGATTATTTAATTAAATTGAAAAAGTAATTATGAGAGCATATCTCAATTTATTAAATTAAATATCTCAACTAAATCTCTCTTCAGTTCAAAAAGGGAAATTTTCAGTTCACTATTGATCAAAAATGAGTTAAATCAGTTAACTCCTTTCTCTACTCAAATTGAATCAGTTAACTCCTTATTTTAATCAAATTAAATCTGTTAACTCGCTTTAATTTAGAAATTTTCTTTTATGTCTGAACTTCACCTTTAATCATGACCGTTGATTGAAATCGATCTCAACCGTTGATGAATTCCAAGAAACTCTATTTAAGAGACCCTCATCTCTTCACTTTGAAAGGTTGAATGAGAATTTACATTGAATTGTTGCTAAAATTCATACTCACATTTGCTCATATTCACATACGAAAAGATCAAGATTGACCAAAAGTTGACCAGATTTAACCACAATTGACTTGAGTTTACTAATTTCAAAAAGAATTTTGAAATAATTAAATGAAATTATTTAATTAAATGGACTAATTACTTCTAATTAATTAAATAAAGTCATTTAATAAAATGAGAAGCCATTCCTAATTAATTAAATGAAGTTATTTAATTAAATAAGAAAAGTGTCTCTAATTAATTAAAGATTATTTAATTAAATAGAAAAAGTAATTATGAGAGCATATCTCATTTTATTAAATTAAATATTTCAACAAAATCTCTCTTCAGTTCAAAAAGAGAAATTTTCAGTTCACTATTGCTAAAAAACGAGTTAAATCAGTTAACTCCTTTTTCTACTCAAATTGAATCAATTAACTCCTTATTTTACTCAAATTAAATCTTTTAACTCCCTTTAATTTGGAAATCTCCCTTTATGACCTAACTTCACCTTTAATCCTGACCGTTGATTGAAATCGATCTCAACCATTGATGAATTCTAGGAAAGTCTATTTAAGAGACCCTCATCTCTTCATTTTGAAAGGTTGAATGAGAATTTGCATCGAATTGTTGTTGGAATTCATACTCACATTTTTTCATATTCACATACGCAAAGATCAAGTTTGACCAAAATTTTATCAGATTTAACCACAGTTGACTTGAGTTGACAACTTTCGAAAAGAATTTTGAAATAATTAAACGAAATTATTTAATTAAATGGAGTACTTACTTCTAATGAATTAAACAAAGTTATTTAATTAAATAAGAAGCCATTCCTAATTAATTAAATAAAGTTATTTAATTAAATAAGAAAAGTGTCTCTAATCAATTAAAGATTATTCAATTAAATAGAAAAAGTAATTATGAGAGCATATCTCATTTTATTAAATTAAATATCTCAACAAAATCTCTATTCAGTTCAAAAAGGGAAATTTCCTGTTCACTATTGATCAAAAATGAGTTAAATCTGTTAACTCCTTTTTCTACTCAAATTGAAGCAGTTAACTCCTTATTTTACTCAAATTAAATCTCTTAACTCCCTCTAATTTGGAAATCTCCCTTTACGACTGAACTTCACCTTTTATCCCGACCGTTGATTGAAATCAATCTCAACCGTTGATGAATTAAAGGAAAGTCTATTTAAGAGATCCTCATCTCTTCATTTTGAAAGGTTGAATGAAAATTTGCATCGAATTGTTGCTGGAATTCATACTCACATTTGCTCATATTCACATACAAAGATCAAGTTTGACCAAAAGTTGACTAGATTTAACCACGGTTGACTTGAGTTGAGTACTTTCGAAAAGAATTTTGAAATAATTAAACGAAATTATCTAATTAAATGGAGTACTTACTTCTAATTAATCAAACAAAGTTAATTAATTAAATGAGAAGCCATTCCTAATTAATTAAATGAAGTTATTCAATTAAATAAGAAAAGTGTCTCTAATTAATTAAAGATTATTTAATTAAATAGAAAAAGTAATTATGAGAGCATATCTCATTTTATTCAATTAAATATCTCAAAAAAATCTCTCTTCAGTTTAAAAATGGAAATTTCTAGTTCACTATTGATAAAAAATGAGTTAAATCGGTTAACTCCTTTTTCTACTCAAATTGAATCAGTTAACTCCTTATTTTACTCAAATTAAATCTGTTAACTCCCTTTAATTTGGAAATCTTCCTTTATGACTAAACTTCACTTTTCATCCTGACCGTTGATTGAAATCGATCTCAACCGTTGATGAATTCCAAGAAAGTCTATTTAAGAGACCCTCATCTCTTCATTTTAAAAGGTTGAATGAGAATTTGCATCGAATTTTTGTTGGAATTCATACTCACATTTTCTCATATTCACATACGCAAAGATCAAGTTTGACCAAAAGTTGACCAGATTTAACCACGGTTGACTTGAGTTGACTAGTTTCGAAAAGAATTTTGAAATAATTAAATGAAATTATTTAATTAAATGGAGTACTTACTTCTAATTAATTGAATAAAGTTATTTAATTAAATGAGAAGCCATTCCTAATTAATTAAATGAATTTATTTAATTAAACATTATTTAATTAAATAGATAAAGTAATTATGAGAGCATATCTCATTTTATTAAATTAAATATCTCAACAAAATCTCTCTTCAGTTCAAAAAGGAAAATTTCTAGTTCACTATTGATAAAAAATGAGTTAAATCAGTTAACACCTTTTTCTACTCAAATTGAATCAGTTAACTTCTTATGTTACTAAAATTAAATTTGTTAACTCGCTCTAATTTCTAAATCTCCCTTTATGTCTGAACTTCACCTTTAATCCTGACTGTTGATTAAAATCGATCTCAACCGTTCATGAATTCTAAGAAAGTCTATTTAAGAGATCCTCATCTCTTCATTTTGAAAGGTTGAATGAAAATTTGCATCGAATTGTTGCTGGAATTCATACTCACATTTGCTCATATTTACATATGCAAAGATCAAGTTTGACCAAAAGTTGACCAAATTTAACCACGATTGACTTGAGTTGACTAGTTTCGAAAAGAATTTTGAAATAATTAAACGAAATTATTTAATTAAATGGAGTACTTACTTCTAATCAATTAAAAAAAGTTATTTAATTAAATGAGAAGCCATTCCTAATTAATTAAATGAAGTTATTTAATTAAATAAGAAAAGTGTCTCTAATTAATTAAAGATTATTTAATTAAATAGAAAAAGTAATTATGAGAGCATATCTCATTTTATTAAATTAAATATCTCAACAAAATCTCTCTTCAGTTCAAAAAGGGAAATTTCTAGTTCACTATTGATCAAAAATGAGTTAAATCTGTTAACTCCCTTTAATTTGGAAATCTCCCTTTCTGACTGAACTTCACCTTTAATCCTTACTGTTGATCGAAATTGATCACAACCATTGATGAATTCTAGAAAAGTCTATTTAAGAGACCCTCATCTCTTCATTTTGAAAGGTTGAATGAGAATTAGCATCAAATTTTTGCTGAAATTCATACTCACATTTGCTCATATTCACATACGCAAAGATCAAGATTGACCAAAAGTTTACCAGATTTAACCACGGTTGACTTGAGTTGACTAGTTTCAAAAAGAATTTTGAAATAATTAAACGAAATTATTTAATTAAATGGAGTACTCACTTCTAATTAATTAAACAAAGTTATTTATTTAAACGAGAAGCCATTCCTAATTAATTAAATGAAGTTATTTAATTTGTGAGGCCTCACCCAATTCGTCATAGTACCAATGAGATAATTGCATTACGGTGATTTTAGTCCTATGTTTGATACACTTTTAAGACTGTAGGGTTATGTCATTTTAATTTTTACATTTTGATGATCTGCAATTACGTCTTCATATTGTGACCTAATTGATGCATTTAGTGATTCTATTTCATGTTGTAAGCTATTGAGATTACTTTAATAGAAATTAAATGGTAGAAATGCTTGTAATATAAGAAGGTAATGTTGAAGTGGAAATTAGAGTTAAAAGATAAATTTTTTTTATGCATTGAGACCTAACCCGCATACCTAGGGATTCAATAGTTATGAATTCAGCATCTTGTCGTAGAATATGAAGTTATTCAGAATATTAAATTGACCATGTTATGTTGATAAGTAAAGTTTAGGTTTGTAGTATTTTGAACATTTTACATGGAAATTGTTAGAAGAAGTAATGTAATTATAAGGAATGAAGTATGGAACTCAAATGTCGAATGTGATATGTAAGTTTTGATATTTTAATATTTATAAGTTTATATTTGAAATTATTAAGAATGGGAAAGTTAATTTGAGATGATGAAATATATGCAAGTCTAATGTTGAATGAGATAATGATTTATTTTACATATGCTTATATGATTTTCTTGGACTACTTACGCTTGAGTTTGGTGTGCAGGAATTTGACAATGGGTTAAAGGGGAATTAAGGCTCAAACTACTACAAACATGACATAACCAAGGTTGAATCAGTGGAAAAGATTCAAACCTAATTGTAATGTGTTTTATTTCGTATATGTGAATTGTATGTGTGCGTAGTAGCCTTGTTCATGTATTATTGTAAAACAAGTCATTTTTTTTAATATAATGTGATATTTTGTGTGTGTCACTTGACACTTGTGCTTGTTATGTGATATGACATGTTATTTGTCAATGGATCATGTGGCCACCTTATTCTGTGATAAATGGCTCAATTGAGGAATTTTATTATTGCCTTAGTCAATAAAAGGACAAGGTCATCACCTTGGGGAATTTGAAATTTGAATCACCTAGCTTTGGGAGGGTCATAAAGTAACTTTAAGGTAAGTTGGGACCCATATTAACCCCACCCATGTTAGTACTATAGGCTAGGGAGCTATTAATGACCTCTAGGGTGTCTAGTGGACCTAGGAGACCCCATGAAAATGACATTCTTTATGGAATCCGAAAATGAGAAGGATATATATATAGAGGTATGGCTAAATGAGAAACCACTTGGCCACTCTCTAATTTTAGAGACAGTTAGGTTTTGGAGGGAGAGGAGGGGAGCTCTACTACAACTATCCTTACCCTAGCTTGGACCAAGGTTGGTATCTCAAGCTTGCTTCCTTTCCTTTTTCTTTCTTTTAGCATGGTTAAGCCAATTTGCAAGTGTGGAGTTTATCAATTGAGTATGCATTGCATTGCATTGTGGAGTAGCATTCATGTGAGTGTTTGAATGGTGTTCATTCCATGTAGATTAGTGTGACACCATTGTGCATCTTGTTGTATTGTGTGGAGTATTGTGAGTATGAGGTTTGGATTTCCTCTATTTCCTTGTTGCATTATGGGTGTTGATATTGTGTTGTAATAATGTGATGTGCTCTTGGAAATCTGTTGTTTTATTGCTACTTGGTTTTGTTTTCTTGTTGTGCTTGAGTGTTCTTATGGTTGTGGGACTTACACTCACCCTTGTGGAAAGGGAAGAGAAGTCCAGGGTGAATGAGCAGCAATTGGATTGCATAGTTGAGGACCTTGGAGTATGGGCTCCATTGTATGCCATTGTCATCTTCATATTTTGCCTTGGGGGAGAATAAGAAAAAAAAAAAAAATGGTGAGGAAGGAAGTAACTGAAGTATGGGTTTGTAGGAAGCTAAAGCTATTGGTTGTGTGTGGTGGAGGATGTTGTGTTGGTAGTGTGTGTGGTGGAAGATGTTTATGAAGCCCCGAAAGGGCATGATATTATGAAGCCCCGAAAGGGCCTTTTATTTTGTTGATTTAACCCCAAAAGGGCATGATTTTTATTGTAAATATGATATGAAATGGTAAACCTCATTGTATTTCCACCTTCACCCTATGTTCAAGGTTCCAATGGTGAGCCTTTGTGAAATATCCTTGGGATGGGATTTGTTGTAGTTTTTTTATGTGGTGTATATGTCTCTTACAAGTGTGTATGTGGATTTTATTTGAGCCTTGTTCCCTTAGCGCGGGGGTGGTCTCTTTGAGGCCTATGGTTGGGTGGAAAGCACCCATGGTCCTTGTTGTTTTGTTGTGATGCATTTGCAAGTTCTTAGAGAAAAATCTTGGAAACTTGGAGTCCTTGTTATCTTCCATGTGCATAGGAGGAGAAGACAATATTACATTGAGATGAGATAGAGAGAAAAACTCCATTTTGTTATGTGAGCCTAAATGTATTGTAAGAGAAAGTTATTGTCTTGGTTTGATTGTCAATGGAAAGGTTGTGAGTGCTCATGTGTAGTAAAAGTATTTTCCATTGTGTATATTATGATATGTTGACTTCACCACCTTTTTGTGTATCATGAGGGTATCACTCAAGATAATTCATTGTAATAATATTGTTGTTTTATTGGATGGTAACACCAATCAGACATCCAAATTACTTGATGCTCTTGAGTGCAATGCAAAATAAATTTGATATCATAGAAGAAATAATATTCATAGGAAGGATTATCTTGGTGGATTTCTATTATCATTTTAGTTCCATTGTTTACGAATTGTGAATGTACATTCAAATCTAGATCTGCATAAGAAGATAATGTTGAGAAAATGGTTTCTAAATTTCATAATTCATAGATAGGGATAATCCAGATAACTTCATATAAAGTCTTGTCATGAAATGTTGAGTTATTGGATTAAGTTAATGTTTTGAATGCTAAATGAATCACAATTTTAAAACTATACTTAGTTTATAATTATCTCCTAATTATCCTTGCAATAACATACCTTGAATATCCTAGATTATAGAAGAAGAAAATCAAGTGACGATATAAAATATACAAGACTTAAGACATAAGCTTGTTGTAGGTCCACATTTTATCCTCTAGAAAATGTATGAGAAAGTAAAATAAATCTCTTCTCTTAATAGAGACATTGAAATATTCAAGAGTATTCCTTAGACTCCTAGGACCCTATAACCTATAAAGCATATTTTAACATAATAAACTAACCATCATATTAATTGCATTAGAAAGGACCTCATATGAGACCCATAACTCGAGTCAACACCCTATCAAATCAAAAGAAACTTTTTTTTAAAAAAATACACAATGATCATGTTAAAAAAACCTAAACTAGCACCAAGTAATTATTTAAACAAGACATAGTGTGACAAACAACCTACTATATTATCTACCCTAGGCTAGCATGGGTTGGTGAATGAGAAAACAATTTAATATGCTATGGAGAAAAAGGTATTTAATTTCTCTGACATGACCAAGACTTATTTCATCCACCTATTCCCTAGGCACTTTGTGCCTTCAAATATTATATTGGAATACCGTGCAAGTTTATGACATAATTCTGACAAGAGGGAATGGCTTCCATTTTGTCCTTGACGCCTTGATTTGCCTTGGAAGAAGTTATGGCATTTTATATGTCTTTCTTCACCCACCTAATTAAGACTAGGATTAACTCCTCGCTGCCAACAATATGGGACCAAGTAGCAAGTCGATTTAACATGGGAATTCAAAATGCATATCTTCTAGCTCAAAATTAATAGGATTTGACTCATGGAAAAGGTGCCTATGCTTGTCTTGGCCAAAACATTGGTAAGTGAGTTCACCATGGAGAGAAACCCAAGGAATTTGCTTGGTCTATGGGTAAGTGAAGAAGATTATGAGGTAGTAGCACGTGGGTAGTAGGGTGATTTGGAACTTTGCTAGAGAAAATGTATTTCATCTTCTTAAAAGAAATGCGAGTGGGGTCAAGTTAATGGACTATGACTAATAGGGTATTTTAGATAGATGGATAGTTAATATGTTCATATGCATTCATTTTGTTACCTTAGTATTAGTAAGGATAGATTATCTTTTAAAATCATTCTTTTATGATATATGTTTATATAAATGAATTTATCATTCTTTTCACTACAATTTCAATTGTAGTAGGTATTGACCCTAATATTAAAATGTGATGTCAATTGCATTAGAGATATAATATGAATAATAAATAGATAATTCAAGGTTAATAACTATTTCAATGAAAGATGTAAGTTGGGATATGAAAAAAATAAAAATATACACCCATTGATTTTGGGAACATTTTAAATACTCTAGAAAAGTGTTAATTATGTATATATTGTTATTTGAATCGATTTCCTGGAGTAGCATAGTTGGCATCAAAGTTGATGATAGTTCTAATGGATGGTTAATCGAGGGTTACATGCATTGACGAAATGTTAACTCATATGACAAATTAGTAAAGATGACATTGAAATGTGGAGTACAGATTGAAGTAGTAGGTATCAGTATTCTCTTTCCAAACCCTAGGTTAGTAGATGTCAAAGGGATGTCCAACTCAATGATGATATAGTTGTAACACACATATGTCTTTTCGAGGTTATTTAGGCTTATGAAATTAATTAATTAAGAATAATAATAATAATAATAATAATTTAATTTTTTTTTTTTTTGCTTAATGTACATTTAGGGTAAATTTAGGGCATGACATTTTGGTATCAGAGCCTAGTTGAAGCACTAGGCATTGATGGGTCCATAAACAAATGTAAAATTTAAATGTTACCTTTAAAAGAGAAAAACTTCAATTGACTCATCTTTTAAGCTAGTATCTGCTATGAGAGAGTCAACTAAAGCATAACACCCTTATTGTTCTTGACCTGTTGATAAGATAACCTTTGACCAATTTTTTTTATAAATGACTTTTAATCATATTAAATAGATTATTCTAAATGATACTAACCAATATAATTCTCCTAGTAATCGGTAACTTTGTTCATCATCGTAATAATAATTTCATTAATATTAAAATAAAATAATTAACCCTAATAATACATTCACCAAACCCTTCTCTCACTACTTATAGATTTAGTACAAGCCATTGTCATAAAATTACTATAAATAAGGACTTACATATAGATCTAAAGAGTTATATAGATAGCATCAAGGAGCTAGCATTTTCCTTATCTCATAGGTGAACAATGATCTATCATTAGTGTCGTTCTCAACTTCAAGATAAGACATATATAAAAACATTTACATCTAACATTCCTAGATGAAAGATCTTTCTGAGGCACTACTAATATCATTATAGTGAAAATAAGAAAAGAAAGAAATCAACAATAAACAAGAATTGAATTTCAATTAAAAGATTAAATTTATTTTATAAGATTTTACTATTTTTAAAAAAATAAATAAATATAATCTATACAGTTTTTCTTTTAACTAACATTAGCTAAACTTGTATTTCTTTACTCATTCCATTGATAAAGGAATACTAAGTTAATATTATGTGTCAAAAATGTTCCTATATGCCTTTCACATTTGTCACTGCATGTAAGAGAGCTTAGTGACCATAGATTGAACTAGAATGAAGGAATTGTAAAGAAAATAAATGCAAGATTTATCTAAGATTTTCTATGCAAGTAAATGAATATAAACTAGATGAAATACAAATTTAATCTAAGAGTTAGTAAGAAAACATTGAAGCTAGAACATGTAAAATGAAAGTATTGAATGAGAATGTAATAAACTATTTTAAAAAGCACAAAAATGGAGTACTCAAACTGATAGAGTTTATTCATTCACAAATTTCATCCTCTCAAATGAGAGACATAAGTTCCCAATTTATAGAGAAATCCAAAATAAATCAATGGTGTATATCAATTAGATGAATGGTGGAGATTGAATGAATGTTCACTTTGAAATGGCAGTTTCCATTTAAGAGAGAGTTAATTGATTTTTTTCCTTGTTCTTTTTAAAATCACTCAATGTTTCTATTTTTTTGTATAAAAACAAATCAAAAGAAGATATTGGAGATTTTGTTAAAATTATGTCTCATATTTTGAATATTTAAATTCAAATAATATATATATGTAGATATTTAATTGAAATAAGTAATAAATTCATTTTGCATGTAATTTTAGAAAATATCAAAATTAATATAATCAAAGTATTAGGAAAATTTAATTAAATTAATTGATTTAGTGGGTTTAATAGCCAAGATGTCAATATTCATGAGCTTATTATTTTATTTATATTTATTTCTTTATTAATTCTTATAGTGATTTTTGTAGATTAATGATTTTCTACAATTGATATTTAAATCAAATAGAGTCAATTAGGACTAGAGATGCCTAATAAATTAGGATTTTGTTGATCATTAGAAATATTAGGAGTAAGTTAGTTTTTGAGACCAATTTGAGGTATTACAAATATAAAAATACAAGGTATACTATCCATTATACTATTAGTAGAGTTTAGTTACAACACTAGGTGCCTAACCCATTATGTTTCAACATATGCAATAAATGACAACTTGGTGTAAGATGTATTAGTACACCCAATTAAACCATGAGCTATGGATGAAGCACTTTGAGACGTAGGGGGATATGAGACTTCTTACTAAGCCATTAGTTCCATAAAACAACAATGTATCCTCTTCTCCACTAGGGAACCTTGGTATGGCTATGTTATTTCTGTGAGCTTCATATTTGATGTGAATTCTTGTTGGTAATTTGTTCAAACTTTACATTTATATCATCTTTATTTCTACCAATAATTTGACACTTCACATTTCATTAGATTTCTTGAAGTTGGTCCCATTGTGCCTCAGGGACATGTCTTGTGTTATTTGAAAATTTACTAATGTGGCCACATACATATAATTTTCTTGTAAAATATTCCTTTTATTTGTGAGTTTCTTTTGAGGCATTTTCTTGGATTGTATTGAAATGGCCATACCAAGGAGAATCTTTGACAAACCATTTAGGGAATTAATGTACCTATAAACTTTCTAGTTATCCATTGAAAAGTTGCTACACAAGATTTCTAAGACACTAACCCCTTTGTATGTCATAAATATGGAATAAGGACCAACCTCTTTTACCATAGGTATGTTATGTATATTAAACTAGTTAAGACCATAGATGCCTGTTATGTTGGGGACCCTAAGCAAGGATGTAAGAAATTTAGTAGTTAGACCTTACTAAAGAAAGGATTGGATTACTTGGCACCAACAATAGAATACTCAAGTAGGGTCAGCTCTGATAATTACAACATAGGCAATAACACAACACTGATACCTAGTTGATGAACTCCAGGAGGAGGTTCATGCCTAGGGGGGGTGGATGTGAGGCCTCACCCAATTCGTCATAGTACCAATGAGATAATTGCATTACGTTGATTTTAATCCTATGTTTGATACACTTTTAAGACTGTAGGGTTATGTCATTTTAATATTTGCATTTTGATGATCCGCAATTACCTCTGCATATTATGACCTAATTGATGCATTTAATGATTCTATTTCATGTTGTAAGTTATTGACATTGCTTTAATAGAAAATGAATGGTAGAAATGCTTGTAATATAAGAAGGTAATGTTGCAGTGGAAATTAGAGTTAAAAGATAAATTTTGTTATGCATTGAGACCTAACCCGGATATCTAGGGATTGAATAGTTATGGATTCAGCATCTTGTCATAGAATATGAAGTTATTTAGAATATTAAATTGACCACGTTATGTTGATAAGTAAAGTTTAGTTTTATAGTATTTTGAACATTTTACATGGAAATTGTTAGAAGAAGTAATGTAATTATAAGGAATGAAGTATGGAACTCAAATGTTGAATGTGATATGTAAGTTTTGATATTTTAATATTTTGAAGGTTATATTTGAAATGATTAAGAAAGGGAAAGTTCATTTGAGCTGATGAAATATATGCAAGTCTAATGTTGAATGAGATAATGATTTATTTTACATATGCTTATATGATTTTCTTGGACTACTGACGCTCGAGTTTAGTGTGCAAGAATTTGACCATAGGTTAAAGGGGAATTAAGGCTCAAACTACTACAAACATGACATAACCAAGGTTGAATCAGTGGAAAAGATTCAAACCTAGTTGTAATGTGTTTTATTTCGTATATGTGAATTGTATGTGTGCGTAGTAGCCTTGTTCATGTATTATTGTAAAACAAGTCATTTTTTTAAATATAATGTGATATTTTGTGTGTGTCACTTGACACTTGTTCTTGTTATGTGATATGACATTTTATTCGTCAATGGATCATGTGGCCACCTTATTCCGTGATAAATGTCTCAATTGAGAAATTTGATTAAATCCTTAGTCAGTAAAAGGACAAGGTCATCACCTTGGGGAATTTGAAATTTGAATCACCTAGCTTTGGGAGGGTCATAAAGTAACTTTAAGGTAAGTTGGGATTAAAATTAACCCCACCCATGTTAGTACTACAGGCTAGGGAGCTATTAATGACCTCTAGGGTGTCTAGTGGACCTAGGAGACCCCATGAAAATGACATTCTTTATGGAATCCGAAAATGAGAAGGATATATATATAGAGGTATGGCTAAATGAGGAACCACTTGGCCACTCTCTAATTTTAGAGACAGTTAGGTTTTGGAGGGAGAGGAGGGGAGCTCTACTGCAACTATCCTTACCCTAGCTTGGACCAAGGTTGGTATCTCAAGCTTGCTTCCTTTCCTTTTTCTTTATTTTAGCATGGTTAAGCCAATTTGCAAGTGTGGAGTTTATCAATGGAGTATGCATTGCATTGCATTGTGGAGTAGCATTCATGTGAGTGTTTGAATGGTGTTCATTCCATGTAGATTAGTGTGACACCATTGTGGATCTTGTTGTATTGTGTGGAGTATTGTGAGTATGAGGTTTGGATTTCCTCTATTTCCTTGTTGCATTATGGGTGTTGATATTGTGTTGTGATAATGTGATGTGCTCTTGAAAATCTGTTATTTTATTGCTACTTGGTTTTGTTTTCTTGTTGTGCTTGAGTGCTCTTATGGGTGTGGGACTTACACTCACCCTTATGGGAATGGAAGAGAAGTCCAGGGTGAATGAGCAACAGTTGGATTGCATAGTTGAGGACCTTGGAGTATGGGCTCCATTGTATGCCATTGTCATATTCATATTTTGCCTTGGGGGAGGATAAGAAAAAAAAAATGATGAGGAAGGAAGTAACTGAAGTATGGGTTTGTAGAAAGCTAAAGCTGTTGGTTGTGTGTGGTGGAGGATGTTGTGTTGGTAGTGTGTGTGGTGGAAGATGTTTATGAAGCCTCGAAAGGGCATGATATTATGAAGCCCCGAAACGGCCTTGCATTTTGTTGATTTAGCCCCGAAAGGGCATGAGTTTTATGGAAAATATGATATGAAATGGTAAACCTCCTTATTTTTCCACTTTCACCCTATGTTCAAGGTTCCAATGGTGAGCCTTTGTGAAATATCCTTGGGATGAGATTTGTTGCAGTTTTGTTATGTGGTGTATATGTTTCTTACAAGTGTGTATGTGGATTTTGTTTGAGCCTTGTTCCCCTAGCATGGGGGTGGTCTCTTTGAGGCCTATGGTTGGGTGGAAAGAACCCATGGTCCTTGTTGTTTTGTTGTGATGAATTTGCAAGTTCTTAGAGAAAAATATTGGAAACTTGGAGTCCTTGTTATCTTCCATGTGCATAGGAGGAGAAGACAATATTGCATTGAGATGAGATAGAGAGAAAATCTCCATTTTGTTATGTGAGCCTAAATGTATTATAAGAGAAAGCTACTGTCTTGGTTTGATTGTCAATGGAAAGGTTGTGAGTCCTCATGTGTAGTAAAAGTATTTTCCATTGTGTATATTATGACATGTTCACTTCACCACCTTTTTGTGTATCATGAGGGTATCACTGAAGATAATTCATTGTAATAATATTGTTGTTTTATTGGATGGTAACACCAATTAGAGATCCAAATTACTTGATGCTCTTGAGTGGAATGCAAAAGAAATTTGATATCATAGAAGAGATAATATTCATAGGAATGATTATCCAGGTGGATTGCTATTATCAATTTAGTTCCATTGTTTATGAATTGTGAATGTACATTCAAATCTAGATCTGCATAAGAAGATAATGTTGAGAAAATGGTTTCTAAATTTCATAATTCATATATAGGGATAATCCAGATAACTTCATATAAAGTCTTGTCATGAAATGTTGAGTTATTGGATTAAGTTAATGTTTTGAATGCTAGATGAATCACAATTTTAAAATTGTACTTAGTTTATAATTATCTCCTAATTATCCTTGCAATAACTTACCTTGAAAATCCTAGATTACAGAAGAAGAAAATCAAGTGATGATATAAAATATACAAGACTTAAGACATAAGCTTGCTGTAGGTGCACATTTTATCGTCTGGATAATGTATGAGAAAGTAAAATAAATCTCTTCTCTTAATATAGACATTAAAATATTCAAGAGTATTCCTTAGACTCCTAGGACTCTATAACCTACAAAGCATATTTTAACATAATAAACTAACCATCATATTAATTGCATTAGAAGGGACCTCATATGAGACACATAACTTGAGTCAACACCCTATCAAATCAAAAGAAACTTTTTTTAAAAAAAAATATACAATTCTCATGTTAAACAAACCTAAACTAGCACCAAGTAATATTTTAAACAAGACATAGCGTAACAAACAACCTACTATATTATCTACCCTAGGCTAGCATGGGTTGGTGAATGAGAAAAAAATTTAATATGCTATGGAGACCAAGGTATTTAATTTCTCTGACATGACCAAGACTTATTTCATCCACCTATTCCCTAGGCGCTTTGTGCCTTCAAATATTATATTGGAATACCGTGCAAGTTTATGACATAATTCTGACAAGAGGGAATGGCTTCCATTTTGTCCTTGATGCCTTGATTTTCCTTGGAAGAAGTTATGGAATTTTATATGTCTTTCTTCACCCACCTGTAGTGCCTGCCCCTAGATCGCATTTCTGTTATCATTGTCAAATTCCTTAGGCTGATTTTATGCATTGATTAGTTTTAGAGATATTGTATTTACAATATTATGATATTATTTCATGTCTTGAATTACATATATATCAGTTCTAATTGTTTAGTTGATTTCATTTCACATGACGTTAATGATATTTTGATGATCCTAGTTATTAAATGTGACTCAACGTAAAGGAATCCTTGAGGAATTGAAACTATATCTGTAATTGCAAATGTGTATTTGATATGTATGTTCTTATTGCTTCTACATTAATGTTATCTTGATGTTTTTTAAACTTTTAAAAAAAAAAGTTCAGTAAACATTGTAACATGTTAGGTTTAATTCTCTTGGGTTCCTGAGTGGGGCGTTACATTATGGTATAAGAGCCAGGTTTCAACATTGGGAACTCTGGGTATTATGTGCGCCATCACTTGAGCAATTAGTAAACTTGCAACTTATTTAAATGACAAACTTATATTGACATCAAACTTGAAACCAAACTGTCGAAAAACAAACTCTGAAATGATACAAATTCTGAACATGGAACTAGAAAACTTATAAAACTTTTTGGATTATTGCCTTATGTTAGTATGTTATGACCCTATGGTTATGATGGATTCTTAGATGTCGTTGTTGTGTTTTGGTGTTGTAGGAGAGATGACTTCTGGTTCTAGATCCATTGCTAGGGGTCATAGCTCAGGATGTGGTAAAAGTCATGGGAGAGTTAGTCATCGTATTCCTTCCTTTGTCCATTCAGGGGACCCTATTCAGGAAGAGGCTAGAGAGGATGATAGTGTTAAGCATCATGCTGAGATAGAAGGACCGGTCACTAGAGACTTGGTCAAGGAGATCCTAGCACGCCTACCCTTGCAGGATAGAGCTCATCATTTAGAGCATGGATATAGAGATAGGTCCATGAGTCCTAGAGGGAGGAATTTAGAGAGCATAAGGCGGTCTAGCCAGTCCATCCAGATGAAGGACCTATTACGGGTAAAGATCAAACCTTTCAATGGAGAAGGTACTGGATATGATGCTGAGAATTGGTTGATTGCTCTAGATAGATGTTTTTCCATGCAAGACTTTGACTCCAATGTCAAAGCAAGATATGCCATCACCCACTTAGAGCTCTTTGCAGAAAATTGGTGGAATATAGAGGAGAAGAAACTTGGAATAAATATGCAGACTGTAACATGGGAGTTGTTCCTCGAACACTTCCATGAGGGATTTCTATCAGAGCAGTGGCAACTTCAGAGGGTAGATGAGTTCCATGACTTGAGATAGGGTACCAAGACTATGGTGAAGTATGAGCATAAGTTCTTCGAGCTTATGTCTTATGCAGGAGTTAGTGATAGTTCACCATTGATGGTCCAAAATTTCATTAGAGGACTTAATGCTAACATCATTGGGGGTGTTAAGGTTTTCCAACCTAAAAGCCTTAAGGATGCAATATTGCGAGCTACTTTGGTTGAGGTGAGTGTGACTTTAGGCGAAGGTGGCCTACGAGGTGTTCAGGCTAGTGGGGCACTTTATTCAGGAGCATTGAGGGATAACCAGTCTCAAGGGGCTAGAAGTTCTAGAAATTCTCATAACTTCTCTAAAGGTATTCAGAAGAAGCCGGGAAGAAAGTTCTTCCATGGTAACAGTGGTGGTTCACAGTCAGGGAACTATCACAACTGGAAGCGTAGTATGCGCAACAAGTTGGATCGAGTTCCTCGAGCTCTCAGCAAGGATGCTAGTGTTGGTAGTTTTGGTCAGTCGCGTGCACCTGGAGCTCAGGGAGGCTTTAGTGGAGATTGCTACTTTTGTGGACAATATGGTCATAGAGCGACCAATTGCCCTAATCGTGGACCTTAGTTTTGTGTTGATTCATGTTTCTTTGTAATGGGCTTCTAGGAGTAAGCCTAATTCTAGGGGGGGTGGATGTAGTGCCTGCCCCTAGATCGCATTTCTGTTATCATTGTCAAATTCCTTAGGCTGATTTTATGCATTGATTAGTTTTAGAGATACTGGATTTACAATATTATGATATTATTTCATGTCTTGAATTACATATATATCGGTTATAATTGTTTAGTTGATTTCATTTCACATGACGTTAATGATATTTTGATGATCCTAGTTATTCAATGTCACTCAACGTAAGGTAATCCTTGAGGAATTGAAACTGTATCTGTAATTGCAAATGTGTATTTGATATGTATGTTCTTATTGCTTCCGCTTTAATGTTATCTTGATGTTGTTCAAACTTTTTTTTAAAAAATAGTTCAGTAAACATTGTAACATGTTAGGTTTAATTCTCTTGGGTTCCCGAGCGGGGCGTTACACCACCTAACTAAGACTAGGATAAACTCCACGCTACCAACAATATGGGACCAAGTAGCAAGTCAATTTAACATGGGAATTTGAAATGCATATCTTCTAGCTCAAAATTAATAGGATTTGACTCATGGAAAAGGCGCCTATGCTTGTCTTGGCCAAAAATTTCGTAAGTGAGTCCACCATGGAGAGAAACCCAAGGAATTTTCTTGGTCTATGGGTAAGTGAAGAAGATTATGGGGTAGTAAAATGGGGTAGTAGGGTGATTTGGAACTTTTCTAGAGAAAAAGTATTTCATCTTCTTAAAAGAAATGTGAGAGGGGTCAAGTTAATGGACTATGACTAATAGGGTATTTTAGATAGATGGATAGTTAATATGTTCATATGCATTCATTTTGTTACCTTAGTATTAGTAAGGATATATTATCTTTTAAAATCATTCTTTTATGATATATGTTTATATAAATGAATTGATCATTCTTTTCACTACAATTTCAATTGTAGTAGGTATTGACCCTAATATTAAAATGTGATGTCGCTTGCATTAGAGATATAATATGAATAATAAATAGATAATTCAATCTTAATAATTATGTCAATGAAAGATGTAAGTTGGGATATGAAAAAAATAAAAATATACACCCGTTGATTTTAGGAACATTTTAAATACTCTAGAAAAGTGTTAATTATGTATATATTGTTATTTGAATCGATTGCCTAGAGTTGCATAGTTGGCATCAAAGTTGATGATAGTTCTAATGGATGGTTAATTGAGGGTTACATGCATTGAAGAAATGTTAACTCATATGACAAATTAGTAAAGATGACATTGAAATGTGGAGTACAGATTGAAGTAATAGGTATCAGTATTTTCTTTCCAAACCCTGGGTCAGTAGATGTTAGAGGGATGTCCAACTCAGTGATGATATAGTTGTAACACATATATGTCTTTTGGAGGTTATTTAGGATTATGATATTAATTAATTAAGAATGATAATAATAATAATTTTTTTTTTAAAAAAAATTGTGCTTAATGTACATTTAGGGTAAATTTAGGGCATGACATAATTAAATAAGAAAAGTGTCTCTAATTAATTAAAGACTATTTAATTAAATAGAAAAAGTAATTATGAGAGCATATCTCATTTTATTACATTAAATATCTCAACAAAATCTCTCTTCAGCTCAAAAAGGGAAATTTTCAATTCACTATTGATAAAAAATGAGTTAAATCTGTTAACTCCCTTTAATTTGGAAATCTTCCTTTATGACTGAACTTCACCTTTAATCCTGACCACTGATTGAAATCGATCTCAACCGTTGATGAATTCCAGGAAAGTCTATTTAAGAGACCCTCATCTCTTCATTTTGAAAGTTTGAATGAGAATTTGCATCGAATTGTTGATAGAATTCATACTCACATTTGTTCATATTCACATAATCAAATATTAAGTTTGACCAAAAGTTGACCAGATTTAACCACAGTTGACTTGAGTTGACTAGTTTAGAAAAGAATTTTGAAATAATTAAATGAAATTATTTAATTAAATGGAGTACTTACTTCTAATTAATTAAACAAAGTTATTTAATTAAATGAGAAGCCATTCCTACTCTAATTAAATGAAGTTATTTAATTAAATAAGAAAAGTGTCTCTAATTAATTAAAGATTATATAATTAAATAGAAAAAGTAATTGTGAGAGCATATCTCATTTTACTAAATTAAATATCTCAACAAAATCTCTCTTCAGTTCAAAAAAGAAAATTTCCAGTTCACTATTGATCAAAAATGAGTTAAATCAGTTAACTCTTTTTTCTACTCAAATTGATTCAGTTAACTTCTTATTTTACTCAAATTAAATCTGTTAACTCCCTTTAATTTAAAAATCTCCCTTTATGAATGAACTTCAACTTTAGTCCTGATTGCTGATTGAAATTGATCTCAACCGTTGATGAATTCCAAGAAAGTCTATTTAAGAGGCCCTGATCTCTTCATTTCGAAAGGTTGAATGAGAATTTGCATCGAATTGTTGCTGGAATTCATACTCACATTTGCTCATATTCATATACGCAAAGATCAAGTTTGACCAAAAGTTGACCAGATTTAACCACGGTTGACTTGAGTTGACTAGTTTCAAAATGAATTTTGAAATAATTAAATAAAATTATTCAATTAAATGGAGTACTTACTTCTAATTAATTAAACAAAGTTATTTAATTAAATGAGAAGTCATTCCTAACTAATTAAATGAAGTTATTTAATTAAATAAGAAAAGTGTCTCTAATTAATTAAAGATTAT
Source organism: Cupressus sempervirens (assembly GCA_028749045.1). Taxonomy (NCBI): domain Eukaryota; kingdom Viridiplantae; phylum Streptophyta; class Pinopsida; order Cupressales; family Cupressaceae; genus Cupressus; species Cupressus sempervirens. Next base: position 107,386,113 of record CM053788.1, read on the forward strand.
TTAATTTAATAGAAAAAGTAATTATGAGAGCATATCTCATTTTATTAAATTAAATATCTTAACAAAATCTATCTTTAGTTCAAAAAGGGAAATTTCCAGTTCACTATTGATAAAAAATGAGTTAAATCAGTTAACTCCTTTTTATACTCAAATTGAATCAGTTAACTCCTTATTTTACTCAAATTAAATCTATTAATTTCCTCTAATTTGGAAATCTCTCTTTATGACTGAACTTCACCTTTAATCCTGATCGCTGATTGAAATCGATCTCAACCGTTGATGAATTCTAGGAAAGTCTATTTAAGAGACCCTCATCTCTTCATTTTGAAAGGTTGAATGATAATTTGCATCGAATTGTTGCTGGAATTCATACTCACATTTGCTCATATACACATGCGCAAAGATTAAGTTTGACCAAAAGTTAACTAGATTTAACCACGGTTGACTTGAGTTGACTAGTTTCGAAAAGAATTTTGAAATAATTAAACGAAATTATTTAATTAAATGGAGTACTTACTTCTAATTAATTAAAAAAAGTTATTTAATTAAATGACAAGCCATTCCTAAGTAATTAAATGAAGTTATTTAATTAAATAAGAAAAGTGTCTCTAATTAATTAAAGATTATTTAATTCAATAGAAAAAGTAATAATGAGAGCATATCTCATTTTATTAAATTAAATATCTCAACAAAATCTCTCTTCAGTTCAAAAAGAGAAATTTTTAGTTCACTATTGATCAAAAATGAGTTAAATCAGTTGACTCATTTCTCTACTCAAATTGAATCAGTTAACTACTTATTTTACTCAAATTAAATATGTTAACTCCCTTTAATTTGGAAATCTCCCTTTATGACTGAACTTCACCTTTAATCCTGACTGCTGATTGAAATCGATCTCAACCGTTGATTGAATGAGAATTTGAATCAAATTGTTGCTGGAATTCATACTCACATTTGCTCATATTCACATATGCAAAGATCAAGTTTGACCAAAAATTGACCAGATTTAACCATGGTTGACTTGAGTTGACTAGTTTTGAAAAGAATTTTGAAATAATTAAACAAAATTATTTAATTAAATGGAGTACTTACTTCTAATTAATTAAACAAAGTTATTTAATTAAATGAGAAACCATTACTAACTAATTAAATGAAGTTACTTAATTAAATAAGAAAAGTGTCCCTAATTAATTAAAGATTATTTAATTAAATAGAAAAAGTAATTATGAGAGCATATCTCATTTTATTAAATTAAATATCTCAACAAAATCTCTCTTGAGTTGAAAAAGGGAAATTTTCTGTTCACTGTTGATCAAAAACGAGTTAAATGAGTTAACTCATTTTTCTACTCAAATTGAATCAGTTAACTCCTTATTTTACTCAAATTAAATCTGTTAACTCCATTTAATTTGGAAATCTCTCTTTATGACTGAACTTCACCTTTAATCCTGATCGCTGATTGAAATCGATCTAAACCGTTGATGAATTCTAGGAAAGTCTATTTAAGAGACCCTCATCTCTTCATTTTGGAATGTTGAATGAGAATTTGCATCGAATTGTTGTTGGAATTCATACTCACATTTGCTCATATTCACATACGCAAAGAACATGTTTGACAAAAAGTTGACCAAATTTAACCACAGTTGACTTGAGTTGACCAGTTTCGAAAAGAATTTTGAAATAATTAAACGAAATTATTTCATTAAATGGAGTACTTACTTCTAATTAATTAAACAAAGTTATTTAATTAAATGAGAATCCATTCGTAACTAATTAAATGAAGTTATTCAATTAAATAAGAAAAGTGTTTCTAACTAATTAAAGATTAGTTAACTAAATAGAAAAAGTAATTATGACAACATATCTCATTTTATTAAATTAAATATCTCAACAAAATCTCTCTTCAGTTCAAAAAGTGAAATTTTTATTTCACTATTGATCAAAAATGAGTTAAATCAGTTAACTCCTTTTTCTACTCAAATTGAATCATTTAACTCCTTATTTTACTCAAATTAAATCTGTTAACTCCCTTTAATTTTGAAATCTCGCTTGATGACTAAACTTCACCTTTAATCCTAACTGCTGATTGAAATCCATCTCAACCATTGATGAATTCTTGGAAAGTCTATTTAAGAGACCCTCATCTCTTCATTTTGAAAGTTTGAATGAGAATTTGCATCGAATTGTTGCTGGAATTCATACTCACATTTGCTCATATTCACATACGCAAAGATCAAGTTTGACTAAAAGTTGACCAGATTTAACAACAGTTGACTTGAGTTGACAGGTTTCAAATTTTTTTTTGAAATAATTAAACGAAATTATTTAATTAAATGGAGTACTTACTTCTAATTAATTAAACAAAGTTATTTAATTAAATGAGAAGCCATTCCTAAATAATTAAATGAAGTTATTTAATTAAATAAGAAAAATTTCTATAATTAATTAAATATTATTTCATTAAATAGAAAAAGTAATTATGAGAGCATATCTGATTTTATCAAATTAAATATCTCAACAAAATCTCTCTTCAGTTCAAAAAGGAAAATTTTCAGTTCACTATTGATAAAAAATGAGTTAAATATGTTAACTCCTTTTTCTACTCAAATTGAATGAGTTAACTCATTATTTTACTCAAATTAAATCTGTTAGCTCCCTTTAATTTGGAAATCTCCCTTTATGACTGAACTTCACCTATAATCCTGACCCCTGATTGAAATCAATCTCAATCGTTGATGTGTTACAGGAAATTTTATTTAAGAGACCCTCATCTCTTCATTTTGAAAGGTTGAATGAGAATTTGCCTCGAATTGTTACTGGAATTCATACTCACATTTGCTCATATTCACATACGCAAAGATCAAGTTTAACCAAAAGTTGACCAGATTTAACCACGGTTGACTTGAGTTGACTAGTTTCGAAAAAAATATTGAAATAATTAAACGAAATTATTTAATTAAATGGAGTTCTTACTTTTAATTTATTAAACAAAGTTATTTAATTAAATGAGAAGCCATTCCTAACTAATTAAATGAAGTTATTTAATTAAATAAGAAAAGTGTCTCTAATTAATTAAAGATTATTTAATTAAACAAAAAAAGTAATGATGAGAGAATATTTCATTTTATTAAATTAAATATCTCAAAAAAATCTCTCTTCAGTTCAAAAAGGAAAATTTCTAGTTCACTATTGATAAAAAATGAGTTAAATGAGTTAACTCTTTTTTCTACTCAAATTGAATCAGATAACTCCTTATTTTACTCAAATTAAATCTATTAACTCCCTTAAATTTGGAAATTTCTCTTTATGACTGAACTTCACCTTTAATCCTGACCGCTGATTGAAATTGATCTCAACCGTTGATGAATTCTAGGAAAGTCTATTTAAGAGACCCTCATCTCTTCATTTCGAAAGGTTGAATGAGAATTTGCATCAAATTGTTGTTAGAATTCATACTCACATTTGCTCATATTCACATATGCAAAGATCTAGGTTGACCAAAAGTTGACCAGATTTAGCCACGGTTGACTTGAGTTGACTAGTTTGAAATTTTTTTTTGAAATAATTAAACAAAATTATTTAATTAAATGAAGTACTTACTTCTAATTAATTAAACAAAGTTATTTAATTAAATGAGAAGCCATTCCTAACCAATTAAGTGAAGTTATTTAATTAAATTAAAAAGTGTCTATAATTAATTAAAGATTATTTAATTAAATAGAAAAAGTAATTATGAGAGCATATCTCATTTTATTAAATTAAATATCTCAACAAAATCTCTCTTCAGTTCAGAAAGGGAAATTTCAACTTCACTATTGATCAAAAATGAATTAAATCAGTTAACTCCTTTTTCTTCTCAATTTGAATCAGTTAACTCCTTATTTTACTCAAATTAAATCTATTAACTCCCTTTAATTTGGAAATCTCCCTTTATGACTGAACTTCACCTTTAATCCTGACCGTTGATTGAAATTGATCTCAACCGTTGATGAATTCTAAGAAAGTCTATTTAAGGGACCCTCATCTCTTCATTTTGAAAGGTTGAATGAGAATTTGCATCGAATTGTTGCTGGAATTCATACTCACATTTGCTCATATTCACATACACAAAGATCAAGTTTGACCAAAAGTTGACCAGATTTAACCACGGTTCACTTGAGTTGACTAGTTTCAAAAAGAATTTTGAAATAATTAAATGAAATTATTTAATTAAATGGAGTACTCACTTCTAATTAATTAAACAAAGTTATGTAATTAAATTAAAAGCCATTCCTAACTAATTAAATGAAGTTATTTAATTATATAAGAAAAGTGTGTTTAATTAATTAAAGATTATTTAATTAAATAGAAAAAGTAATTATCTGAGCATATCTAATTTTATTAAATTAAATATCTCAACAAAATCTCTCTTCATTTCAAAAAGGGAAGTTTTCAGTTCACTATTGATCAAAAATGAGTTAAATCAGTTAACTCTTTTTTTCTACTCAAATTGAATCAGTTAACTCCTTATTTTATTCAGATTAAATCTATTAACTCCCTTTAATTTGGAAATCTCTCTTTATGACTAAACTTCACCTTTAATCCTGACCGCTAATTGAAATCGATCTCAACCGTTGATGAATTCCAGGAAAGTCTATTTAAGAGACCCTCATATCTTCATTTTGAAAAGTTGAATGAGAATTTGCATCGAATTGTTGTTGAAATTCATACTCACATTCGCTCATATTCACATACGCAAAGATCAAGTTTGACCAAAAGTTGACCAGATTTAACCACGGTTGACTTGAGTTGAAAAGTTTCGAAAAGAATTTTCAAATAATTAAACAAAATTATTTAATTAAATGGAGTACTTACTTCTAATTAATTAAACAAAGTTATTTAATTAAATTAGAAATGATTCCTAACTAATTAAATGAAGTTATATAATTAAATAAGAAAAGTGTCTCTAACTAATTAAAGATTATTTAATTAAATAGAAAAAGTAATTATGAGAGCATATCTCATATTGTTAAATTAAATATCTCAACAAAATCTCTCTTAAGTTCAAAAAGGGAAATTTCCAGTTCACTATTGATCAAAAATGAGTAAAATGAGTTCACTCCTTTTTCTACTCAAATTGAATAAGTTAACTCCTTATTTTATTCAAATTAAATCCGTTAAATCCTTTTAATTTGGAAATCTCTCTTTATGACTGAACTTCACCTTTAATCCTGACCACTGATTGAAATCGATCTCAGCCGTTGATGAATTCCAGTAAAGTCTATTTAAGAGACCCTCATCTCTTCATTTTGAAAGGTTGAATGAGAATTTGCATCGAATTGTTGCTAGAATTCATACTCACATTAGCTCATATTCACATATGAAAAGATCAAGTTTGACCAAAAGTTGACCAAATTTAACCATGGTTGACTTCAATTGACGAGTTTCGAAAAGAATTTTTAAGTAATTAAATGAAATTATTTAATTAAATGGAGTAATTACTTCTAATTAATTAAACAAAGTTATTTAATTAAATAAGAAGCAATTCCTAATTAATTAAATGAAGTTATTTAATTAAATAAGAAAAGTCTCTCTAATTAATTAAAAATTATTTAATTAAATAGAAAAAGTAATTATGAGAGCATATCTCATCTTATTAAATTAAATATCTCAACAAAATCTCTCTTCAATTCAAAAAGGGAAATTTCAAGTTCACTATTGATTAAAAATGAATTAAATCAGTTAACTCCTTTTTCTTCTCAAATTGAATCAGTTCACTCCTTATTTTACTCAAATTAAATCTGTTAACTCCCTTTAATTTGGAAATCTCCCTTTATGACTGAACTTCACCTTTAATCCTGACCGTTGATTGAAATTGATCTCAACTATTGATGAATTCTAAGAAAGTCTATTTAATGTACCCTCATCTCTTCATTTTGAAAGGTTGAATGAGAATTTGCATCAAATTGTTGCTGGAATTCATACTCACATTTGCTCATATTCACATATGCAAAGATCAAGTTTGACCAAATTTAACCACGGTTCACTTGAGTTGACTAGTTTCAAAAAGAATTTTGAAATAATTAAATGAAATTATTTAATTAAATGGAGTACTCACTTTTAATTAATTAAACAATGTTATGTAATTAAATGAAAAGCCATTCCTAACTAATTAAATGAAGTTACTTAATTATATAAGAAAAGTGTGTTTAATTAATTAAAGATTATTTAATTAAATAAAAAAAGTAATTATGAGAGCATATCTAATTTTATTAAATTAAATATCTCAACAAAATCTCTCTTCAGTTTAAAAAGGGAAGTTTTCAGTTCACTATTGATCAAAAATGAGTTAAATCAGTTAACACTTTTTTTTTACTCAAATTGAATCAGTTAACTCCTTATTTTATTCAGATTAAATCTGTTAACTCCCTTTAATTTGGAAATCTCCCTTTATGACTGAACTTCACCTTTAATCCTGACCGCTAATTAAAATCGATCTTAACCGTTGATGAATTTCAGAAAAGTCTATTTAAGAGACCTTCATCTCTTCATTTTGAAAGGTTGAATGAGAATTTGCATCGAATTGTTGCTGGAATTCATACTCACATTTTCTCATATTCACATACGCAAAGATCAAGTTTGACCAAAAGTTGATCAGATTTAACCACGGTTGACTTGAGTTGACTAGTTTCAAAATTTTTTTTGAAATAATTAAACGAAATTATTTAATTAAATGGAATACTTCTAATTAATTAAATAAAGTTATTTAATTAAATGAGAAGCCATTCCTAACCAATTAAATGAAGTTATTTAATTAAATAAGAAAACTGTCTCCAATTAATTACAGATTATTTAATTAAATAGAAAAAGTAATTATGAGACCATATCTCATTTTATTAAATTAAATATCTCAACAAAATCTCTCTTTAGCTCAAAAAGGGAAATTTCTAGTTCACTACTGATAAAAAATGAGTTAAATCAGTTAACTCCTTTTTCTACTCAAATTGAATCAGTTAACTCCTTATTTTACTCAAATTAAATCTGTTAACTCCCTTTAATTTGGAAATCTCTCTTTATGACTGAACTTCACCCTTAATCCTGATCGTTGATTGAAATCGATCTCAACCGTTGATGAATTCCAAGAAAGTCTATTTAAGAGACCCTCATCTCTTCATTTTGAAAGGTTGAATGATAATTTGCATCGAATTGTTGCTGGAATTCATACTCACATTTGCTCATATACACATACGCAAAGATTAAGTTTGACAAAAAGTTAACTAGATTTAACTACGGTTGACTTGAGTTGACTAGTTTCGAAAAGAATTTTGAAATAATTAAACAAAATTATTTAATTAAATGGAGTACTTACTTCTAATTAAATAAAAAATGTTATTTAATTAAATGACAAGCCATTCCTAAGTAACTAAATGAATTTATTTAATTAAATAAGAAAAGTGTCTCTAATTAATTAAAGATTATTTAATTAAATAGAAAAAGTAATAATGAGAGCATATCTCATTTTATTAAATTAAATATCTCAACAAAATCTCTCTTCAATTCAAAAAGGGAAATTTTCAGTTCACTATTGATCAAAAATGAGTTAAATCAGTTGACTCATTTCTCTACTCAAATTGAATCAGTTAACTACTTATTTTACTCAAATTAAATCTGTTAACTCCCTTTAATTTGGAAATCTCCCTTTATGACTGAACTTCACCTTTAATCCTGAGCCCTGATTGAAATCGATCTCAACCGTTGATGAATTCTAAGAAAGTCTATTTAAGAGACCTTCATCTATTTATTTTGAAAGGTTGAATGAGAATTTGCATCAAAACGTTGTTGGAATTCATACTCACATCTGCTCATATTCACATATGCAAAGATCAAGTTTGACCAAAAATTGACCAGATTTAACCACGGTTGACTTGAGTTGACTAGTTTTTAAAAGAATTTTGAAATAATTAAACAAAATTATTTAATTAAATGGAGTACTAACTTTTAATTAATTAAACAAAGTTATTTAATTAAATGAGAAGCCATTACTAACTAATTAAATGAAGTTACTTAATTAAATAAGAAATTTGTCTCTAATTAATTAAAGATTATTTAATTAAATAGAAAAAGTAATTATGAGAGCATATCTCATTTTATTAAATTAAATATCTCAACAAAATCTCTCTTCAGTTCAAAAAGGGAAATTTTCTATTCACCTTTAATCCTGATCGCTGATTGAAATCGATCTCAACCGTTGATGAATTCCAGGAATGTCTATTTAAGAGACCCTCATTTCTTCATTTTGGAATGTTGAATGAGAATTTGCATCAAATTGTTGTTGGAATTCATACTCACATTTGCTCATATTCACATACGCAAAGAACAAGTTTGACCAAAAGTTGACCAAATTTAACCACAGCTGACTTGAGTTGACCAGTTTCGAAAAGAATTTTGAAATAATTAAATGAAATTATTTAATTAAATGGAGTACTTACTTCTAATTAATTAAACAAAGTTATTTAATTAAATGAGAATCCATTCCTAAATAATTAAATAAAGTTATTCAATTAAATAAGGAAAGTGTCTCTAACTAATTAAAGATTAGTTAATTAAATAGAAAAAGTAATTATGAGAGCATATCTCATTTTATTAAATTAAATATCTCAACAAAATCTCTCTTTAGTTCAGAAAGGGAAATTTCAAGTTCACTATTGATCAAAAATGAATTAAATCAGTTAACTCCTTTTGCTTCTCAAATTGAATCAGTTAACTCCTTATTTTACTCAAATTAAATCTGTTAACTCCCTTTAATTTGAAAATCTCTCTTTATGACTGAACTTCACCTTTAATCCTGACCGTTGATTGAAATTGATCTCAACCGTTGATGAATTATAGGAAAGTCTATTTAAGGGACCCTCATCTCTTCATTTTGAAAGGTTGAATGAGAATTTGCATCAAATTGTTGCTGAAATTCATACTCACATTTGCTCATATTCACATACGCAAAGATCAAGTTTGACCAATAGTTGAACAGATTTAACCATGGTTGACTTGAGTTGACTAGTTTCGAAAAGAATTTTGAAAAAATTAAACGAAATTATTTAATTAAATGGAGTACCTACTTCTAAATAATTAAACTAAGTTATTTAATTAAATGAGAAGCCATTCCTAATTAATTAAATGAAGTTATTTAATTAAATAAGAAAATTGTCTCTAATTAATTAAAGATTATTTAATTAGATAGAAAAAGTAATTATGAGAGCATATATGATTTTATTAAATTAAATATCTCAACAAAATCTCTTTTCTGTTCAAGAAGGAAAATTTCCAGTTCACTATTGATAAAAAATGAGTGAAATCAGTTCACTCCTTTTTCTACTCAAATTGAATCAGTTAACTCCTTATTTTAATCAAATTAAATCTGTTAACTCCCTTTAATTTGGAAATCTCCCTTTATGACTGAACTTCACCTTTAATCCTGACCGTTGATTGAAATTGATCTCAACCGTTGATGAATTCTAAGAAAGTCTATTTAAGGGACCCTCATCTCTTCATTTTGAAAGATTGAATGAGAATTTGATTCGAATTGTTTCTAGAATTCATACTCACACTTGCTCATATTCACATATGCAAAGATCAATTTTGACCAAATGTTGACCACATTCAACCGCGGTTGACTTGAGTTGACTAGTTTTGAAAAAAAAATTGAATTAATTAAACGAAATTATTTAATTAAATGGAGTACTTAATTCTAATTATTTAAACAAAGTTATTTAATTAAATGAGAAGCCATTCCTAAGTAATTAAATGAACTTATTTAATTAAATAAGAAAACTGTCTCTAATTAATTAAAGATTATTTAATTAAATAGAAAAAGTAATTATGAGAGCATATATCATTTTATTAAATTAAATATCTCAACAAAATCTCTCTTCAGTTGAAAAGGGGAAATTTTCAGTTCACTATTGAACAAAAATAAGTTAAATCAGTTAACTCGTTTTTGTACTCAAATTGAATAAGGTAACTCCTTATTTTACTCAAATTAAATCTGTTAACTCCCTTTAATTTGGAAATCCCCCTTTATGACTGAACTTCACCTTTAATCTTGACCGTTGATTGAAATCGATCTCAATAGTTGATGAATTCCAGGAAAGTCTATTTAAGAGACCCTCATCTCTTCATTTTGAAAGGTTGAATGAGAATTGGCATCGAATTGTTGCTAGAATTCATACTCACATTTGCTCATATTCACATATGCAAAGATATGGTTTGACCTAAAGTTCACATGATTTGATCACGGTTTACTTGAGCTGACTAGTCTCGAAAAGAATTCTGAAATAATTAAACAAAATTATTTAATTAAATAGAGTACTTACTTCTAATTAATTAAATAAAATTATGTAATTAAATGAGAAGCCATTCCTAATTAATTAAATGAAGTTATTTCATTAAATAAGAAAAGTGTCTCTAATTAATTAAAGATTATTTAATTAAATAGAAAAAGTAATTATGAGAGCATATCTCATTTTATTAAATTAAATATCTCAACAAAATCTCTGTTCAGTTCAAAAAGGAAAATTTCAAGTTCACTATTGATCAAAATGAGTTAAATCAGTTAACTCCTTTTTCTACTCAAATTGAATCAGTTAACTTCTTATTTTACTCAAATTAAATCCGTTAACTCCCTTTAATTTGAAAATCTCCCTTTATGAATTAACTTCACCTTTAATCCTGACCATTGATTGAAATCGATCTCAACCGTTGATAAATTCTAAGAAAGTCTATTTAAGAGACCCTCGTCTCTTCATTTTGAAATGATGAATGAGAATTTGCATCGAATTGTTACTGGAATTCATACTCACATTTGCTAATATTCACATACACCAAGATCAAGTTTGACCAAAAGTTGACAAAATTTAACCACAGTTGACTTCAGTTGACTAGTTTCAAATTTTTTTTTGAAATAATTAAACGAAATTATTTAATTAAATGGAGTACTTACAATTTATTAATTAAACAAAGTTATTTAATTAAATGAGAAGCAATTCCTAATTAATTAAATGAAGTTATTTAATTAAGTATTAAATGTGTCTCTAATTAATTAAAGATTATTTAATTAAATAGAAAAAGTAATTATGAGAGCATATCTCATTTTATTAAATTAAATATCTCAACAAAATCTCTCTTCAGTTCAAAAAGGGAAATTTCAAGTTCACTATTGATCAAAAATGAAATAAATCAGTTAACTATTTTTTCTGCTCAAATTGAATCATTTAACTCCTTATTTTACTCGAATTAAATCAATTAACTCTCTTTAATTTGAAAATCTCCCTTTATGACTGAACTTCACCTTTAATCCTGACCGTTGATTGAAATCGATCTCAACCGTTGATGAATTCCATGAAAGTCTATTTAAGAGACCCTCATCTCTTCACTTTGAAAGGTTGAATGAGAATTTGCATCAAATTGTTGCTAGAATTCATACTCACATTTGCTCATATTAACATACGCAAAGATCAAGTTTGACCAAAAGTTGACCAGATTTAACCACGGTTGACTTGAGTTGACTAGTTTCAAAAAGAATTTTGAAATAATTAAACGAAATTATTTAATTAAACGGAGTACTTACTTCTAATTAATTAAACAATGTTATTTAATTAAATAAGAAGCCATTCTTAATTAATTAAATGAAGTTATTTAATTAAATAAAAAAAGTGTCTCTATTTAATTAAAGATTATTTAATTAAATAGAAAAAGTAATTATCAGAGCATATCTCATTTTATTAAATTAAATATCTCAACAAAATCTCTCTTCAGTTCAAAAAGAAAAATTTCAAGTTCACTATTGATAAAAAATTAGTTAAGTCAGTTAACTCTTTTTTCTACTCAAATTGAATCAGTTAACTTCTTATTTTACTCAAATTAAATCCATTAACTCCTTTTAATTTGAAAATCTCCCTTTATGACTAAACTTTACCTTTAATCCTGACCGTTGATTGAAATTGATCTCAACCGTTTATGAATTCCAAGAAAGTCTATTTAAGAGACCCTCATCTCTTCATTTTGAAAGGTTGAATGAGAATTTGCATAAAACTGTTGTTGGAATTCATACTCACATTTTCTCATATTTGCATACGCAAAGATCAAGTTTGACCAAAAGTTGACCATATTTAACCACAATTGACTTGAGCTGACTAGTTTCAAATATTTTTTTCAATAGTTAAATGAAATTATTTAATTAAATGGAGTACTTACTTCTAATTAATTAAACAAAGTTATTTAATTAAATGAGAAGCCACTCCTAATTAATTAAATGAAGTTATTTAATTAAATAGAAAAAGTAATTATAAGAGCATATCTAATTTTATTAAGTTAAATATCTCAGCAAAATCTCTCTTCAGTTCAAAAAGGGAAATTTCAAGTTCACTATTGATAAAAAATGAGTTAAATGAGTTAACTCTTTTTTCTACTAAAATTGAATCAGTTAACTCCTTATTTTACACAAATTAAATTCGTTGACTCCCTTTACTTTGTAAATCTCCCTTTATGACTGAACTTCACCTTTAATCCTGACCATTGATTGAAATCGATCTCAACCGTTGATGAATTCTAGGAAAGTCTATTGCATAGACCCTCATCTCTTCATTTTAAAAGGTTGAATGAGAATTTGCATCAAATTCTTGCTGAAATTCATACAAACATTTGGTCATATTCACATACACAAAGATCAGGTTTGACTAAAAGTTGACCAGATTTAACCACAGTTGACTTGAGTTGACTAGTTTTGAAAAAAATTTGAAATAATTAATCGAAATTATTTAATTAAACAGAGTACTTACTTCTAATTAATTAAAAAAAGTTATTTAATTAAATGAGAAGCCATTCCAAACTAATTAAATGAAGTTATTTAATTAAATAAGAAAAGTGTCTCTAATTAATTAAAGATTATTTAATTAAATAGAAAAAGTAATTATGAGAGCATATCTCATTTTATTAAATTAAATATCTCAACAAAATCTCTCCTCAGTTCAAAAAGGAAAATTTCCAGTTCACTATTGATAAAAAATGAGTGAAATCAGTTCACTCCTTTTTCTACTCAAATTGAATCAGTTAACTACTTATTTTACTCAAATTAAATTTGTTAACTCCCTTTAATTTGAAAATCTCCCTTTATGACTGAACTTCACCTTTAGTCCTGACTGTTGATTGAAATAGATCTCAACCGTTGATGAATTTCAGGAAAATCTATTTAAGATACCATCATCTCTTCATTTTGAAAGGTTGAATGAGAATTTGCATCGAATTGTTGCTTGAATTCATACTCACATTTGCTCATATTCACATACGCAAAGATCAAATTTGACCAAAAGTTGACCAGATTTAACCACAATTGACTTGAGTTGACTAGTTTCAAATTTTTTTTTGAAATAATTAAACGAAATTATTTAATTAAATGGATTACTTACTTCTAATTAAATAGAAAAAGTAATTATGCGAGCATATATCATTTTATTAAATTAAATATCTCAACAAAATCTCTCTTCAGTTCAAAAAGGGAAATTTTCAATTCACTATTGATCAAAAATGAGTTAAATCAGTTAATTCTTTTTTGTACTCAAATTGAATCAGTTAACTCCTTATTTTACTCAAATTAAATCTGTTAACTCTCTTTAATTTAGAAATCTCCCTTTATGACTGAACTTCTCCTTTAATCTGGACCATTGATAGAAATCGATCTCAACCGTTGATGAATTCCAGGAAAGTCTATTTAAGAGACCCTCATCACTTCATTTTGAAAGGTTTAATGAGAATTTGCATCAAATTTTTGCTGAAATTGATACTCACATTTGCTCATATTCACATACGCAAAGATCAAGTTTGACCAAAAGTTGACCAGATTTAACCACGATTTACTTGAGTTGACTAGTTTCGAAAAGAATTTTGAAATAATTAAACAAAATTATTTAATTAAATGGAGTACTTACTTCTAATTAATTAAACAAAATTATTTAATTAAATGAGAAGCCATTCCTAATTAATTAAATGAAGTTATTTAATTAAATAAGAAAAGTGTCTCTAATTAATTAAAGATTATTTAATTAAATAGAAAAAGTAGTTATGAGAGCATATGTCATTTTATTAAATTAAATATCTCAACAAAATCTCTCTTCAGTTCAAAAAGGGAAATTTCAAGTTCACTATTGATCAAAAATGAATTAAATCAGTTAACTCTTTTTTCTACTCAAATTGAATCAGTTAACTTCTTATTTTACTCAAATTAAATCCATTAACTCCCTTTAATTTGAAAATCTTCCTTTATGACTAAACTTCACCTTTAATCCTGACCGTTGATTGAAATTGATCTCAACCGTTTATGAATTCCAGAAAAGTCTATTTAAGAGACCCTCATCTCTTCATTTTGAAAGGTTGAATGAGAATTTCCATCAAACTGTTGCTGGAATTCATACTCACATTTTCTCATATTCGCATACGCAAAGATCAAGTTTGAACAAAAGTTGACCATATTTAACCATAGTTGAGTTGAGCTGACTAGTTTCAAATTTTTTTTTCAATAGTTAAATGAAATTATTTAATTAAATGAAGTACTTACTTCTAATTAATTAAACAAAGTTATTTAATTAAATGAGAAGCCACTCCTAATTAATTAAATGAAGTTATTTAATTAAATAAGAAAAGTGTCTCTAATTAATTAAAGATTGTTTAATTAAATAGAAAAAGTAATTATGAGAGCATATCTCATTTTATTAAGTTAAATATCTCAGCAAAATCTCTCTTCAGTTCAAAAAGGGAAATTTCATGTTCACTATTGATAAAAAATCAGTTAAATGAGTTAACTCTTTTTTCTACTGAAATTGAATCAGTTAAATCCTTATTTTACACAAATTAAATCCGTTAACTCCCTTTAATTTGTAAATCTCCCTTTATGACTGAACTTCACCTTTAATCCTGACCGTTGATTGAAATCGATCTCAACCGTTGATGAATTCTAGGAAAGTCTATTTAAGAGACCCTCATCTCTTCATTTTGAAAGGTTGAATGAGAATTTGCATCGAATTCTTGCTGAAATTCATACTCACATTTGGTCATATTCACATACGCAAAGATCAGGTTTGACTCAAAGTTGACTAGATTTAACCACAGTTGACTTGAGTTGACTACTTTTGAAAAAAAATTTAAATAATTAAACAAAATTATTTAATTAAACGGAGTACTTACTTCTAATTAATTAAACAAAATTATTTAATTAAATCAGAAGCCATTCCTAATTAATTAAATGAAGTTATTTAATTAAATAAGAAAAGTGTCTCTAAGTAATTTAAGATTATTTAATTAAATAGAAAAAGTAATTATGCGAGCATATATCATTTTATTAAATTAAATATCTCAAAAAAATCTCTCTTCAGTTCAAAAAGGAAAATTTCCAATTCACTATTGATCAAAAATGAGTTAAATCAGTTAACTCCTTTTTGTACTCAAATTGAATCAGTTAACTCCTTATTTTACTCAAATTAAATTTGTTAACTCTTTTTAATTTGGAAATTTCCCTTTATGACTGAACTTCTCCTTTAATCTGGACCATTGATAGAAATCGATCTCAACCATTGATGAATTCCAAGAAAGTCTATTTAAGAGACCCTCATCTCTTCATTTTGAAAGGTTTAATGAGAATTTGCATCGAATTTTTGCTGGAATGTATACTCACATTTGCTCATATTCACATACGCAAAGATCAAGTTTGACCAAAAGTTGACCAGATTTAACCACGATTTACTTGAGTTGACTAGTTTCGAAAAGAATTTTGAAATAATTAAACGAAATTATTTGATTAAATGGAGTACTTACTTCTAATTAATTAAAAAAAGTTATTTAATTAAATGAGAAGCCATTCCTAATTAATTAAATGAAGTTATTTAATTAAATAAGAAAAGTGTCTCTAATTAATTAAAGGTTATTTAATTAAATAGAAAAAGTAGCTAAGAGAGCATATGTCATTTTATTAAATTAAATATCTCAACAAAATCTCTTTTCAGTTCAAAAAGGGAAATTTCAAGTTCACTATTGATAAAAAATGAGTTAAATTAGTTAAATCCTTTTTCTACTCAAATTGAATCAGTTAACTCCTTATTTTACTCAAATTAAATCCGTTAACTCCCTTTAATTTGGAAATCTCCCTTTATGACTGAACTTCACCTTTAATCCTGACCGTTGATTGAAATCTATCTCAACCGTTGATGAATTTCAAAAAAGTCTATTTAGGAGACCCTCATCTCTTCATTTCGAAAGGTTGAATGAGAATTTGCATCAAATTGTTGCTAGAATTCATACTCACATTTGCTCATATTCACATACGCAAAGATCAAGTTTGACCAAAATTTGACCAGATTTAACCACGGTTTACTTGAGTTGACTAGTTTCAAAAAAAAATTTGAAATAATTAAACAAAATTATTTAATTAAATGGAGTACTTACTTCTAATTAATTAAACAAAGTTGTTTAATTAAATGAGAAGCCATTCCTAATTAATTAAATGAAGTTATTTAATTAAATAAGAAAAATGTCTCTAATTAATTAAAGATTATTCAATTAAATAGAAAAAGTAATTATGAGAGCATATCTCATTTTATTAAATTAAATATCTCAACAAAATCTCTCTTCATTTCAAAAAGGGAAATTTCCAGTTCATCATTGATAAAAAATTTGTTAAATCAGTTAACTCCTTTTTCTACTCAAATTGAATCAGTTAGCTCCTTATTTTACTCAAATTAAATCTGTTAACTCCCTTTAATTTGGAAATCTTCCTTTTTGACTGAACTTCACCTTTAATCATGACCGTTGATTGAAATCGATCTCAACTGTTGATGAATTCTAGGAAAGTCTATTTAAGAGACCCTCATCTCTTCATTTTGAAAGGTTGAATGAGAATTTGCATCGAATTGTTGCTGGAATTCATACTCACATTTGCTCATATTCACATATGCGAAAATCAAGTTTGACCAAAAGTTGACCAAATTTAACCACGATTGACTTGAGTTAACTAGTTTCGAAAAGAATTTTGAAATAATTAAACGAAATAATTTAATTAAATGGAGGACTTACTTCTAATTAATTAAACAAAGTTATTTAATTAAATGAGAAGTCATTCCTAATTAATTAAATAAAGTTATTTAATTAAATAAGAAATTTGTCTCTAATTAATTAAAGATTATTTAATTAAATAGAAAAAGTAATTATGAGAGCATATCTCATTTTATTAAATTAAATATCTCAACAAAATCTCTCTTCAGTTCAAAAAGGGAAATTTTTAGTTCACTATTGATCAAAAATGAGTTAAATCAGTTAACTCTTTTTTTTACTCAAATTGCATCATTTAACTCCTTATTTTACTCAAATTAAATCTGTTAACTCCTTTTAATTTGAAAATCTACCTTTATGACTGAACTTCACCTTTAATCCTGACCGTTGTTTGAAATCGATCTTAACCATTGATGAGTTCTAAGAAAGTCTATTTAAGAGACCCTCATCTCTTCATTTTGAAAGGTTGAATGAGAATTTGCATCAAATTGTTACTGAAAATCATACTCACATGTGCTCATATTGACATACGCAAAGATCAAGTTCGACCAAAAGTTGACCATATTTAACCACGGTTGACTTGAGTTGACTTTAGTGCTTGCCCCTTGTCTACTTTTTTTTTTAGTTACATTCCTGATATCATTGCCAATCTCTTTTAGGCCAAGTTTTATGTTTGATGATTAGTAGCATTATCTTGAGATTATCAGATGTTGTGTTACACTCAATTTATTATATGATGAGATTACTTGGTACTCTATATTTTAGGTATGTATGATGATTATTCAATGTTTTTAGTTATCGATGATGATTAGTTAGATGGTTTATTATCACATGTGCTTTCTTATGGATACTTACCCCATAGTGCATGTGTATGGTGTGCGTGTTTCTTTTCTTTATATATGGTGTTTCTAATATGTTTGAGGAAGGGAGTCGTAGTCACCTGCTAGTCGAGATCTACACGATGCACCACTTTCTGCCATTGTCTGTTTAGCTTAGAATATTGTGTTTGTACATGCATGGATTTTATGCAGGATGCGGGTACCGGGTATTAACTTCCCTGAATCGCCAAGATGAGCATACCCTATCGCATTATCTCAATGGTAAGAGAGGGGAGATAAACTCTTAAGTCCAGATCCTATACCTTATAGCCAATTTTTCTAATTGATAATTAGGACAAGTATCCAAGTTAAGTACCTTCTGAATGCATCAAAGGCTGTAAATTCGTGATTATAACCCTTTTTGTTTGATTTAGTATGTGTTTTTCTATGATGGGTTTTCGTATGTTGCTTTATGAGTTCTTGATGTATTTTCTATTAATTAAGTCTAATTAAAACAATTAATTAATTATTTAATTTAATGAAATATTATTATGACATTTTCATATTTAAGTAATTGAGAAATTAATTAAATAAAAGAATTAAAATTGGAGATAAAAGTTTAAAGATAAATTTAGAACATGATAATATTTATTCAATTTAATAATAATATATTTAGAGTTCATTTTTAAAAAAATAAATGCTAAATAGTATTGTTATTTAAATTAATTAAATATTTTATCAATTAAGTTTCTAAAATAAATTAAAAGTTGAAAGATATTAAATTAATAAATTTCTAGATCGCATGATGCAAGCATGAGTTGAAAATAAAAGAAATTAATTAAAAAAATAAAATAAGTGAAAATAATAATGTTATTTTAATTTCATAAAGTGCACATGAGATTAAAGTAATAAATTAATTTAAAATAGAAGTCAAGTGGAATATTAAATAAAGTTATTTAATAATTCAACTTATTGTGCATGAAAAGATGAATGCAAAATAAAAGAAAAGATAATAAAAGTTAATTTTGAGTTAACTTAGTTGAGCAAAGAGTCTTCTCGGGTGAATGCACAATTAGTGCCTCGATTTGAGGAGAAAATTCCTTATCACAACTTTGGGGTTCATTTTTGAGAGGGGGTGAATTTTGGAGACAGGAATTTTGGGGAAAGAACTTTGGAAGCAAATTTCAGAAGGAGAATTCTAAGAAGGATTTTCAGAAGAAAGATATTGAAGAGATGCGAGTTCTCTTACATTTTTTGGGAATTGCGTATTAGCATTAGGTTCAGGTAGGGTCTGGTATTTTGACCCCTAAATGATTTAATAAATTTAATATATTCGGTCTACTTCATGATTGTAAGAACTTGTCTTCTCGAATGTGTGAATTCTTCATTCTAGATCTTTTGCTATTCGATTTTCATCTATAAATCTAGATTGGAAAACTATTTTAGAAAACTACATTCATACGTAAAAAAGAGCATTTGGATTAAATCGAGTTTTGGGTTGAATTAAAATTAAATTGAGAAATTTAATTTGGAAAAATGTTTGATTTGGGAAATGAAAATTCGATTGGTTTGATTTAATTTTTCTATCAGATTAGATTGTAATAAAAAAAAAAAAAATATATATTAATATTAATGAGCTTTGAATGGTTATTCTAATTAAATAAAAATCGTTTAAAAAAAAAAAAAACAGTTAAAAAAAAGAAAAAAAAATATTATATTTTATTGTGGGGAGGGGAGGCAATTACCTCGTACCCCACCCCCACTACCGCAACTTTGTGCACAGTACCTGTGTCGCAGGTACTACGATGTCAGGTAGCAGGTACCAGCCGCCGCAAGCCCTGCGACCGCAGGACTGCGGAAGCCGCAGGCTTTTGCATTAAGCTGGTAGGCTTATTAAATATACGTCAGTTATTATTATTTTTTTTTTTTTAAATTGTTTTATTTTAATTAAATTAAATTTATTTTAATATTAATTATGTAATTAATTAATGCATTGTTAAATGTAATTTATTTATTTATTTTAAATATATATATATATATATAATATGATTTTTACTTCATAGTTTAAAATATTAATAAATAAATAAATTATTTAATTAATATTTTTTTTAGTGGATATCCGTATTATTTAATTAAGGCTATCCGTCAATGACGGATCTTACTCAAATTTTTGATATGATTAATTATAAGAATAGGGTTAATTCGTTGGGGTAAACTATGAAACTTAGTTAATTGAAAACTCACACTAAAATGAAAGTTGGAACTTTTACTATGAACTATGAGATTATTACGCTTTCTATGTTCTGTTTATGTTTGGGGTTTGGGTGGTCCTAGAGTGTTGACCAGTTTAGGACATTTTCCAGAAGCTCTGAGGTTGTGTGATTATGATGTTATGGTGATTTGTTCTCAATCTTTATACTCGACCTTGGTAATGTGATGCTATGCTCTATTATGGATGTCTTTAGTGGTTGTTATTGCTTTCCAATTTCCTTGTGTGAAGCTGAGGTGTTTTAAAGTGAATTGTTCTTGGTGATGTCACGTTGTGATATGTTTTGACTTGACCATTTTGGAGTCTTTGATCAGTATTGTGATCTATTATTGGGATACTCGTTGGTTGCTCGTTGGAGAACCATTGGATATTGTGACTTATTATTGATGCCTTCAGTTGCTGATAGAGAACTGTTGTGATCATTATGATTATCATTTGATGCTTTCTAGTCACTTGTATAGGGATAAGGTGATATTTGTGATTTGTGATTTCATTAGCCTAGGGTAGGTTATCTATGTGTAGTGTTGGGAAGTGGCTTGCGATGGGGGCCGGGGCCCTAAGTGGCTACCAGGGTAACTCATTGTAAGTTGTTTTAATAAGTGAAAACATCTCATCTAAATACTGAATTAAATGAATCTAATAAGATAACTGTATGTTCTCTCCCATGCCTTGAGTACTAGTACAGACTAGGATGGGGTAGAGAGAACGCTTGGTTGTGACAATGCATTCTGTAGTATGCCTCGTCAGTACAAGATGATATTAGTGGTCGCAGGATCACAGGGGACCCAAGATTCCTAAGGGATTATTCGGGTAACTTCCAACGTGACTTTTGCGATCACACTTTTTCGCTTGCATGGTAGGTTTCCTACGTGTCTTTGTGTGCCTCTGGGTTTAGATGTCAATCTATTTTTAGGAACCTTTGAGTTAGCATACTTATAGGATTTCTTAGACTTAGAGAGTATTTATGTTATATGTTTTGTTTCCATTAGGACTTGAGATTATCTCCTCAGCGTGGTGGGAGTGGACCATTTAGGTTCCGCATGGTCAGGTGGTAGTGCTTTTTATTCTTACCATTGAGATCCATCCGAGACACCGCAGTTGGAGTATTACTGTTGGTATATACCTTCATTCTATTCATGGATCATTATGATAGATGGTTATATTATATATTGGATGTAGTATCATGTTATGATGTATGTATATTTCTTGATGTATGGATTTATTATGTATGGTGAATGGTTTCATTTATTTATTGCACGTGTATCATGCATCCAGAGGATGATATATATTTATCTTGTTTCTATATATTCTTTTCAAGCCTTTCATACCCTGTGACATGTACAGTGGATGAATGAGAATTCTGAATTAATTTGCCAAGAGGCATTCAAAACAATTGTATATTTTATGAACATTGGACTTTTCATTATTCTTTCATATGGATGTATAAAATGATGGACTTGGTTTTAGATTAGACTTTACATGTGATTCAACATCATGGGATCTTTAAGGAATGCAACCTGTTGTGTATTTTATTGCTTTTGCTACTTTGTGTTTGAGGTGTATGTTATACTTTCTTTTTAAAAAAAAAAAGCTATCAAACTTAGTCAAACTTTAAGTTATTTCTTTTGGATCCCTTGGCAGGGCGTTACATTGACTAAATTCGAATTTTTTTGGAAATAATTAAATGAAATTATTTAATTAAATGGAGTACTTACTTCTAATTAATAAAACAAAGTTATTTAATTAAATGAGAAGCCATTCCTAATTAATTAAATGAAGTTATATAATTAGATAAGAAAAGAGTCTCTAATTAATTAAAAATTATTTAATTAAATAGAAAAATTAATTATGAGAGCATATCTCATTTTATTAAATTAAATATCTCAACAAAATCTCTCTTCACTTCAAAAAGGGAAATTTTCAGTTCACTATTGATCAAAAATGAGTTAAATCAGTTAACTCCTTTTTCTACTCAAATTGAATCAGTTAACTCCTTATTTTACTCAAATTAAACCTATTAACTCCCTTTAATTTGGAAATCTCCCTTTATGACTGAACTTCACCTTTAATCCTGACCATTGATTGAAATCGATCTCAACTATTGATGAATTCCAAGAAAGTCTATTTAAGAGACCCTCATCTCTTTATTTTGAAAGGTTGAACAAGAATTTGCATCGAATTGTTGCTGAAATTCATACTCACATTTCCTCATATTCACATACGCAAAAATCAAGTTTGACAAAAACTTGACCAGATTTAACCACAGTTGACTTGAGCTGACTAGTTTCAAAAAGAATTTTGAAAAAATTAAACGAAATAATTTAATTAAATAGAGTACTTACTTCTAATTAATTAAACAAAGTTATTTAATTAAGTGAGAAGCCATTCCTAATTAATTAAATGAAGTTATTTAATTAAATAAGAAAAGTGTCTCTAATTAATTAAAGATTATTTATTTAAATAGAAAAAGTAATTATGAGAGCATATGTAATTTTATTAAATTAAATATCTCAACAAAATCTCTCTTCAGTTCAAAAAGGAAAATTTCCAGTACATTATTGATAAAAAATGAGTTAAATGAGTTAACTCCTTTTTCTACTCAAATTAAATCAGTTAACTCCTTATTTTACTCAAAATAAATCTGTTAACTCCCTTTAATTTGAAAATCTATTTTTATGACTGAACTTCACCTTTAATCCTGACCGTTGATTGAAATCGATCTCAACCATTGATGAATTCCAAGAAAGTCTATTTAAGAGACCCTCATCTCTTCATTTTGAAAGGTTAAATGAGAATTTGCATCGAATTGTTGCTAGAATTCATACTCACATTTGCTCATATTCACATATGCAAAGATCAAGTTTGATCAAAAGTTGATCAGATTTAAACACGGTTGACATGACTTGACTAGTTTCGAAAAGAATTTTGAAATAATTAAACGAAATTATTTAATTATATGGAGTACTCACTTCTATTTAATTAAACAAAATTATTTAATTAAGTGAGAAGCCATTCCTAATTAACTAAATGAAGTTATTTAATTAAATAAGAAAAGTGTCTCTAATTAATTAAAGATTATTTAATTAAATAGAAAAAATAATTATGAGAGCATATCTCATTTTATTAAATTAAATATCTCAAAAAAATCTCTCTTCAGTTCAAAAAGGGAAATTTCCAGTTCACTATTGATCAAAAATGAGTTAAATGAGTTAACTCCTTTTTCTACTCAAATTGAATCAGTTAACTCCTTATTTTACTCAAATTAAATCTGTTAACTGCCTTTAATTTAGAAATCTCCCTTTATGACTGAACTTCACTTTGAATCCTGACTGCTGATTGAAATCGATATCAACCATTGATGAATTCCAAGAAAATCTATTTAAGAGACCCTCGTCTTTTCATTTTGAATGGTTGAATGAGAATTTGGATCGAATTGTTACTGGAATTCATACTCACATTTGTTCATATTCACATATGCAAATATCAAGGTTGACCAAAAGTTGACTAGATTTAACCACGGTTGACTTGAGTTGACTAGTTTTGTAAAGAATTTTGAAATAATTAAACGGAATTATTTAATTAAATGGAGTACTTACTTCTAATTAGTAAAACAAAGTTATTTAATTAAATGAGAATCCATTCCTAATTAATTAAATGAAGTTATTTAATTAAATAAGAAAAGTATCTCCAATTAATTAAAGATTATTTAATTAAATAGAAAAAGTAATTATGAGAGCATATCTCATTTTATTAAATTAAATATCTCAACAAAATCTCTCTTCAGTTGAAAAAGGGAAGTTTCCATTTCACTCTTGATCAAAAATGAGTTAAATCAGTTAACTCCTTTCTCTACTAAAATTGAATCAGTTAACTCCTTATTTTACTCAAATTAAATCTGTTAACTCCCTTTAATTTGGAAATCTCCGTTTATGACTGAAGTTCACCTTTAATCCTGACCGTTGATTGAAATCGATCTCAACCGTTGATGAATTCTAAGAAATTCTATTTAAGAGACCCTCATCTCTTCATTTTGAAAGGTTGAATGAAAATTTGCATCGAATTGTTGCTGGAATTCATACTCACATTTGCTCATATTCACATATGCAAAGATCAACTTTGAGCAAAAGTTGACTAGATTTAACCACGGTTGACTTGAGTTCACTAGTTTCGAAAAAAAATTTTAAATAATTAAATGAAATTATTTAATTAAATGGAGTACTTACTTCTAACTAGTTAAACAAAGTTATTTAATTAAGTGAGAAGCCATTCCTAATTAATTAAATGAAGTTATTTAATTAAATAAGAAAAGTGTCTCTAATTAATTAAAAATTATTTAATTAAATAGAAAAAGTAATTATGAGAGCATATCTCATTTTATTAAATTAA
The DNA here is from genome assembly GCA_028749045.1 of Cupressus sempervirens. Classification (NCBI taxonomy): domain Eukaryota; kingdom Viridiplantae; phylum Streptophyta; class Pinopsida; order Cupressales; family Cupressaceae; genus Cupressus; species Cupressus sempervirens. Next base: position 107,410,653 of record CM053788.1, read on the forward strand.
ATATCTCAACAAAATCTCTGTTCAGTTCAAAAAAGGAAATTTCCAGTTCACTATTGATCAAAAATGAGTTAAATGAGTTAACTCCTTTTTCTACTCAAATTGAATTAGTTAACTCCTTATTTTACTCAAATTAAATCTATTAACTCCCTTTAATTTGGAAATCTCCCTTTATGACTGAACTTCACCTTTAATCTTGACCATTGATTGAAATTGATCTCAACTGTTCATGAATTCCAGGAAAGTCTATTTAAGAGACCCTCATCTCTTCATTTTGAAAGGTTGAATGAGAATTTGCATCGAATTGTTGCTGGAATTCATACTCACATTTTCTCATATTCACATATGCAAAAATCAAGTTTGACCAAAAGTTGACCAGATTTAACTACGGTTGACTTGAATTGACTAGTTTGGAAAAGAATTTTTAAATAATTAAACAAAATTATTTAATTAAATGGAGTACTTACTTCTAATTAATTAAACAAAGTTATTTAATTAAATGAGAAGCCATTCCTAATTAATTAAATGAAGTTATTTAATTAAATAAGTAAAGTTTTTCTAATTAATTAAAGATTAATTAATTAAATAGAAAAAGTAATTATGAGAGCATATCTTATTTGATTAAATTAAATATCTCAACAAAATCTCTCTTCTGTTGAAAAAGGGAAATTTTCAGTTCACTATTGATCAAAAATGAGTTAAATCAATTAACTCCTTTTTCTTCTCAAATTGAATCAGTTAACTCCATATTTTACTCAAATTAAATCTGTTAACTCCCTTTAATTTGGAAATCTCCCTTTATGACTGAACCTCACCTTTAATCCTGACCGTTGATTGAAATCGATCACAACCATTGATGAATTCCAGAAAAGTCTATTTAAGAGACCTTCATCTCTTCATTTTAAAAGGTTAAATGAGATTTTGCATCAAATTATTGCTGGAATTCATACTCACATTTGCTCATATTCACATATGCAAAGATCAAGTTTGACCAAAAATTGACTAGATTTAACCACGATTAACTTGAGTTGACTAGTTTCGAAAAGATTTTTGAAATAATTAAATAAAATTATTTAATTAAATGTTGTATTTACTTCTAATTAAGTAAACAAAGTTATTTAATTATATGAGAAGCCATTCCTAATTAATTAAATGAAGTTATTTAATTAAATAAAAAAAGTGTCTCTAATTAATTAAAAATTATTTAATTAAATAGAAAAAGTAATTATGAGAGCATATCTCATTTTATTAAATTAAATATCTCAACAAAATCTCTCTTCAGTTCAAAAAGGAAAATTTCCAGTTCACTATTGATCAAAAATGAGTTAAATCAATTAACTCCTTTTTCTAATAAAATTGAATCAGTTAACTCCTTATTTTACTAAAATTAAATCTGTTAACTTCGTTTAATTTGAAAATCTACCTTTATGATTGAACTTCACTTTTAATCCTAACCGTTGATTGAAATCGATCTCAACCGTTGATGAATTCTAGAAAATTTTATTTAAGAGACCCTCATCTCTTCATTTTGAAAGGATGAATGAGAATTTGCATCGAATTGTTGTTGGAGTTCATACTCACATTTTCTCATATTCACATATGAAAGATCAAGTTTGACCAAAAGTTGACCAGATTTAACCACAGTTGACTTGAGTTGACTAGTTTCAAAAATAATTTTAAATAATTAAATAAAAATATTTAATTAAATGGAGTACTTAGTTCTAATTAATTAAACAAAGTTATTTAATTGAGTGAGAAGCCATTCCTAATTAATTAAATAAAGTTATTTAATTAAATAAGAAATGTCTCTAATTAAGTAAAGATTATTTAATTAAATAAAAAATGTAGTTATGAGAGCATATCTCATTTTATTAAATTAAATATCTCAACAAAATCTCTCTTCAGTTCAAAAAGGAAAATTTCCAGGTCACAGTTGATAAAAAATGAGTTAAATTAGTTAACTCCTTTTTCTACTCAAATTGAATCAATTAACTCCTTATTTTACTCAAATTAAATATGTTAACTCCCTTTAATTTGGAAATCTCCCTTTATGACTGAACTTCACCTTTAAACCTGACCGTTGATTGAAATCGATCTCAACTGTTAAAGAATTTCAAGAAAGTCTATTTAAGAGACCCTCATCTCTTCATTTTGAAAGGTTGAATGAGAATTTGCATCGAATTGTTGCTAGAATTCATAGTCACATTTGCTCATATTGACATACGCAAATATCAAGTTTGATAAAAAATTGATCAAATTTAACCACAGTTGACATGAGTTGACTAGTTTCAAAAAGAATTTTGAAATAATTAAACGAAATTATTTAATTAAATGGAGTACTTACTTCAAATTAATTAAACAAAGTTACTTAATTAAGTGAGAAGCCATTCCTAATTAATTAAATGTAGTTATTTAATTAAATAAAAAAAGTGTCTCTAATTAATTAAAGATTATTTAATTAAATAGAAAAGGTTATTATGAGAGCATATCTCATTTTATTAAATTAAATATCTCAACAAAATCTCTCTTCAGTTCAAAAAGAGAAATTTCAATTTCACTATTGATAAAAAATGAGTTAAATCAGTTAACTCCTTTTTCTACTCAAATTGAATTAGTTAACTCTTTTTTCTACTCAAATTGAATCAGTTAACTCCTTATTTTACTAAAATTAAATCTGTTAACTCCTTTTAATTTGAAAATCTCTCTTTATGACTGAACTTCACCTTTAATCCTGACCGCTGATTGAAATCGATCTCAACCGTTGATGAATTTCAGGAAAGTCTATTTAAGAGAGTACTTACTTTTAATTAAATAATAACAGTTATTTAGTTAAATAATAACAGTTATTTAGTTAAGTGAGAAGCCATTCCTAATTAATTAAATGAAGTTATTTAATTAAATAAGAAAAGTGTCTCTAATTAATTAAAAATTATTTAATTAAATAGAAAAAGCAGTTATGAGAGCATATGTCATTTTATTAAATTAAATATCTCAACAAAATCTCTCTTCAGTTCAAAAAGAGAAATTTCCAGTTCACTATTGATCAAAAATGATTTAAATCAGTTGACTACTTTCTCTACTCAAATTGAATTAGTTAACTCCTTATTTTATTCAAAATAAATCTGTTAACTCTCTTTAAATGAGAAGCCATTCCTAATTAATTAAATGAAGTTATTTAATTAAATAAGAAAAGTGTCTCTAATTAATTAAAGATTATTTAATTAAATAGAAAAAGTAATTATGAGAGCATATCAAATTTTATTAAATTAAATATCTTAACAAAATCTCTCTTCAGTTCAAAAAGGGAAATTTCTAGTTTACAATTGATAAAAAATGAGTTAAATCGGTTGACTCATTTCTCTACTCAAATTGAATCAGTTAACTCCTTATTTCACTCAAATTAAATCTATTAACTCCTTTTAATTTGGAAATCTCCTTTTATGACTGAACTTCACCTTTAATCTTGACCGGTGATTGAAATCGATCTCAAATGTTGATAAATTCTAGGAAAATCTATTTAAGAGACCCTCATCTCTTCATTTTGAAAGGTTGAATGAGAATTTGCATCGAATTGTTGCTGGAATTCATACTCACATTTGCTGATATTCACATACGCAAAAATCAAGTTTGACCAAAAGTTGATCAAATTTAACCACGGTTGACTTGAGTTGACTAGTTTCAAAAAGAATTTTGAAATAATTAAATGAAATAATTTAATTAAATAGAGTAATTACTTCTAATTAATTAAAAAAATTTATTTAATTAAATGAGAAGCCATTCCTAATTAATTAAATCAAGTTATTTAATTAAATAAGAAAAGTGTCTCTAATTAATTAAAGATTATTTAATTAAATAGAAAAAGTAATTATGAGAGCATATCTCATTTTATTAAATTAAATATCTCAACAAAATCTCTCTTCAGTTCAAAAATGGAAATTTCTAGTTCACTATTGATCAAAAATGAGTTAAATCAGTTGACTCCTTTGTCTACTCAAATTGAATCAGTTAACTCTTTATTTTACTCAAATTGAATCTGTTAACTCCCTTTTATTTGAAAATCTCCCTTTATAACTGAACTTCACCTTTAATCCTGACCATTGATTGAAATCGATCTCAACCATTGATGAATTTTAGGAAAGTCTATTTAAGAGACCCCCGTATCTTCATTTTGAAAGGTTGAATGAGAATTTGCATCAAATTGTTGCTAGAATTCATACTGACATTTGCTCATATTCACATATGCAAAGATCAAGTTTGAACAAAACTTGACCAGATTTAACCACGGTTGACTTGAGTTTACTAGTTTCAAAAATTTTTTTGAAATAATTAAACGAAATTATTTAATTAAATGGAGTACTTACTTCTAATTAATTAAACAAAATTATTAATTAAATGAGAAGCCATTCCTTATTAATTAAATGAAGTTATTTAATTAAATAAGAAAAGTGTCTCTAATTAATTAAAAATTATTTAATTAAATAGAAAAAGTAATTATGAGAGCATATCTCATTTTATTAAATTAAATATCTAAACAAAATCTCTCTTCAATTCAAAAAGGGAAATTTCTAGTTCACTATTGATAAAAAATAAGTTAAATATGTTAACTCCTTTTTCTACTCAAATTGAATCAGTTAACTCCTTATCTTACTCAATTTAAATCTGTTAACTACCTTTAATTTGGAAATCTCCCTTTATGATTGAACTTCACCTTTAATCCTGACTGTTGATTGAAATAGATCTCAACCGTTGATGAGTTCCAGGAAAGTCTATTTAAGAGACCCTCATCTATTCATTTTGAAAGGTTGAATGAGAATTTGCATCGAATTGTTGCTGAAATTCATACTCACATTTGCTCATATTCACATACGCAAAGATCAAGTTTGACCAAAAGTTGACCAGATTTAACCATGGTTGACTTGAGTTGACTAGCTTTGAAAAGAATTTTAAAATAATTAAACGAAATTATTTAATTAAATGGAGTACTTACTTCTAATTAATTAAACAAAGTTATTTAATTAAATGAGAAGCCATTCCTAATTAATTAAATGAAGTTATTTAATTAAATAAGAAAAGTGTCTCTAATTAATTAAAGATTATTTAATTAAATAGAAAAAGAAATTAATAGAGCATATCTCATTTTATTAAATTAAATATCTCAACAAAATCTCTCTTCAGTTCAAAAATGGAAATTTTAAGTTTACTATTGATAAAAAATGAGTTAAATCAGTTAACTCCTTTTTCTACTCAAATTGAATCAGTTAACTCCTTATTTTACTCAAATTAAATCTGTTAACGCCCTTTAATTTGGAAATCTTCCTTTATGACTGAACTTCACCTTTAGTCTTGACCGCTGACTGAAATCGATCTCAACCGTTGATGAATTTCAGGAAATTCTATTTAAGAGACCCTCATCTCTTCATTTTGAAAGGTTGAATGATAATTTGGATTGAATTGTTGCTGAAATTCATACTCACATTTGTTCATATTCACATATGCAAAGATCAAGTTTGACCAAAAATTGACAAGATTTAACCACGGTTGACTTGAGTTGACTAGTTTCGAAAAGAATTTTGAAATAATTAAGCAAAATTATTTAATTAAATAGAGTACTTACTTCTAATTAAATAATAACAGTTATTTAGTTAAGTGAGAAGCCATTACTAATTAATTAAATCATGTTATTTAATTAAATAAGAAAAGTGTCTCTAATTAATTAAAGATTATTTAATTAAATGAAAAAGTAGTTATGAGAGCATATGTCATTTTATTAAACTAAATATCTCAACAAAATCTCTCTTCAGTTCAAAAAGAGAAATTTCCAATTCACTATTGATAAAAAATGAGTTAAATCAGTTGACTACTTTCTCTACTCAAACTGAATCACTTAACTCCTTATTTTATTCAAATTAAATCTGTTAACTCTCTTTAATTTGAAAATCTAGCTTTATGACTGAACTTCACCTTTAATCCTGACCGTCGGTTGAAATCGATCTCAACCGTTGATGAACTCCAAGAAAGTCTATTTACGAGACCCTCATCTCTTAATTTTAAAAGGTTGAATGAGAATTTGCATCGAATTATTTTTGGAATTCATACTCAAATTTGCTCATATTCACATACGCAAAGATCAAGTGTGACAAAAATTTGACCAGATTTAACCACAGTTGACTTGAGTTGACTAGTTTCAAAAAGAATTTTGAAGCTATTAAATGAAATTATTTAATTAAATAGAGTACTTACTTTTAATTAATTAAACAAAGTTATTTAATTAAATGAGAAGCCATTCCTAATTAAATAAATGAAGTTATTTAATTAAATAAGAAAAGAGTCTCTAATTAATTAAAGATTATTTAATTAAATAGAAAAAGTAATTATGAGAGCATATCTGATTTTAGTAAATTAAATATCTCAACAAAATCTCTCTTCAGTTCAAAAAAGAAAATTTCTAGTTTACTATTGATAAAAAAATAAGTTAAATCAGTTGACTCATTTCTCTACTCAAATTGAATCAGTTAACTCCTTATTTTACTCAAATTAAATCTGTTAACTCTCTTTAATTTGGAAATCTCCCTTTATGACTGAACTTCACCTTTAATCCTTACCGTTGATTGAAATCGATCTCAACCGTTGATGAATTCTAGGAATGTCTATTTAAGAGACCCTCATCTCTTCATTTTGAAAGGTTGAATGAGAATTTGCATCTAGTTGTTGCTGGAATTCATACTCACATTTGCTCATATTCATATATGCAAAGATCAAGTTTGACCAAAAGTTGACCAGATTTAACCATGGTTGACTTGAGTTGCCTAGTTTTGAAAAGAATTTTGAAATAATTAAATGAAATAATTTAATTAAATAGAGTACTTACTTCCAATTAATTAAAACAAATTTATTTAATTAAATGAGAAGCCATTCCTAATTAATTAAATGAAGTTATTTAATTAAATAAGAAAATTGTCTCTAATTAATTAAAAATTATTTAATTAAATTGAAAAAGTAATTATGAGAGCATATCTCATTTTATTAAATTAAATATCTCAACAAAATCTCTCTTCAGTTCAAAAAGGGAAATTTCCAGTTCACTATTGATAAAAAATGAGTTAAATCAGTTGACTCTTTTGTCTACTCAAATTGAATGAGTTAACTCTTTATTTTACACAAATTAAATCTGTTAACTCCCTTTTATTTGGAAATCTCCCTTTATGACTGAACTTCACCTTTAATCCTGACTATTGATTGAAATCGATCTCAACCATTGATGAATTCTAAGAAAGTCTATTTAAGAGACCCCCATATCTTCATTTTGAAAGGTTGAATGAGAATTTGCATCGAATTGTTGCTAGAATTCATACTCACATTTTCTCATATTCACGTATGCAAAGATCAAGTTTGACCAAAAGTTGACTAGATTTAACCACGGTTGATTTGAGTTAACTAGTTTCGAAAAGAATTTTGAAATAATTAAACGAAATTATTTAATTAAATGGAGTACTTACTTCTAATTAATTAAACAAAGTTATTTAATTAAATGAGAAGCCATTCTTAATTAATTAAATGAAGTTATTTAATTAAATAAGAAAAGTGTCTCTAATTAATTAAAGATTATTTAATTAAATAGAAAATGTAATTCTGAGAGCATATCTCATTTTATGAAATTAAATATCTGAACAAAATCTCTCTTCAGTTCAAAAAGGGAAATTTCCAGTTCACTATTGATAAAAAATGAGTTAAATCAGTTAACTCTTTTTTCTACTCAGATTGAATCAGTTAACTCCTAATTTTACTCAAATTAAATCTGTTAACTCACTTTAATTTGGAAATCTTCCTTTGTGACTGAAGTTCACCTTTAATCCTGACCGTTGATTGAAATTGATCTCAACCATTGATGAATTCTAGGAAAATCTATTTAAGAGACCCTCATCTCTTCATTTTGAGAGGTTGAATTAAAATTTGCATCGAATTGTTACTGAAATTCATACTCACATTTGCTCATATTCACATACACAAAGATCAAGTTTGACCAAAAAGTTGACGAGATTTAACCACGGTTGACTTGAGTTAATTTGTTTCGAAAAGAATTTTGAAATAATTAAACAAAATTATTTAATTAAATGGAGTACTTACTTCTAATTAATTAAAAAAAGTTATTTAATTAAATGAGAAGCCATTCCTAATTAATTAAATGAAGTTATTTAATTGAATAAGAAAAGTGTCTCTAATTAATTAAAGATTATTTAATTAAATAGAAAAAGTAATTATGAGAGCATATCTCATTTTATTAAATTAAATATCTCAACAAAATCTCTCTTCAGTTCAAAAAAGGAAATTTTCAGTTCACTATTGATAAGAAATGAGTTAAATCAGTTACCTTCTTTTTCTACTCAAATTCAATCAGTTAACTCCTTATTTTACTCAAATTAAATCTGTTAGCTCCCTTTAATTTGGAAATCTCCCTTTATAACTGAAATTTGCCTTTAATCCTGACCGTTGATTGAAATCGATCTCAACCGTTCATGAATTCTAGGAATGTCTATTTAAGAGACCATCGTCTCTTCATTTTGAAAGGTTGAATGAGAATTTGCATCGAATTGTTGCTTTAATTCATACTCACATTTGCTCACATTCACATACACAAAGACCAAGTTTGACCAAAAGTTGACCAGATTTAACCATGGTTGCCTTGAGTTGACTAGTTTCGAAAAGAATTTTAAAATAATTAAATGAAATTATTTAATTAAATAGAGTACTTACTTCTAGTTAATTAAACAATGTTATTTAATTAAATGAGAAGCCATTCCTAATTAATTAAATGAAGTTATTTAATTAAATAAGAAAAGTGTCTTTAATTAATTAAAATTTTTTTAATTAAATAGAAAAAGTAATTATGAGAGCATACCTCATTTTATTAAATTAAATATCTCAACAAAATCTCTCTTCAGTTCAAAAAGGGAAATTTCCAGTTCACTATTGATCAAAAATGAGTTAAATCAGTTAACTCCTTTTTCTATTCAAATTGAATTAGTTAACTCCTTATTTTACTCAAATTAAATCTGTTAACTCCCTTTAATTTGGAAATCTCCCTTTATGACCGAACTTCACCTTTAATCCTTACCGTTGATTGAAATCGATCTCAACCATTGATGAATTCCAAGAAAGTCTATTTAATAGACTGTAATGCCCCGCCAAGGGATCCAAAGAATTAACCTAGAATTTCACTAAGTTTTCTAACATTTAAAAAAAAAAAAAAAAAAAATAACATGAAAGTAAATACCACATATAAATTGTGCATAATAACGGAAGCAATAGCAATGTCCATCTAAAAGTAAACATAACATACATAACCGATTTCATTCTTTAAGAATCCCTTAACGTTGAGTTACATCTAAATTAACTAACATACATGAGTCCATCTAGTACAACATCCACATGAAATAAGAATGATAAGTCCAATGTTCATAAATTACATTTCCTAATGCTCAATCATCCACTGTACATGTCACAGGGTATGAAGGCTTAAAAGAATATACATAGGTGAAATAAGGTACATCATCCTATTCTAGTCCATCATACATCAAAGTCAATCACATGATACACATGATACATCGTCATAGAATACATATACATCCACCGTAAGATCAAACATAACTAACTAAGTGCACGGTTCCTACTAACCGTTAATAGCATCATTAGACCATCGTGGGCCCTAGCCATCCCTCCGTGCATAACATCCCAAATCATCGAAGAGATTATCGATATTAACATAGTAGGAATGTCACTCCTAACATATACAACATCATATGTAGAAAGTAATCTAACATGCAAATATAAGCATAAGATAACATCATCTAACATATGCTAACCATCAATGAAAGGATACATATCCACCATCACGAAGGACGCATTGGCCATGATGTCTCGATGAATCTCAAATGATAAGAGTGGAAAATACACTACCACCCGACCGCGTGGTACCTAAGTGGTCCACTCCCACCGTGCTGAGGAGATAATCTCATGTCCCAAATAGGCTATCCATAACATATAACACAAACCTCTATAGTCCAGGAATCCTAAAATTATAATAACTCAAAGGTTTCAATCACAAACTGACATCTAATCCCAGAGGCACACAATGACATGTAGGAACCTACTATGCAAGCTGGAAAGTGTCATCACATTTATCACGTACAAGTTACCCTGGTAGTTAGCTAAACTCCATGGGTCCATACTGATCTCATGCGGCCACTAGTATCCTCTCATACTAACAAGGCATACTATGGAATGCAAGGTTGCAATCATGAATTCTCACTACTCCCATCCTAGCCTATACAAGCACTGAAGGCATGGGTGAGAACAAAACACTTATCTTTTTAGGTTCATTCAGTTAGTATTAGGTGTGAATGTTATCACTTATTTATCCAACTTAAAATGAGTTATCCTGGCAGCCTCTTAGGGCCCCGACCCCCATTGCAAGCCACTTCCCGACACTACATGCAGATATCCTACCCTAATGCTCATGGACTCATAAATCTCAAAATTACAAAAGATAATCCATAATAAAATCATCAAATATGCATAAAAGCATCGAATCTCCATGAGCAAACATCCATAGAAAATCATGACCACAACAGCTCTTTATTGGCAACTAAAGCATCACTGATAATCAAAAGTATCCAATGGTTTTCAATTACCAACAATATATCTCAAACACACTGATCGAAGACTCCAAAAATGGTTGAGTCAAACATGTCACAACATGACATCATCAAGAATAAATCCACATTTCAGTGTCATCATGGCGACTAGAAAATAACCAAGGATAACTGATCGATGACCAAAAATATTGGTTAAGTCAAGTGTCTCATCTATAACAATCAGTATTACAACCAATACATAGAGCATTCCATCACATAACCATGGTTGGGTTCATAAAGATCGAGATTAAAACATCATCATGACATCACAATCATATAACTCCCAAGCCTTTGGTAGACGTCCTATAACTGGTCAACACTAGTCAACCCAAAACCCAAATAATATAAAGAATACACATGTTTTGGTTTTGCTAAGTTTACAACTTAAATGCTAAAGTCTCAGTTTACGTTCCAAGTTGGATAATGAATGGAGAAACATTTTGTATGTTTTTCCTAGCCCGCGTAATTTTTGATAGATAAAATTTTTTCCCTCTAACTCTTAGAACTCAATTATCTAAATGTTTTTAAGAATATATGTTATACGTTATTCTGGTATTGAGTTATCATAACTCAATTTATAATATTGAAAAGGGCTAAAATATTTGATAATTTAAATGTTATAACTTTTAAATTTACCTTAATTAGACTAAATTTTGATTAAGTAATTTTGATTAATTAAAACCCATATTATTTATTTAAAAACTCTAAATAACTTTGAATATTAAAATTTCATTATTATTACATATATATACATATATTTACATTTATATATATTAATATTATATATATATACACACATATATATATAATAAATAACATATAACAATATTTACTAATGCATATAACAATTAATATTTAATTTTAATACAAAATCGAATTTTGTTTAAGCGACTTATAAAAAAGCCGAATGTATTTATAAACAAAGGTGAGTTTATACTCGTACCACCATTTATATATGGCAGTGTCGTGCAGCCTGCCTCTGTCGCAGGGCCTGCGACGACAGTTGCAGTACTTGCGACAGCAGGCTCGTTGCCGGTGGCTCTAAAGAATGGGTCGGGTGGAATAAAAACCCCTGCCCTTCTTAAAACAAAGGTTTTGAAAACAAAAATTTTGCATAAGTATCACATACAAATATATTTTTCACAAATCGTTTACTATGAACAATTTCAGACTTATAAATATATTATATATTTTTTTGAAAAATGTTTCAAATAATGATTTTTCATATTTAATTTTCAGAGAAACATTTGCAGATTCTTTTTAAAAGAACTTATATATATATATATATATATATATATATATATATGTATGCAGATACAAAAATATAAACATGTATATTTTACAATGAGCATACACAATCTATTTAAAGATTCTAATTTTCAAAATTTTCTTATAAACCATTTGGCCTCAAAATTTATCCATTAAATCATTTAATGGTTTTGGCTACGAATTTAAACCCTAGCCTAGTGTTCTTTTCAAATTTATGCATATAAAATTTTCAAATAAACTAAACTACCCATATGCATAAAAAAAATTGAAATTCCTCAGAAAACATATGGAAGACACGAAGAAGACAAGGAATGCATGATGCGGAAATAGCATAAGTAAAATCACAAGAATTTACCTGGATTTTGATGCTAAATCGCTCTTCTTTAGAAAACTCGTAGAGCAAGCTCCTCCCTTCTTCAAAGTTCTCGAGTCCTCCAATGCTCCAATTGCACTCCAAACGCTATCCCTAAGCTTCTATTAATGCCTGAATATAAAGAGCTCTCAAGAAACCTTTGGAATGCTTCTTGAAACAGCTGGAAGGTGTCACCAACTAAGCATGGGTCTTTTCCAACCTTTTTGATGAGTCATAGAGTTGTAGACACCTTGTGCTTAATTGATGCACTAACCCCCGTGTTGTTGTTAATTCCCATGCAAGCTTATAACTCTAATTTACTTTTTAAATAATTTCTATTTAAATTTTATAACTTTCATTTTAATTTTTATAACTTTTATTATTATTATTTTATTTATTACTTTATTATTATTTTATAATTATTATTAATTTTAATTTCTAGTTTTCTTTTATTTAATTCCTTTCCTCAATAATTCGCATTTAATTAATCACAATCAAAATATCAAAGATCATGATATTTTATTAATTTTTTCAAATAAATAATTTATTAATTAAATCTATTTATTAAGACTTAATTAATGGAAAATTCACCATAGACCTCCAAGATAAAATATGAAAACCCATCATAGAATAAATCATACAAAATAAATCTAAAGGGTTAAAAATCACGAAATATGTCATCCGACACATTCGGTGGGTATTCAACTATGATACTTGTCCTAACTCACTAGGACAAATGGTTTTTTTTAGGTTTGGGATTTGGACTTGAGAATTTATCTCCCTTCTCTTATCATTGAGATAGTATAATAGGGTACGCTCATCTTGGCAATTCAGAGAAGTCGATACCTGGTACCTGCAACCTATAGAAAAACCATGCATGTACATACAATATATAATGCTAAGCTAAACAGACAATGGTAGAAAGTGGTGCATCGTGTAGATCTCGACTAAGCAGGTGACTACGACTCCATACAATAAGAAAACATGCACACCATACACATGCAAGTATGGGGTAAGTAACCATAATAAAACACATGAGATAATAAACCATCTAACTAATTATCATTAATAATTGAAAACAATGTAATGATCATCATACATATATGAAATGTAAAGTCTAATTGATCTCATCATATATCAATTGAATCCCTATCATAATATCTGATAGTGTCAAAACAACACCACTAAACCATCAACATAAAACTAGTCTACATAGTCTGATAATAATAGCAATAATAAGTCTAGAAAAGATGTGAATGAGGGTAGGCACTACATCCACCCCCCCTTGAATTAGGCTTACTCCTAGAAGCCTACAAACAAATAGGGATATAACTCCCTCAATCTAGCTGCATCCTCCCAAGTAGCTGAAGAATCATTAGTAGGGTCCCATTGGACCCTTACCTGCTCGATGGTTCGACCCCTGAGGGTCAACTCCCGTTGCTCCAAAATACGAACCGGCTCCAAAGCCAGCTGCCCGTCCTCTACCTGCAATGCATTCCAATCAAGAACATGCACAATATCAGGAATATACTGCCTAAGCACTGAAACATGGAAAACATCATGAATGCGAGCTAGGCTGGGCGGTAGAGCAAGATGGTAAGAAATCGGGACAATCCTCTCCAAAATCTTGAATGGTCCCACAAAGCGAGGTGCTAGCTTAGAACCCTTTCCGTACCGGATCGGACTCTTTCGCGGTCGCACTCTCAAGAAAACTTTATCACCCACATCAAACTGCTTATCAATCCTATGAGCATCGGCATATTTCTTCTGCCTATCCTATGTCGTAGTCAAATGCTCACAGATACACACTACCTGTTGCTCTATATCACAAAGCATCTCAGGTCCCAATAGAATGCGATCCTCGAGGCTATCCCAACTCAATGGTGTACGACAAGGATGTCCATATAATGCCTAAAAAGGTGCCATGCCAATAGAACTATGATACCCATTGTTGTAAGAAAACTCCACTAGGTAGAGATAGTCCTCCCAATGTGTCTACCTATCCATCACATACATCCATAACATATCCTCCAAAACCTGATTCACCCTCTCTGTCTGACCATCAATCTCTAGATGATATGCTAAACTGAAGTTTAGCTACGCTCCAAGCTCATGCTGCAACAATGTTCAAAATGCAGATGTGAATATAGGATACCTGTCAAAAATGATCTTTCTAGGAATACCATGTAATCTCACAATGTCATGCATGAAGACATTCGCTACAGAAGCTGCTGTGTAGGAAGACCTGATCGGTGAGAAATGTGCCACCTTAGTCAACCGATCAATGGTAACCATGATAGCATCATGACGTCGAACTGTCATAGGTAATCCTACAATAAAATCCATGGAGATGATATCCCATTTCCAAGAAGGAATGATATTAGGCTAAAATAGTTCAGCTGGGTGTTGATGTTATGCCTTGACTCTTTGACACTCAAGACACCTAGCCACAAAATCAAAAATATCTCGCTTCATCTCAGACCAAAAGAACAAATGTCTCAAATCAGCATGCATCTTCTTAACACCTGGATGTGCTAAGTAAGGTGTACGATGGGCTTCTGCCAGAATCAAGGTGTGAAGCTCATCCAGTAATGGTACATAAATCCTCCCCAAATGTCTCAAAAGACCATCTGATTCTCGAACGTAACCTGCAAACTTACCTTCCAAGGGTCTTCCTGAATCTATCTCTCTGCACACTTCCTAATACCAGGAATCCGTAGGAAGTGCCTGAAGAATTCGACTTCTCAAATCCACACTAAGAGTCATCGATGTTACCACATGTCTCCTACGACTCAAAGCATCTGCCACCACATTCTCCTTACCCTGAATGTACTTAACCTCAAAATCATACTCGCATAAAAATTCCATCCATTGTCTCTGGCAAGCATTCAAATTAGGCTGAGTAAAAATATACTAAAGACTACGATGATCACTATGTAGCTCAAATCTGTGCCCCAACAAGAAATGTCTCCACCTTGTCAAAGCATGAACTACTGCTACTAACTCAAGATCATGTGTAGGGTAATTTAACTCATGATCTTTGAGCTTGTGTGATTCATACGCAATCACCCGTCCATTCTGGATCAACACTGCTCCAATCTAACCACATGAAAATATTCTATATTCTTGCCAGATCCTCTTCCCATAGGTGGTACATTAGATTTCTGGCAACTGTTCCTGCTTACAAAAGACTGGCTACTTTGAACTGACTGATTGGACTGATTCTGTTTATTGCATTGAGCATTGCGATTGTTCTTAAAGTTAGAACATTTGCCACCACCTTGAGCCTAAGAATTTGATCCCTTCTACTGCTGTGTCTGTTGAGACTGCTGTTGATACTATTTCCCCTTAGAAAAGAAAGGCTTCTTGTTACCACCTGAATTGAAGTTGCCTTTAGATCCTGATGCTGCTAGTGCTCCTACAAAACCACCTTGACCAAGGTTGACACTTTACTCAACAAGGATTTCTCGATGTACCGCATCCTTGAGAGTTTTTGGCTCAAATACTTTGACACCCCCAATTATACGGTTATTCAAACCCCTAATAAAGTGTTGTGTCAATTGAGTTGAATTTTCACTGAACCCTGAAAAAGGCATAAGCTCATAAAACTTATACTCATACTCGGTCACTGACAAAGTGTACTGCTTGAGATTATGAAACTCATCTGCCCTTTGTAGTTTCCATTCCTCTGGTAGGAATCGTTCACGGAAACTCTCTAAGAATAGTTCCCACGTGATACTGCTCATATCGATTCCCAGCTTCTTTTCCACCAAGTGGCCCCAAAATTCTCTAAATTAGTGATCGCAAATCTTGCCTTAACATTGCTGTCAAAATCCTGCATGGCAAAAATCTTGTCGAGGGAAATCAGCCACTGCTCATCCACATAACCAAAACCTTCCCCATTGAAAGGCTTGACCTTGGATCTTGAAAGATCCTTCATCTAAGTGGACATAATGGACCTCTAACAATCCTTCCAAGGACTTCTAGATCTGGGTCTATGCTCTTGTTCTATTTGATGCACTTTAGGCTATTCTTGAATAGGAGGTAAACGTTCTAGAATAGTCTGCATCATCTGTCTTAGACTAACCTCATCAGACTCAGCTTGGTCCTCTCTACGACTCTCTTCCTGTTGCCTATTAGAGTGCTCTTCATTGCTCTCTACACGAGCTGATCCCTCATGGGCAGACTCATGAGTACTGACAGCTCTGCCACAACCATGGCCTCTTCCTTGGCCTCTATCATGGCCTCTAACAGAAGACCTAGTCCCAAACACCAACTTACAATAGAACAAGGTACTATTACAATCAAAAGACACATGTTTGCAATATACTAAGTTCAATTCTATGTTTAGGTTTAAGTAAAATCTCTAGTTTTGAAAACTAAGCGTTGAAGTATGAAAAAATATTCAAGTAACAATTCAGGTTCTGTTTCAGTTCACCTAGTTTCAAGTTGAAGAGATACACTTAATAGTTCACAGTTCTAGTTGTTCCTAAATACCCAGAGCTCCCAATGTAGAAACTCAGGCTCTGATACCAAATGTAATGCCCTGTCAAAGGATCCAAAGAATTAATCTAGAATTTCACTAAGTTTGGTAACATTTTTTTTTTCTTTTTTTTAAAATAACATGAAAGTAAATACCACATATAACTTGTACATAATAACGGAAGCAATAGCAATGTCCATCTAAAAGTAAACATAACATACATAACCGGTTTCATTCTCTAAGAATCCCTTAACGTTGAGTTACATCTAAATTAACTAACATACATGAGTCCATCAAGTACAACATCCACATGAAATAATAATGATAAGTCCAATGTTCATACATTACATTTCCAAATGCTCAATCATCCACTGTACATGTCACAGGGTATGAAGGCTTAAAAGAATATACATAGGTGAAATAAGGTACATCATCGTATTCTACTCCATGATACATCAAAGACAATCACATGATACACATGATGCATCATCATAGAATACATATACATCCATCGTAAGATCAAACATAACTAACTAAGTACACAGTTCCTCCCAACCGTTAATAGCATCATTAGACCATCGTGGGCCCTAGCCATCTCTCCATGCGTAACATCCCAAATCACTGAAGAGATCATCGGTATTAACATAGTAGGAATGTCACTCCTAACATATACAACACCATATGTAGAAAGTAATCTAACATGCAAATATAAGCATAAGATAACATCATCTAACATATGCTAACCATCAATGAAAGGATACATATCCACCATCACGAAGGACACATCAGCCACGATGTCTCGATGAATCTCAAATGATGAGAGTGGAAAATACACTACCACCCGACTGCATAGTACCTAAGTGGTGCACTCCCACCGTGTTGAGGAGATAATCTCAAGTCCCAAATAGGCTATCCATAACACATAGCACAAACCTCTATAGTCCAGGAATCCTAAAATTATACTAACTCAAAGGTTCCAATCAAAAACTGAAATCTAATCCCAGAGGCACACAATGACATGTAGGAACCTACTATGCAAGTAGGAAAGTGTCATTACATTTATCACATACAAGTTACCCTGGCAGTTAGCTAAACTCCACGGGTCCATACTGATCTCATGCGGCCACTAGTATCCTCTCATACTAACAAGGCATACTATGGAATGCAAGGTCACAACCATGTGTTCTCACTACTACCATCCTAGCCTATACAAGCACTCAAGGCATGGGCGAGAACAAAACACTTATCTTTTTAGGTTCATTCAGTTAGTATTAGGTGTGAATGTTATCACTTATTAATCCAACTTACAATGAGTTACCCTGGCAGCCTCTTACGGCCCCGGCCCCCATTGCAAGCCATTTCCTGACACTACATGCAGATATCCTACCCTAATGCTCATGGACTCATAAATCTCAAAATTACAAAAGATAATCCATAATAAAATCATCAAATATGCATAAAAGCATCAAATCTCCATGAGCAAACATCCATAGAAAATTATGACCACAACAGCTCTCTATTGGCAACTGAAGCATCACTGATAATCAAAAGTATCCAACGGTTCTCAATTACCAACAATATATCTCAAACACACTGATCGAAGACTCCAAAAATGGTTGAGTCAAACATGTCACAACATGACATCATCAAGAATAAATCCACATTTTAGTCCCATCATGGCGACTAGAAAATAACCAAGGATAACTGATCAATGACCAAAAATATTGGTTAAGTCAAGTGTCTCATCTATAACAATCAGTATGACAACCAATACATAGAGCATTCCATCACATAACCATGGTTGGGTTCATAAAGATCAAGATTAAAACATTATCATGACATCACAATCACATAACTCCCAAGCGTCTGGTAGACGTCCTATAACTGGTCAACACTAGTCAACCCAAAACCCAAATAGTATAAAGAATACACATGTTTTGATTTTGCTAAGTTTACAACTTAAATGCAAAAGTCTCAATTTACGTTCCAAGTTGGATAATGAATGGAGAAACATTTTGTATGTTTTTCCTAGCCCACATAATTGTTGATAGATAAAATTTTTTCCCTCTAACTCTTAAAACTCAATTATCTAAATATTTTTAAGAATATAGGTTATACATTATTCTAGTATTGAGTTATCATAGCTCAATTTATAATATTGAAAAGGGCTAAAATATTTGATAATTTAAATGTTATAACTTTTAAATTTACCTTAATTAGACTAAATTCTAATTAAGTAATTTTGATTAATTAAAACCCATATTATTTATTTAAAAACTCTAAATAACTTTGAATATTAAAATTTCATTATTATTACATATATATACATACATACATACATACATACATACATACATACATATATACACACACACACACACACACACATATTTATATATATATAATAAATAACATATAACAATATTTACTAATGCATATAACATTTAATATTTAATTTTAATACAAAATCGAATTTTGTTTAAGCGACTTATAACAAAGTCGAATATATTTATAAACAAAGGCGAGTTTATACTCACACCACCATTTATATATGACAGTGTTGTGCAGCTTGCCTCTGTCGCAGGGCCTGCGATGGCAGTCGCAATACCTGCGATAGCAGGCCTGCTACCGGCAGCTCTAAAAAATGGGTCAGGTGGAATAAAAACCCCCACCCTTCTTAAAACAAAGGTTTTGAAAACAAAAATTTTGCATACATATCGCATACGAATATATTTTTCACAAATCATTTACTATGAACGATTTCAGACTTATAAATATATTATATATTTTTTTGAAAAACGTTTCAAATAACGATTTTTCATATATAATTTTTAAAGAAACGTTTGCAGATTCTTTTTAAAAGAACTTTTATATATATATATATATGTATGTATTCGCAGAATTTAATTATCACAACATATATATATATATATATATATATATATATATATATATGTATATGTATGTATGTATGTATGTATGTATGTATGTATGTATGTATGTATGTAGATACAAAAATATAAACATGTATATTTTACAATGAGCATACACAATCTATTTAAAGATTCTAATTTTCAAAATTTTCCTATAAACCATTTGGCCTCAAAATTTATCCATTAAATCATTTAATGGTTTTGGCTACGAATTTAAACCCTAGCCCCGTGTTCTTTTCATATTTATGCATATAAAATTTTCAAATAAACTAAACTACCCATATGCATAAAAAAAAATACGAAATTCCTCAGAAGACATATCGAAGACACGAAGACGACAAGGAATGCATGATGCAAAAATAGCATAAGTAAAATCAGAAGAATTGACTTGGATTCTGATGCTAAATCGCTCTTCCTCAGAAAATCTGCAAAGCAAGCTCCTCCCTTCTTCAAAGTTCTTGAATCCTCCAATGCTCCAATTGCACTCCAAACGCTATCCCTAAGCTTCTATGAATGCCTGAATATAAAGAGCTCTCAAGAAACCTTTGGAATGCTTCTTGAAATAGCTGGAAGGTGTCACCAACTAAGCATGGGTCTTTTCCAACATTTTTGATGAGTCATAGAGTTCTAGACACCTTGTGCTTAATTGATGCACTAACCTCCGTGTTGTTGACACATGTTAATTCCCATGCAAGCTTATAACCCCAATTTAATTTTTAAATAATTTATATTTAAATTTTATAACTTAAATTTTAATTTTTATAACTTTTATTATTATTATTTTATTTATTACTTTATTATTATTTTATAATTATTATTAATTTTAATTTCTATTTTTCTTTTATTTAATTCCTTTCCTCAATAATTCACATTTAATTAATCACAATCAAAATATCAAAGATCATGATATTTTATTAATTTTCTCAAATAAATAATTTATTAATTAAATCTATTTATTAAGACTTAATTAATGGAAAATTCACGATAGACCTCCAAGATAAAATATGAAAACCCATCATAGAACAAATCATACAAAATAAACCTAAAGGGTTAAAAATCATGAAATATGTCATCCGACACATTCGGTGGGTATTCAACTATGATACTTGTCCTAACTCACTAGGAAAAATGGTTTTTTTTAGGTTTGGAATTTGGACTTGAGAATTTATCTCCCTTCTCTTATCATTGAGATAGTATAATAGGGTACGCTCATCCTGACAATTCAGGGAAGTCGATACCCGGTACCTGCAACCTACAGAAAAACTATGCATGTACATACAATATATAATGCTAAGCTAAACAGACAATGACAAGAAGTGGTGCATCGTGTAGATCCCGACTAAGCAGGTGACTACGACTCCCTTCCTTAACCATATCAGAAATGCCATACAATAAGAAAATATGCACACCATACACATGCAAGTATGGGGTAAGTAACCATAATAAAATACATGAGATAATAAACTATCTAACTGATAATCATTAATAATTGAAAACAATGTAATGATCATCATACATACATGAAATGTAAAGTCTAAATGATCTCATCATATATCAACTGAATCCCTATCATAATATCTGATAGTGTCAAAACAACACCACTAAACCATCAACATAAAATTAGTCTACATAGTCTGATAATTATAGCAACAATAAGTCTAGAAAAGCTGCGAACGAGGGTAGGCACTATAGCGACCCTCATCTCTTCATTTTGAAAGGTTGAATGAGAATTTGCATCGAATTGTTGCTGAAATTCATACTCACATTTGCTCATATTCACATACGCAAAGATCAAGTTTGACAAAAAGTTGACCAGATTTAACCACGATTGACTTGAGTTGACTAGTTTTGAAAAGAATTTTGAAATAATTAAAAGAAATTATTTAATTAAATGGAGTACTTACTTCTAATTAATTAAACAAAGTTATTTAATTAAATGAGAAGCCATTTGTAATTAATTAAATGAAATTATTTAATTAAATAAGAAAAGTCTCTCTAATTAATTAAAGATTATTTAATTAAATAAAAAAAGTAATTATGAGGGCATATCTCATTTTATTAAATTAAATATCTCAACAAAATCTCTCTTCAGTTCAAAAAAGGAAATTTCCAGTTCACTATTGATCAAAAATGTGTTAAATCAGTTAACTCCTTTTTCTACTCAAATTGAATCAGTTAACTCCTTATTTTACTCAAACTGAATTTGTTAACTTCCATTAATTTGGAAATCTCTCTATATGACTGAACTTCACCTTAAATCCTGACCGTTGACTAAAATCGATCTCAACCATTGATGAATTCCAAGAAAGTCTATTTAAGAGACCCTCATCTCTTCATTTTGAAAGGTTGAATAACAATTTGCATCGAATTGTTGCTGAAATTCATACTAACATTTGCTCATATTCACATACGCAAAGATCAAGTTTGACAAAAAGTTGCCCAAATTTAACCACGGTTGACTTGGGTTGACTAGTTTCGAAAAGAATTTTGAAATAATTAAATAGAATTATTTAATTAAATGGAGTACTTACTTCTAATTAATTAAACAAAGTTATTTAATTAAATGAGAAGCCATTCCTAATTAATTAAATGAAGTTATTTAATTAAATAAGAAAAGTGTCTCTAATTAATTAAAAATTATTTAATTAAATAGAAAAAGTAATTATGAGAGCATATCTCATTTTATAAAATTAAATATCTCAACAAAATCTCTCTTCAGTTCAAAAAGAGAAATTTCCAGTTCACTATTGATAAAAAATGAGTTAAATCAGTTGACTCCTTTCTCTTCTCTAATTGAATCAGTTAACTCCTTATTTTATTCAAATAAAATTTGTTAACTCCCTTTAAATTGGAAATCTCCTTTTATGACTGAACTTCACCTTTAATCCTGACCGTTGATTGAAATCGATCTGAACCATTGATGAATTCCAAAAAAGTCTATTTAGGAGACCCTCGTCTCTTCATTTTGAAAGGTTGAATGAGAATTTGCATCGAATTGTTGCTGGAATTCATACTCACATTTGCTCATATTCACATACGCAAAGATCAAGTGTGTCCAAAAGTTGACCAGATTTAACCAAGGTTGACTTGAGTTGACTAGTTTCAAAAAGAATTTTGAAATAATTAAATGAAATTATTTAATTAAACGGAGTACTTACTTCTAATTAATTAAAAAAAGTTATTTAATTAAATGAGAAGCCATTGCTAATTAATTAAATGAAATTATTTAATTAAATAAGAAAAGTTTCTCTAATTAATTAAAGATTATTTAATTAAATAGAAAAAGTAATTATGAGAGCATATCTCATTTTATTAACTTAAATATCTCAAGAAAATCTCTCTTCAATTCAAAAAGGAAAATTTCTAGTTCACTACTGATAAAAAATGAGTTAAATCAGTTAACTCCTTTCTCTACTCAAATTGAATCAGTTAACTCCATATTTTACTCAAATTAAATCTGTTAACTCCTTATAATTTGGAAATCTCCCTTTATGACTGAACTTCACCTTTAATCCTTACCAATGATTGAAATTGATCTCAACCATTGATGAATTCCAGGAAAGTCTATTTAAGAGACCCTCATCTCTTCATTTTGACAGGTTGAATGAGAATTTGCATCGAATTGTTGCTGTAATTCATACTCACGTCTGCTCATATTCACATATGCAAAGATCAAGTTTGACCAAAAGTTGACAAGATTTAACCACGGTTGACTTTGGTTGACTAGTTTTGAAATTTTTTTTAAAATAATTAAACAAAATTATTTAATTAAATGGAGTACTTACTTCTAATTAATTAAACAAAGTTATTTAATTAAATGAGAAGCCATTCCTAATTAATTAAATGAAGTTATTTAATTAAATAAGAAAATTATCTATAATTAATTAAAGATTATTTAATTAAATAGAAAAATTAATTATCAGAGCATATCTCATTTTATTAAATTAAATATCTCAACAAAATCTCTGTTCAGTTCAAAAAGAGAAATTTCTAGTTCACTATTGATAAAAAATGAGTTAAATCAGATAACTCCTTTCTCTACTCAAATTGAATCAGTGAACTCCTTATTTTACTCAAATTAAATATGTTAACTCCCTTTAATTTGGAAATCTCCCTTTATGACTAAACTTCACCTTTAATCCTGACCGCTGATTGAAATCAATCTCAACCATTGATGAATTCCAGGAATGTCTATTTAAGAGCCCCTCATCTCTTCATTTTGAAAGGTTGAATGAGAATTTGCATCGAATTGTTGCTGGAATTCATACTCACATTTTCTCATATTCACATACGCAAAGATCAAGTTTGACCAAAAGTTGACTAGATTTAACCACAGTTGACATGAGTTGACTAGTTTCGAAAAGAATTTTGAAATAATTAAACGAAATTATTTAATTAAATGGAGTACTTACTTCTAATTAATTAAACAAAGTTATTTAATTAAATGAGAAGCCATTCCTAATTAATTAAATGAAGTTATTTAATTAAATAAGAAAAGTCTCTCTAATTAATTAAAGATTATTTAATTGAATAGAAAAAGTAATTATGAGAGCATATCTCATTTTATTAAATTAAATATCTCAAAAAAATCTCTCTTCAGTTCAAAAAGGAAAATTTCCAGTTCACTATTGATCAAAAATGAGTTAAATCAATTGACTCCTTTTTCTACTCAAATTGAATCAGTTAATTCCGTATTTCACTCAAATTAAATATGTTAACTCCTATTAATTTGGAAATCTCCCTTTATGACTGAACTTCACCTTTAATCCTGACCGTTGATTGAAATCGATCTCAATCGTTGATGAATTTCACGAAAGTCTATTTAAGAGACCCTCATCTCTTCATTTTGAAAGGTGGAATGAGAATTTGCATCGAATTGTTGCTAGAATTCATACTCACATTTGCTCATATTCACATACGCAAAGATCAAGTTTGACCAAAAGTTGACCAGATTTAACCACGGTTGACTTTAGTTGACTAGTTTTGAAAAGAATTTTGGTAATACTTAAACGAAATTATTTAATTAAATGGAGAACTTACTTCTAATTAATTAAAAAAAGTTATTTAATTAAATGAGAAGCCATTCCTAATTAATTAAAACAAGTTATTTAATTAAATAAAAAAAGTATCTCTAATTAATTAAAGATTATATAATTAAATAGAAAAAGTAATTATCAGAGCATATCTCATTTTATTAAATTAAATATCTCAACAAAATCTCTATTCAATTCAAAAAGGAAAATTTTCGGTTCATTATTGATAAAAAATGAGTTAAATCAGTTAACTCCTTTCTCTACTCAAATTGAATTAGTTAACTCCTTATTTTACTCAAATTAAATCTGTTAACTCCCTTTAATTTGAAAATCTACTTTTATGACTGAACTTCACCTTTAATCTTGATGGCTGATTGAAATCGATCTCAACCATTGATGAATTCCAGGAAAGTCTATTTAAGAGACTCTCATCTCTTCATTTTGAAAGGTTGAATGAGAATTTGCATCGAATTGTTGCTAGAATTCATACTCACATTTGCTCATATTCATATACGCAAAGATCAAGTTTGACCAAAAGTTGACCAGATTTAACCACGGTTGACTTGAGTTGAATAGTTTCAAAAAAAAATTTGAAATAATTAAACGAAATTATTTAATTAAATGGAATACTTACTTCTAATTAATTAAACAAAGTTATTTAATTAAATGAGAAACCATTCCTAATTAATTAAATGAAGTTATTTAATTAAATAAGAAAAGTGTCTCTAATTAATTAAAGATTATTTAATTAAATATAAAAAGTAATTATGAGAGCATATCTCATTTTATTAAATTAAATATCTCAACAAAATCTCTCTTCAGTTCAAAAAAGAAAATTTCCAGTTCACTATTGATTAAAAATGAGTTAAATCAATTGACTCCTTTTTCTACTCAAATTGAACTAGTTAACTCTTTATTTCAGTCAAATTAAATCAGTTAACTCCCTTTAATTTGGAAATCTCCCTTTATGACTGAACTTCACCTTTAATCTTGACCGTTGATTGAAATCGATCTCAACCGTTGATGAATTCCAGGAAAGTCTATTTAAGAGACCCTCATCTCTTCATTTTGAAAGGTTGAATGAGAATTTGCATCGAATTTTTGCTGAAATTCATACTCACATTTGCTCATATTCACATACGGAAACATCAAGTTTGACCAAAAGTTGACCAGATTTAACCACAGTTGACTAGTTTCGAAAAGAATTTTGAAATAATTAAATGATATTATTTAATCAAATGGAGTACTTACTTGTAATTAATTAAACAAAGTTATTTAATTAAATGAGAAGCCATTCCTAATTAATCAAATGAAGTTATTTAATTAAATAATAAAAGTGTCTATAATTAATTAAAGATTATTTAATTAAACAAAAAAAGTAATTATAGGAGCATATCTCATTTTATTAAATTAAATATCTCAACAAAATCTATCCTCAGTTCAAAAAAGGAAATTTCCTGTTCACTATTGATAAAAAATGAGTTAAATCAGTTAACTCCTTTCTCTACTCAAATTAAATCTGTTAACTCCCTTTAATTTGGAAATCTCCGTTTACGACTGAACTTCACCTTTAATCCTAACCGTTGATTGAAATCGATCTCAACCGTTGATGAATTCTAGGAAAGTCTATTTAAGAGACCCTCATCTCTTCATTTTGAAAGGTTGAATGAGAATTTGCATCGAATTGTTGCTGGAATTCATACTCACATTTGCTCATATTCACATACGCAAAGATCAAGTTTGACCAAAAGTTGACTAGATTTAACCACGTTTGACTTGAGTTGACTAGTTTCAAAAAGAACTTTTAAATAATTAAACAAAATTATTTAATTAAATGGAGTACTTACTTCTAATTAATTAAACAATGTTATTTAATTAAATGAGAAGCCATTCCTAATTAATTAAATGAAGTTATTTAATTAAATAAGAAAAGTGTCTCTAATTAATTAAATATTATTTAATTATATAGAAAAAGTAATTATGAGAGCATATCTCATTTTATTAAATAAAATATCTCAACAAAATCTTTCTTCAGTTCAAAAAGAGAAATTTTCAGTTCACTATTGATCAAAAATGAGTTAAATCAGTTAACTCCTTTCTCTACTCAAATTGAATCAGTTAACTCCTTATTTTACTCAAATTAAATCTGTTAACTCCCTTTAATTTGGAAATCTCCCTTTATGACTGAACTTCAACTTTCATCCTTACCGCAGATTGAAATCGATCTCAACCGTTGATGAATTCTAGGAAAGTCTATTTAAGAGACCCTCATCTCTTCATTTTGAAATGTTGAATGAGAATTTGCATCGAATTGTTGCTGGAATTCATAATCACATTTTCTCATATTCACATACGCAAAGATCAAGTTTGAACAAAAGTTGACCAGATTTAACCACAGTTAACTTGAGTTGACTAGTTTCGAAAAGAATTTTGAAATAATTAAACAAAATTATTTAATTAAATGGAGTACTTACTTCTAATTAATTAAACAAAGTTATTTAATTAAATGAGAAGCCATTCCTAATTAATTAAATGAAGTTATTTAATTAAATAAGAAAAGTGTCTCTAATTAATTAAAGATTATTTAATTAAATAGAAAAAGTAATTATGAGAGCATATCTCATTTTATTAAATAAAATATCTCCACAAAATCTCTCTTCAGTTTGAAAAGAGAAATTTCCAGTTCACTATTGATCAAAAATGAGTTAAACCAGTTAACTCCTTTCTCTACTCAAATTGAATCAGTTAACTCCTTATTTTACTCAAATTAAATTTATTAACTCGCTTTAATTTGAAAATCTCCCTTTATGACTGAACTTCACCTTTAATCCTTACCGCTGATTGAAATCGATCTCAACCATTAATGAATTCTAGCAAAGTCTATTTAAGAGACCCTCATCTCTTCATTTTGAAAGGTTGAATGAGAATTTGCATCAAATTGTTACTGGAATTCATACTCACATTTGCTCATATTCACATACGCAAAGATCAAGTTTGACCAAAAGTTGACCAGATTTAACCACGGTTGACTTGAGTTGCCTAGTTTCGAAAAGAATTTTAAAATAATTAAACAAAATTATTTAATTAAATGGAGTACTTACTTGTAATTAATTAAACAAAGTTAATTAATTAAATGAGAAGCCATTCCTAATTAATTAAATGAAGTTATTTAATTAAATAAGAAAAGTGTCTATAATTAATTAAAGATTATTTAATTAAACAAAAAAAGTAATTATGAGAGCATATCTCATTTTATTGAATTAAATATCTCAACAAAATCTCTCTTCAGTTCAAAAAGGAAAATTTTCAGTTCACTATTGATAAAAAAATAGTTAAATCAGTTAACTTCTTTCTCTACTAAAATTGAATCAGTTAACTCCTTATTTTATTCAAATTAAATTTGTTAACTCTGTCATGCCCAAACTATGAGGGCAAGAACACAACAAATTTTTTTTTTTTTGATTTAGAATTCAACATGCTCTAAGTTTGATATGATTGAGATAGAAGCTTTAGTACAGGTTCTTTACATTACAATCCTAAGGTTTTAGACATGAGGATGATAACATCATTAAAATTTTAAAACTTTCGTTATTAGATTAATCTCGATAAAATTATGATATTATATTAACTTATAATGATATGCAATAAGACTTACATAGATAACAATGTGCATGAATTTGGATCTCAAATTACGTGCAATATCAAATGAATCAAACCTACATTAAAACTTATTCAAATAGCTAGTTAATCGATAAATTTAAACTATTTAATGGTTAAAACAGTAAGAGTACATTTAAAATTAAAACTAACTAAATTAGTACTTATAAAATTAACCCATAACTAAGTAACTAAAAATTATTAACGATCGACACAAGGAGTCCTTAATCAAAACATAGAATAACCTTAAAACTTTTTTAAATTAACTAATTATACTTTAACAATTTAAAGTTTCATTGAAACTAACTATTAAAATAACAATATATAGAAAACAAACTAGACTAAACTAATAAGTTAAAAAAAAATTCAAATAACTAAAAAAAAAACAAAGGTAACTATACTAATTAAACAAACAACTAATAAATACTAAACTGTCTAAATTAATACTAATCATATTCTAAATTTCTAACTACATTTAAACTGAAATACAATTAAATCAAACACTACTAACTAAGCCTACCTACTTACTAACACCTAACCACTAACCCTCCTGCCCTAAGGTATTACCTACACCCTAGCCCCTAACATCCACTTGGCTACAAGTCAAGTGGATCTGACCTCTCCCTACATCTCTCCCTAGGCCCCACGCAACCCCAAACCTGCACATCAAGGAGAAGGTACGTAGGGGAGACAAAGTCTAAAGTTTAAAACAAGCATTAACTTTCAACAACAATACCATCCCAAAGCTAAGCCAATGTCCAAATTCAATGTCATGTCATGACATAGCTTTCTCCACCCCACTTTCCACGCAGCCCAAGGTAAGAAAAACGCAACCCAAGAGGTGGGCACATGAACAGAGGTGAGCAAGGGAGTTTTAAGGAATGAAAGTGACCACCTTAATTTCCTTTCTCAACATAAATGCCACCTTCCCCAAACTGGCCACTAGGAATGGAGAAGAATGAGGATGGGACAAGGTGGCAGGATGATGTCACCCACCCATCCCATCCACTTTGACTTGAGACAGACACTAAACCTTTTTAAAACAAGGCTAACTGACGTCCAAGACCAAGGAGGGCAATCAATACATAAAGTTTTATAGGTGAAAGAAAAGATATTATGATGATAACTTTTTTTAAAAAAATATATACCTATTTATGCATTCGAAATTTTGCACCCATGAGATTATCATTATATTTATTTGTTTCTTATTTCATTTAGAAAGGAATCTGAACAAGAATATGCTCTGTGGTCTTGGAAGGAAAGAAATTTCTCCTCATGTATTTTCCAGAGAGTTTTTACTCCTGGGAGTGCATATTTTTTTTTTGAAACAAAATTTTAACAAGGCATGGTCATGACATTTTATGCATTTCAATAATGTTACTAAGGATCAGAATAAATCTATTATTAACATTCTTCCTTAATACAAGTATTCCAATGCAAAGGAGTACATTAGGTATAGTCTCTCAATCTCTTATTTAAACATGTATGTTTTATATTGATTCTTCAAGGACATGGTATGAGTTCTAAATTCTGATTATTATTCTTATTGGTTTCAAGAATGCAATCTCTTAGTCCAATTGAACATATTTGAAGAACTTAGGAGGTGAATGATATTATACCCATAATTTTAAAAAAAGGTGGTGGATTATTCTCATTCAAATTTGATTATAACCACCATGAAATTTATCAAGAAATGAAATATCTTTGATTTCGTAATATAGGGTTTGCTCTTGATTGATCTCATCATAATACTTATACATCATAATTGAAACTTACTATATCAATTCAACTCTTCATTATCGTAATTAAACTTGAACATTCATAAATCAAGACATTATCTATGATTCTATTCTCCCATCTATATATATGCAAATTTATTTATTCTATTTTGATGAGCATTCATACAACTGAACATTATGATCAAATATTATGAGAACCAAATACACTCAACCATTACTTTATTGGCTAATCCTGATTCAAAGGCTCAGCCGGGAAAGAATCAGGAAGAAAACTCGGCTTCGTTGCCATATACAACAAGGTTTAAAAATAAAATTTACAATAGGATCTCAATCCCAATTTTCAATAATTTTATCAGATTTTCTTCATGATCATAATCAAGGAGTTTGTAATGTTTTATGAATCTCATTTCAAGAACCATGGAGGAAACCAATATCTGATCGGGTGACAACCAAGCAGAACCAAAAGAGCATCAAGCATGCATAATCATACATGGTTTACACAATACGATTCACAATGAATCAAGACTAGGGAAATGTGGATTCTTCCAACAAGAGAAGTCAAGCACAACACCCATTCAGATGCCCAATCGGGGCTAATAACCAAGAACTTCCGTTCTTCCATTTAAACTTTCCATACTCATACCAAGTTTGTGCTGACGGGTAAGGGCCCATAACACCCTACCCTTTATCCCTCTTCTCATCCTGAGAAGAGACTCTACACAGGTTGGAGTCCAACTAAACAGACCTTTCCCAAAATTGGTCACTTCTGCCCTCTCCAAGGGTGAGTAATACCAAAACACCCATGTAAGGAAAACTTTAAAAAAATGCAAACATAAACAAGGAAGGAAAACAACCAAAAAGACATGGTTTTCAAATCTTCTCACATACCCACAACCATACAACAGTGAAGCAACAAGAAGATAACATGAACATGAAACCAAACATAAAATCTGAATAAGGGAGATGAGAATTTCCTACCTTCACAAAGAGGTAATGGCAATGAACCAGTTTGAGTAGAGTATCCCTTTTCTTCTTCAAGCTTCAAGAAAATCTTCTCTAAAAGTAGAGATTGGGTAACAACCCACTAGTCCAAGGAAGGCCTCCAAATAAGCCTCCAACTCAACCACCCAAAAGGAGCAATAACTATTTTTGCCCACTAGCCACCCTAGAAACTCCTAACTCAACCTACACTATGGTTAAACCCCAAGTGGAGATGAGGTGAGGTAACTCAAGATACCCATGATCAATTTTCGCACAAAGGCAAAAAGGGACTTTTTGAGTGACCTCAAAAGTCAAAGCAAGGGGCTTAGGGGTTGGAAAAGACCCCTAACCCATACCCATACCCTATGGTTAGAAAAAAAACAAGTTTTAAAGCCTTAAGAAGAGGTTTAGAGTCAAGTAAAATCGAGGAATAAAATAGGTCCAACTTACTATTCTAACTTAAACCAATTTGGTCCAAAGGTTAAACAATTAACCTTAAACAACCACTGAAGCACATAACCATTTTACGAGTGTCAAGCGACACGAAAAGAACATAGTTACGAACATTTAACATTCACTGAGCAAGGAAAATGCATACATACATCTCACAATAAAAATACGTGAATTACGAACAACAAGGTTTTCAAATTTAGCACATGGAGATCAGTTCTGTTCCTCTGTAGGGTTTCTTGGCTAAATATCTGTCATGCCCAGAACTACGAGGGCAAAAACACACACAATTTTTTTTTGAATAACGATAAAATTACTCTAAGTTTGAACATGATTGTGATTACAGTTTAAGTCAGTTTCTCTACATTACGTCTTAAGATTATAAACAAGAGGATGGTTATATTATTAAGATTTGAAACTTTAGTTATAAGATTTATATCGATAAACTTATGTTCTTACATTAACTTTTAATAATAAGAAAACAATTATTTAAATGACAAAGCAAATGTATTCGAGTTTAGATTCATTGAAAATATATGATCAAAATCAACTATAAAACTCTTAGACAATAATCAGTTTACAACTAATCGATATTGAAAGGTCACTTTAAGGAAAAACAATTTAACTAGAATTAAAGCATATTATATATATATAATTTATTAACCTTAAACATTTCAACTATTTAAACATAAAAATTAACTATCTAATCTTACTAAATTTGCATGATGATAGAACCTAAAATTTAGTATTAATTTATCATGATGCTTATAACAAAATTTAACTTAACCTTGTAATTCAAATAAAATCACCATTCAGATACCAATTCGATTTATGCTAAATTAAAACTATGATTGCAACTAAACTATATAAAAAAGATAAATTTATTTAAAAGAAATACTAACTAAATTAAAATCTGAACTATATTACATTTAATATAATTTTGATGCTAAACTAACTTTAATTTTAAAGAAGACGTTTACCAAACTAAACAAAAATTACATTTAAATATCTATATATAAACATATAGAACACTAACCAAATTTACTTAACTAACCTAACTAATCTAAATATATCGAAGAAAATAAGAAATTAAAAAAAATATATAATTTAATGCAATATTGCACTATTATAATTTAGAATAAAACTTATAATAATTGACACAATATTTTAAATTATATAAAACTTACTAACTTACACTAAAATCAACTATCTTAAAAAAAATTAACTAAACATATACTAACAACTTAAATCTTAACTATCTTAACTTTGCACTAGACTTAAAACTTAAACTAACTAAATCTACCACATAATACTAACCTATTACTAACAAACATATCTAACACCCTACACTAACCCTACCATCCCCCCCTAAGCCCATCCTAACCCCATGCCCCACTTGGGCAAGCGCTTCCCATGGAGCGCTTCCCAAGCGCTATCCTTGGGATAGTGCTCTGCCCAAGGGAGGCGTGTCAGAACCCCCCCCCGCCCCCGCCCCCCCCCCCCCCCCTTCCCCCAATAAACATGCAATCCAAGAGGGTAGCAAGTGGAAGGAAACAAGATCAAATCACTTGCAAATTTGTTATTTTAAACACATAACTTTAATGCCTTCCCTCTAATCTGAGCGCCCAATTTGGAGGAAGATAGTGATGGGACATGGTGACATCATCATGTGGGATGACAGTTTGACTTGCCCCAAATATTCATTGATAAAGTTTTATAGGTGAGAGTTAGGATATTAAGGATGTCTACTAAAACTATATTATTTTTGTCATAATGAATAGAATTTGGTTTTAGATTTTATTTTATTTTATTGTGATGTGAATATTTTAATAGTTTGTAATAGCATCAACCAAATTTTGAGTTTTTCATACAATTTCCAGAATGAAAATGTGCTTCTACAGGCCTCTTTTATATGTATTTTTGAAAACTTATTTGATGGTTAAGGTCTTACTATATAGTCTTATAGAATTGGTGTTTTAATTCTTAAATGATATTAATCTACCACCTTTTTATGCATTATGCTCAACAAATCAACTATTGCAAGATCATCAAAATCTACGCAAATTTCTTATGAATTCCTGCTTAATAATGTTCATGCACCTTAGATGCTATGTATTTCAATGATACCTATATTTCATAAAATAACCATCTACATATTCATTTAACTATCTATTATATCTGATGGATCAACATTGGAACAACATAATGACTAAACTAGTCTTAAGGCAATTGAGAAAATAAGAGATTAAAATGATAATGCTCTATTCATTTTGATGGGAGTATCAAGACACACCAAGTTCTGTCCTCTATTATGTTTTGAAATTTAAGGTTGGATAACTTAACATGATTCTTTCCTACATGTTCTTGCAATATCACTTTCAACACAACCATCCATAAACTAAATCATACCAAGCTCAAAGGGGATACCATACCTTTACAATTTGAATCTTGCATAATTGTACATCATTGTTTCATCTTATCTTTGATACACATTCATATGACAACATAGAATACAAAATTTTTAAGAGAAGCAAAATTTACTCAATCACTTATTTTATTATCAACCTGATTCAAGGGCTCAGCCAGGAAAGAACCAGGAAGAAAACCCGGCTTTGTTGCCATTTACAATAAGGTTTAAAATACAATTTACAATAGGATCTCAATCCCAAATTTCAACAATTACATCAAATTTTTCCTCATGATCAAAATCAAGGAATTTGTAATGTTTTCTGAATCTCTTTTCAAGAACCATGGAGGAAACCAATAACTGACCGGGTGACAACCAAGCAGAACCAAAAGAAAATCAAACATGCATAATCATACATGGTTTACACAATAGGATTCACAATGAATCAAGACTAGGGAAAGGTGGATTCTTCCAACAAGAGAAGTCAAGCACAACACCAATTCAGATGCCCAATCGGGGCTAATAACCAAGAACTTCTGTTCTTCCATTTAAACATGCCATACTCATACCAGGTTTGTGCTGACAGGTAGGGGCCCATAACACCCTACCCTTTATCCCTCTTCTCATCCTGAGAAGAGACTCTACACTGGTTGGAGTCCAACTAAACAGACCTTTCCCAAAATTGGTCAGTTCTGCCCTCTCCAAGGGTGAGTAATACCAAAACACCCATGCAAGGAAAACTCAAAATTTCAAACATAAACAAGAAAGGAAAAACAACCAAAATAACATGGTTATCAAATCTTCCCAACATACCCACATCCATATAAACAGTGAAACAACAACAAGGTAACATGAACATGAAACAAAACATAAAAACTGAATAGGGGAGATGAGAAATTTCCTACCTTCACAAAGAGGTAATGGCAATGAACAAGTTTGAGTAGAGTATCCCTTTCCTTCCTTCAACCTTCAAGCATTCCTCTTTAAATGTAGAGATTGGGTAACCACCTCCACTAGTCTAATGAAGGCCTCTAAATAAGCCTCCAACTCAACCACCCAAAAGGAGCAATAACTACACCCACCCACCTACAAATCTAGAAGCTCCTAACTCAACCCACACCATGGTTAGACAAAAAAAGGAGGTGGGGTAAGAAAACTCATGGCAACCACTTGCAATTTTCGCACAAGGGCAAAAAGAGACTTTTTG
The DNA here is from genome assembly GCA_028749045.1 of Cupressus sempervirens. Taxonomy (NCBI): domain Eukaryota; kingdom Viridiplantae; phylum Streptophyta; class Pinopsida; order Cupressales; family Cupressaceae; genus Cupressus; species Cupressus sempervirens. The sequence goes on from CM053788.1 coordinate 107,445,852, forward strand.
AGTGGCCTCAAAAGTCAAAAAAAGGGGCTTAGCGGTTGGAAAAGACCCCTAACCCATACCCATACCCCTTGGGTATAATTATTTCATGTTATGAAGCCTTAGGAATAGGTTTAGAGCCAAACAAAGGCTAGGAAATAATTAGGACCAACTAACAACTCTAACAAAGCAGACTAAGCACTAAACCAGATTAAGGGTGACTAAACTCGATTAAGAACCCAATTAGCAAACTGACATTGACTAAAACTGACTTAGGTCCAAAGGCTACACAGCAACCCTAGCTAGCACGCAAAGAACATAACAATTCATGGGTGTCAAGCGACACCTAAAGAACATAATTACGAGACATTCACATTTACTAAACACGGAAAGATACATGCATACATCTCACAATACATTATGCGAATTATGAACAGCAAGGTTTCAAAAATTAACACATAGTGATCAGTTCTGTTCCTCCATCGATTTTCTCGGCTAAAATTATCTGCACACTCATTGCACACATCAGTAGTCCTGAAAAATCACATGTACATACGTATCCGAAATTTACATAAATTGAAACATACATAAATCAGGGTTTCTTGCATTCTACTTATATCCTTAATCATAAAGATTCCAAAATCAATGTGTTAATCCTACATTTTACTTAATTCATCACATACATATACATAAAGCATTAAATGATGGACATGAATATCTGAAAACAACATCACACAACATGAAATAATATGATATGTTCAAGTATCTGATAGTGTCTCGACCATCTCGAGTCGTGAGTAACAAAATGATAAAATAACAACTAGGGCTACGGAGGGTTGGGGCGAGGCCTCACAATATCTGCACACTCATTGGACACATCAGTAGTCTCATAAAATTATATGTACATAAATGTATACATATTCAAAGATTCACATAAATTAAAACATATATCAATAAGGGTTTCTTTATCCTACTTAATTCTTAACCATTTAAAATATCTTAAATCAAAGCCTCGATCCTACCTTTACTGATTTCATCAACATACATATACATGAAACATTATATGGCAATCATCAAATATATCTGAAAATAACAGCACACAACATGAAATAATAAAATATGTTCTAAGCATCAGATACTGTCTCGACATCTTGATTCGTGAATAAGAAAATAAGGGTAATGTATCACTATGCTACGATGGGTCGGGGCGAGGCCTCACAAACTCCCTTTAATTTGGAAATCTCCCTTTATGATTGAACTTCACCTTTAATCCTGACAGCTGATTGAAATCGATCTCAACCGTTGATGAATTCCAGGAAAGTCTATTTAAGAGACCCTCATCTCTTCATGTTGAAAGGTTGAATGAGAATTTGCATCGAATTGTTGCTGAAATTCATACTCACATTTGCTCATATTCACATATGCAAAGATCAAGTTTGACCAAAAGTTGACCAAATTTAACCATGGTTGACTTGAGTTGACTAGTTTCGAAAAGAATTTTAAAATAATTAAACGAAATTATTTAATTAAATGGAGTACTTACTTCTAATTAATTAAACAAAGTTATTTAATTAAATGAGAAGCCATTCCTAATTAATTAAATAAAGTTATTTAATTAAATAAGAAAAGTGTCTCTAATTATTTAAAGATTATTTAATTAAATAGAAAAATTAATTATGAGAGCATATCTCATTTTAGTAAATTAAATATCTCAACAAAATCTCTCTTTAGTTCAAAAAGGGAAATTTCTAGTTCACTATTGATCAAAAATGAGTTAAATCAGTTAACTCCTTTCTCTACTCAAATTGAATCAGTTAACTCTTTATTTTACTCAAATTAAATCTATTAACTCCCTTTAATTTAAAAATCTCCCTTTATGACTGAACTTCACCTTTAATCCTAACCGCTGATTGAAATCGATCCCAACCGTTGATGAATTCCAGGAAAGTCTATTTAATAAACCCTCATCTCTTCATTTTGAAAGGTTGAATGAGAATTTGCATCGAATTGTTGCTGGAATTCATACTCTCATTTGCTCATATTCACATACGCAAAGATCAAGTTTGACCATAAGTTGACCAGATTTAACCACGATTGACTTGAGTTGAATAGTTTCGAAAAGAATTTTAAAATAATTAATTGAAATTATTTAATTAAATGGATTACTTACTTCTAATTAATTAAAAAAAGTTATTTAATTAAATGAGAAGCAATTCCTAATTAATTAAATGAAATTATTTCATTAAATAAGAAATGTGTCTCTAATTAATTAAAGATTATTTAATTAAATAGAAAAAGTAATTATGAGAACATATCTCATTTTATTAAATTAAATATCTCAAAAAAATCTCTCTTCAGTTCAAAAAGGAAAATTTTCCATTCACTATTGATAAAAAAATGAGTTAAATCAGTTAACTCCATTCTCTACTCAAATCGAATCAGTTACCTCCTTATTTTACTCAAATTAAATCTGTTAATTCCCTTTAATTTGGAAATCTCCCTTTATGACTGTACTGCACCTTTAATCCTTACTGCTGATTGAAATCGATCTCAACCGTTGATGAATTCCAGGAATGTCTATTTAAGAGACCCTCATCTCTTCATTTTGAAAGGTCAAATTAGAATTTGCATCGAATAATTGCTGCAATTCATACTCACATTTGCTCATATTCACATACGCAAAGATCAAGTTTGACCAAAAGTTGACAAGATTTAACCACGGTTGACTAGAGTTGACTAGTTTCGAAAGGAATTTTGAAATAATTTTAAAAATTTATTTAATTAAATGGAGTACTTACTTCTAATTAATTAAAAAAAGTTATTTAATTAAATGAGAAGCCATTCCTAATTAATTAAATGAAGTTATTTAATTAAATAAGAAAAGTATCTCTAATTAATTAAAGATTATTTAATTAAATAGAAAAAGTAATTATGAGAGCATATCTCATTTTATTAAATAAAATATCTCAACAAAATCTCTATTCAGTTCAAAAAGAGAAATTTCCAGTTCACTATTGATCAAAAATGAGTTAAATCAGTTAACTCCTTTCTCTACTCAAATTGAATCAGTTAACTCCTTATTTTACTCAAATTAAATCTGTTAACTCCCTTTAATTTGGAAATCTCCCTTTATGACTGAACTTCACCTTTAATCCTTACCGCTGATTGAAATCGATCTTAGCCGTTAACGAATTCTAGGAAAGTCTATTTAAGAGACCCTCATCTCTTCATTTTGAAAGGTTGAATGAGAATTTGTATCGAATTGTTGCTAGAATTCATACTCACATTTGCTCATATTCACATACACAAACATCAAGTTTGATCAATGAAATTATTTAATTAAATGGAGTACTTACTTCTAATCAATTAAACAAAGTTATATAATTAAATGAGAAGCCATTCCTAATTAATTAAATGAAGTTATTTAATTAAATAAGAAAAGTGTCTCTAATTAATTAAAGATTGTTTAATTAAATAGAAAAAGTAATTATGAGAGCATATCTCATTTTATTAAATTAAATATCTCAACAAAATCTCTCTTTAGTTCAAAAAGGGAAATTTTTAGTTCACTATTGATCAAAAATGAGTTAAATCAGTTAACTCCTTTCTCTACTCAAATTGAATCAGTTAACTCCTTATTTTACTCAAATTAAATCTGTTAACTCCATTTAATTTGGAAATCTCCCTTTATAACTATACTTCATCTTTAATCCTGACCGCTGATTCAAATCGATCTTAACCATTGATGAATTCTAGGAAAGTCTATTTAAGAGACCCTCATCTCTTCATTTTGAAAGGTTGAATAAAAATTTGCATCAAATTGTTGCTGGAATTCATACTCACATTTGCTCATATTAACACACGCAAAGATCAAGTTTGACCAAAAGTTGATTAGATTTAACCACAGTTGACTTTAGTTGACTAGTTTTGAAAAGAATTTTGAAATTATTAAATGAAATTATTTAATTAAATGGAGTACTTACTTCTAATTAATTAAACAAATTTATTTAATTAAATGAGAAGCCATTCCTAATTAATTAAATGAAGTTATTTAATTAAATAAGAAAATTATCTCTAATTAATTAAAGATTATTTAATTAAATAGAAAAAGTAATTATGAGAGCATATCTCATTTTATTAAATTAAATATCTCAACAAAATCTCTCTTCAGTTCAAAAAGGGAAATTCTTAGTTCACTATTGATAAAAAATGAGTTAAATCAGTTAACTCTTTTTTCTACTCAAATTGAATCAGTTAACTCCTTATTTTACTCAAATTAAATCTTTTAACTCCCTTTAATTCGGAAGTCTCCCTTTATGACTTAACTTCACCTTTGATCCTGACCGTTGATTGAAATCGATCTCAACCGTTGATGAATTCCAGGCAAGTCTATTTAAGAGACTATCATCTCTTCATTTTGAAAGGTTGAATGAGAATTTGCATCGAATTGTTGCTGGAATTCATACTCACATTTGCTCATATTCACATATGCAAAGATCAAGTTTGACCAAAATTGATCAGATTTAACCACGATTGACTTGAATTGACTAGTTTCAAAAAAAAAATTAAAATAATTAAACGAAATTATTTAATTAAATGGAGTACTTACTTCTAATTAATTAAACAAAGTTATTTAATTAAATGAGAAGCCATTCCTAATTAATTAAATGAAGTATTTTAATTAAATAAGAAAAGTGTCTCTAATTAATTAAAGATTATTTAATTAAATAGAAAAATTAATTATGAGAGCATATCTCATTTTATTAAATTAAATATCTCAACAAAATCACTCTTCAGTTCAAAAAGGGAAATTTCCAGTTTACGATTGATAAAAAATGAATAAAATCAGTTAACTCCTTTCTCTACTCAAATTGAAATCAGTTAACTCTTTATTTTACTCAAATTAAATCCATTAACTCCCTTTAATTTGGAAATCTCCCTTTATGACTGAACTTCACCTTTAATCCTTACCGCTGATTGAAATTGATCTCAACCGTTAACGAATTCTAGGAAAGTGTATTTAAGAGACCCTCATCTCTTCATTTTGAAAGGTTGAATGAGAATTTGCATCGAATTGTTGCTGGAATTCATACTCACATTTGCTCATATTAACATATGCAAAGATCAGGTTTGACCAAGAGGTGACCAGATTTAACCACGGTTGACTTAAGTTGACTAGTTTTGAAAAAAAATTGAAATAATTAAACGAAATTATTTAATTACATGGAGTACTTACTTATAATTAATTAAACAAAGTTATTTAATTAAATGAGAAGCCATTCCTAATTAATTAAATGAAGTTATTTAATTAAATAAGAAAATTATCTCTAATTAATTAAAGATTTTTTAATTAAATAGAAAAAGTAATTATGAGAGCATATCTCATTTTATTAAATCAAATATCTCAACAAAATCTCTCTACAGTTCAAAAAGGGGAATTTCTAGTTCACTATTGATAAAAAATGAGTTAAATCAGTTAACTCGTTTTTCTATTCAAATTGAATCAGTTAACTCTTTATTTTACTCAAATTAAATCTTTTAACTCCCTTTCATTTGGAATTCTCCCTTATGACTGAACTTCACCTTTAATCCTGATCGCTGATTGAAATCGATCTCAACCGTTGATGAATTCCAATCAAGTCTATTTAACAGACACACATCTCTTCATTTTGAAAGGTTGAATGAGAATTTGCATCGAATTGTTACTGGAATTCATACTCACATTTTCTCATATTCACATATGCAAAGATCAAGTTTGACCAAAATTTGACCAGATTTCACCACGGTTGACTTGAGTTGACTAGTTTCGTAAAAAAAATTAAAATAATTAAATGACATTATTTAATTAAATGGGGTACTTACTTCTAATTAATTAAACAAAGTTATTTAATTAAATGAGAATCCATTCCTAATTAATTAAATGAAGTTATTAGTTAAATAAGAAAAGTGTCTCTAATTAATTAAAGATTATTTAATTAAATAGAAAAACTAATTATGAGAGCATATCTCATTTTATTAAATTAAATATCTCAACAAAATCTTTCTTCAGTTCAAAAAGGGAAATTTTCAGTTCAGTATTGATCAAAAATGAGTTAAATCAGTTAACCCCTTTCTCTACTCAAATTGAATCAGTTAAATCCTTATTTTACTCAAATTAAATCTATTAACTCTCTTTAATTTGGAAATCTCCCATTATGACTGAACTTCACCTTTAATCCTTACCGCTGGTTGAAATCGATCTCAACCGTTAACTAATTCTAGGAAAGTCTATTTAGGAGACCCTCATCTCTTCAATTTGAAAGGTTGAATGAGAATTTGCATCGAATTGTTGCTGGAATTCATACTCACATTGGCTCATATTCACATACGCAAACATCAAGTTTGATCAAAAGTTGACCAGATTTAACTATGGTTGACTTGAGTTGACTAGTTTCGAAAATAATTTTTAAATAGTTAAACAAAATTATTTAATTAAATGGAGTACTTACTTCTAATTAATTAAACAAAGTTGTTTAATTAAATGAGAAGCCATTCCTAATTAATTAACTGAAATTATTTAATTAAATAAGAAAACTGTCTCTAATAAATTAAAGATTATTTAATTAAATAGAAAAAATATTTATGAGAGCATATCTAATTTAATAAAATTAAATATCTCAACAAAATCTCTCTTCAGTTCAAAAAGAGAAATTTCCAGTTCACTATTGATCAAAAATGAGTTAAATCGGTAAAATCCATTCTCTACTCAAATTAAATCAGTTAACTCTTTATTTTACTCAAATTAAATCTATTAACTCCGTTTAATTTGGAAATCTCCCTTTATGACTGAACTTCACCTTTAATCCTAACCGCTGATTGAAATCTATCTCAACCGTTGATGAATTCTAAGAAAGTCTATTTAAGAGACCCTCATCTCTTCATTTTGAAAGGTTGAATGAGAATTTGCATCGAATTGTTGCTGGAATTCATACTCACATTTGCTCATATTCACATACGCAAAGATCAAGTTTGACCAAAAGTTGACCAGATTTAACCACGGTTGACTTGAGTTGACTAGTTTCGAAAAGAATTTTTAAATAATTAAACAAAATTATTTAATTAAATGAAGTACTTACTTCTAATTAATTAAACAAAGTTATTTAATTAAATGAGAAGCCATTCCTAATTAATTAAATGAAGTTATTTAATTAAATAAGAAATGTGTCTCTAATTAATTAAAGATTATTTAATTAAATAGAAAAAGTAATTATGAGAGCATATCTCATTTTATTAAATAAAATATCTCAACAAAATCTTTCTTCAGTTCAAAAAGAGAAATTTCCAGTTCACTATTGATCAAAAATGAGTTAAATCAGTTAACTCCTTTCTCTACTCAAATTGAATCAGTTAACTCCTTATTTTACTCAAATTAAATCTGTTAACTCCCTTTAATTTGGAAATCTCCCTTTATGACTGAACTTCACCTTTCATCCTTACCGCAGATTGAAATCGATCTCAACCGTTGATGAATTCTAGGAAAGTCTATTTAAGAGACCCTCATCTCTTCATTTTGAAATGTTGAATGAGAATTTGCATCGAATTGTTGCTGGAATTCATAATCACATTTTCTCATATTCACATACGCAAAGATCAAGTTTGACCAAAAGTTGACCAGATTTAACCACAGTTAACTTGAGTTGACTAGTTTCAAAAAGAATTTTGAAATAATTAAACAAAATTATTTAATTAAATGGAGTACTTACTTCTAATTAATTAAACAAAGTTATTTAATTAAATGAGAAGCCATTCCTAATTAATTAAATGAAGTTATTTAATTAAATAAGAAAAGTGTCTCTAATTAATTAAAGATTATTTAATTAAATAGAAAAAGTAATTATGAGAGCATATCTCATTTTATTAAATAAAATATCTCCACAAAATCTCTCTTCAGTTTGAAAAGAGAAATTTCCAGTTCACTATTGATCAAAAATGAGTTAAACCAGTTAACTCCTTTCTCTACTCAAATTGAATCAGTTAACTCCTTATTTTACTCAAATTAAATCTATTAACTCGCTTTAATTTGGAAATCTCCCTTTATGACTGAACTTCACCTTTAATCCTTACCGCTGATTGAAATCCATCTCAACCATTAACGAATTCTAGCAAAGTCTATTTAAGAGACCCTCATCTCTTCATTTTGAAAGGTTGAATGAGAATTTGCATCGAATTGTTGCTAGAATTCATACTCACATTTGCTCACATTCACATATGCAAACATCAAGTTTGACCAAAAGTTGACCAGATTTAACCAAGGTTGACTTGAGTTGACTAGTTTTGAAAACAATTTTGAAATAATTAAGCGATATTATTTAATTAAATGGAGTACTTACTTCTAATTAATTAAACAAAGTTATTTAGTTAAATGAGAAGCCATTCCTAATTAATTAAATGAAGTTATTTAATTAAATAAGAAAGGTGTCTCTAATTAATTAAAGATTGTTTAATTAAATAGAAAAAGTAATTATGAGAGCATATCTCATTTTATTAAATTAAATATCTCAACAAAATCTCTCTTCAGTTCAAAAAGGGAAATTTTTAGTTCACTATTGATAAAAAATGAGTTAAATCAGTTAACTTCTTTCTCTACTCAAATTGAATCAGTTAACTCTTTATTTTACTCAAATTAAATCTGTTAACTCCATTTAATTTGGAAATCTCCCTTTATAACTGAACTTCACTTTTAATCTTGACCGTTGATTGAAATCGATCTCAATCGTTGATGAATTCTTGGAAAGTCTATTTAAGAGACCCTCATCTCTTCATTTTGGAAGGTTGAATGAGAATTTGCATCGAATTGTTGCTGGAATTCATACTCACATTTGCTCATATTAACATACGGAAAGATCAAGTTTGACCAAAAGTTGACCAGATTTAACCACAGTTGACTTTAGTTGACTAATTTTGAAAAGAATTTTGAAATAATTAAACGAATTTATTTAATTAAATGGAGTACTTACTTCTAATTAATTTAAAAAAGTTATTTAATTAAATGAGAAGCCATTCCTAATTAATTAAAGATTATTTAATTAAATAGAAAAAGTAATTATGAGAGCATATCTCATTTTATTAAATTAAATATCTCAACAAAATCTCTCTTCAGTTCAAAAAGGGAAATTTTCAGTTCACTATTGATAAAAAATGAGTTAAATCAATTAACTCCTTTCTCTACTCCAATTGAATCAGTTAACTCTTTATTTTACTCAAATTAAATCTATTAACTCTATTTAATTTGAAAATCTTCCTTTATGACTGAATTTCACCTTTAATCCTGACCGTTGATTGAAATCGATCTCAACCGTTGATGAATTCAAGGAAAGTCTATTTAAGAGACCCTCATCTCTTCATTTTGAAAGGTTGAATGAGAATTTGCATCGAATTGTTGTTGGAATTCATACTCTCATTTGCTCATATTCACATACGCAAAGATCAAGTTTGACCAAAAGTTGACTAGATTTAACCACGGTTGACTTGAGTTGACTATTTTTGAAAAGAATTTTTAAATAATTAAATAAAATTATTTAATTAAATGGAGTACTTACTTCTAATTAATTAAACAAAGTTATTTAATTAAATGAGAAGCCATTCCTAATTAATTAAATATAATTATTTAATTGAATAAGAAAAGTGTCTCTAATTAATTAAAGATTATTTAATTAAATAGAAAAAGTAATTATAAGAGCATATCTCATTTTATTAAATTAAATATCTCAACAAAATCTCTTTTCAGTTCAAAAAGGGAAATTTTCAATTCACTATTGATAAAAAATGAGTTAAATCAGTTAACTCCATTCTCTACTCAAATCGAATCAGTTAACTCCTTATTTTACTCAAATTAAATCTGTTAACTCCCTTTAATTTGGAAATCTCTCTTTATGACTGAACTACACTTTTAATCCTTACTGCTGATTAAAATCGATCTCAACCGTTGATGAATTCCAAGAACGTCTAATTAAGAGACCCTCATATCTTTATTTTGAAAGGTTGATTGAGAATTTGCATCGAATTGTTTCTGAAATTCATACTCACATTTGCTCATATTCACATACGCAAAGATCAAGTTTGACCAAAAGTTGACCAGATTTAACCACGGTTGACTTGATGTAACGCCCCGCTTGAGAACCCAAGAGAAATAAACCTAACATGTTACAATGTTTACTAAACTATTTTTTAAAAAAAAGTTTAAAGAACATCAAGATAACATTAATGCGGAAGCAATAAGAACATACACATCAAATACACATAATCAATTATAGATATATTATCAATTCCTCAAGGATTCCTTTACGTTGAGTCACATTTAATAATTTTAAATTAATTAGTTTAAGTTCCAAGTACAATGTCTCAAGATGATAAAGGAATAACAGATACATAATCGCATAAGCAAATACATAAGTATAAACAATACAATGAAAGTACATCCAATCAATAACATCCACTGCAAATGTCACAGGGTATGTGAGAAAAGATACAATACATCAGAATACATGATAACATATATACATCATCTGAAAAGAAGTCTCTGAGATAAGAAATAAGAATGATAAAGGTACATCTTCTACAACGAACATCCAACAGCTGGCAATGTGAAGGGTCCCCCAAATGGTAAGAAGGCACTACCTCCCGACCACGTGGTTACCTAGTTAGGCTTCCACTCCCACCGTGCAGGGAAGATAATGAACGATCCACATACGGCTAATCAAACATAAAACATTCCTAGGCAAGGTACCCCCTAATAGCCAACACTACCTCAAAGGTAACACATGCTACTCAAGAAGATAAAATAATCCAAAAGTAAGAACACTCACTCAAATACCAACACCACATAATCAAACATCATACACAAACCAAGTATAAACCAAATACCAAGATCATAAGATAAAGTCAACAAAAGACAATCACCTCAAGTCAAAAGCCACACGTCAAAAGTACAACATCATGAATCACCAATCATCATCAATGAAAGTAAGTAACCACAATAAACACAATCAATAAGTACACCACCAGAGATACACAAAATCTACAGAGGAGACTCAGGCTACATACTAGGGAGTGTCATCACATGGCTACTTGAGTTACCCTGGACTGATCTCTTAATAGACCCTAGACCCTCAAGCATTGAGTTACCCTGGACTGGTTACTCTGAACCCCGGACCCTCAACATCACACATATGGAAACTAGAAAGCCCTCTCAAGAAGACGAGGCGCTCATCTCATTCCCATCCTTAGTCTATACAAGCACTAAAGGCATGGGTAGATCAAAAATCTCTAACTTATCTTTTTAGTGTGTTTCCCCCCCCATAAATTTTAATTACTAGATTATCACTTATTACATAACTTGCATTAGCTTACCCTGGTACTGACCACTTTGGGTCCCGGACCCCTATGCAAGCCACTCCCAAGTCATGTACCTAGACAACCTCTCCTAAGCACATAAAAAATACAGTTGTGTCCCATACCACAACACCCATAAAGATGAAGCTCGGTTCCTTAACAGGCAACCTAATAACAAGAAGGTTCTCCCATTTGAGTACACATAAAAGCTCCACAAATAAAACTCATAAATATAACCTCCAATATGAATGTCAAAACACATCATGACATCCAATCACATAAATGGTATACAAAAAATCTCACAAAACCTCTAGTGTACATCCTAGACTGGTCAACACCTAATCGACTCCAAAATCCAAAAACATCGACAATACAAGCAAAACAATACAGTCTCATAGTTTAGTTTGATTTGGAAACAAGTTAAACAATAAAGTTTTCAGTTTGTCTTAATGTATATTTCAAGTAAATAAGTCTCAAAGATCTCCCTTACATATTAACCCGATCTTAGTTCGAATTTTACCCTAATTGATTTAAAGTCATTTTCCTAAAAATAATCGCAAGGTAATAATTTAAAGATAATACTTGTTCTCTTCCAAAGAAAATAATCTATAATTTTATTAGTATTACAATAATTAAGTTTACAACTTCGTTGAATAACCTCCATTATTAATAATTCTTAGTTAATCCAATCTAATTATGTTAATTAATAATCTTTTAAAACCATAATTTATTCTTTAATAATTAATTTAGTTATTAACAAAAATTAATAATAATATAATTTTAAAATTATAATTAAAGTTTTATATAATTTAAATTTAATAACTAAAAAAAATTAACACAATTTAAATTTATTAAATTATAATTAAATTACAATATATAAAAATTAAAAAAAAAAAAAAAACAAGACGTTTAAAGCCCGTTGGCTTTTGGCCGCAGCCTCTGTTGAGCCAGCGGCAGCTCTACCGTAGCAAGCTGTTGGCGTAGCAGCAGTCCCTGCTACGGCAACAGCTATGCCGCCCACAAAAAGGTAAGGGGGGTAGGGGCTGGGGTAAAACCCGCCCCTTCCCAATTTTAATATTTATTTAATTTTTATTTTAATATCCAAAAATAAATAATAATAAAAAGAACCATTTCTCCAAAACTTAATTTTATATATATATATTTAACATATCTTTGCAATTATGGTCTGATAGAAGAGTTTTCTAATAACCATATATATAAATATATAATGTACAAGGTCTTATTTCAATTTTCAAATTCTTCCCAAACCATCCGATAAAAAGGTTTGTCTAACATTCAAATTTCTCAATTAAATTTACTTTTAAACTTCAAACCCCTTTTCAATTATCTAATAGATTCTTGTATTGTTTGATTTCTTATTCAATCTTATGCAATCCTCTAAAATAAATTCAACGAAGTATCCATCTAAGCCATGTACATATATTTCTCAAACAAGAACAATATTGCATACCCGAAAAACAACACATGCAAAAGACATGGAGCAGACAGAAAATTGAAAAGCGAAAAACTACTATACAATTAAACCACGAGATCCTACCTGGATCTGATGCTAAACAGTGGTAGCTGGATAAAGATTCCTACTGCAAGTGAAACCCTTCAAGCTACGAAAAACTTCCCTTCTTTTCAAAACCCTCTGATTTTCTCTTCAAACCTGTGTGTGTCCTGAAATCTGTGTCTAAAAAAAACTCCCCTAAATAATGACCCCAAAACCCTCTAATATAGAATCTAATTACCCTTTAGGGTTTCTATCTCCCAACTCTAAAATAATAATTACTTTATTTAATTAATTCTTTCTTGCACAATTAATTCACTTTTAATTAAAATATTATTTTATTTTTCCTTCATGCACTTTAAGTGAATTGTTAAATTACTTTATTTAACTAGCCACTTGACTTCTATTTTAATCAATTTATAACTTATAAATCTCATGCGCACTTAATGCGATTAAATATCTTTATTAATTTCACATGTTTAATCTTTTCAATTAATTTCTTTTATTTTCAACTCATGCATAAATCATGCGAACTATAATCTTTATGATAATTAAATATCTTTTCACTTTTAATTTCATTTTTTTAGAAACTTAATTGATAAAATATTTATTAACTTAAATAACAATAATATTTAGCATTTATTTAAAAATGCACTCTAAATATATTATTATTAAATTAAATTAATATAATCACGTTCTAAATTTAAACTTTATTTAACTTTTTAATATATTTAGGACGTTTAATTTGATAAATATTTATTAACTTAAATAACAATAATATTTAGCATTTATTTAAAAATGAACTCTAAATATATTATTATTAAATTAAATAAATATTATCATGTTCTAAATTTAATCTTAAAACTTTTATCTTCAATTTAATTATTTATATTTAATTAATTTCTCAATTAATTAAATATAATTAAATATTCATAATATCATAATAATTTTCATTAAATTAAATTATTAATTTAATCTATTAATTAGACTTAATTAATAGAAATTCATCAAAGACACAAAATAACATACGCACAAAATACCCACGGGTTTAAAAAGGGTAGACAGTCTGTTACGAGTCCTCCTTGCAGGATAAGTATTATAGCCTTATGGCTAGGATTGGACCTGATCATTATCTTTCCATTCTCACCATTTGAGTATTTGTAATAGGGCACACTCATCTTGGCAATTCAGGGAAGTCGATGCCTGGTACCTACATCTTGCATAAAAGACGAGCATGTACATGTATATAATATATATCTAAACTAAACAGACAATGGCGAGGAGTGGTTCATCGTGTAGATCCCGACTCGCAGGTAACTACGACTCCCTCCCCTAACCACATCAAACACATCAGGCAGAAAGATAAAATAAACACGCACACAATACACATACAAGTATGGGGTAAGTATAAAAAAATCACAAATCTAAGATCAAATGCATACATATAATAATGCATCTCTGTCAATACAACATAATCATCATTAAAGACATCATGTTAACATTTTTATGAAAGAAACCACATTTACTAACTAGGATCATCAAAATATCATTAACAAATATGAATGAAATCAACTAAGCAATAATAACCAATATATTTGTAATCAAAGTCATGAAATAATATCATAATATTACAAATCTAGTATCTCTAAAACTAATCAAAGCATAAAATCAGCCTAAAAGAATTTGATAATGATACATAAATGCGATCTAGGGGCAGGCACTACACTTGAGTTGACTAGTTTCGAAAAATATTTTGAAATAATTTTTAAAAATTATTTAATTAAATGGAGTACTTACTTCTAATTAATTAAAAAAAGTTATTTAACTAAATGAGAAGCCATTCCTAATTAATTAAATGAAGTTATTTCATTAAATAAGAAAAGTGTCTCTAATTAATTAAAGATTATTTAATTCAATAAAAAAAGTAAATATAAGAGCATATTTCATTTTATTAAATTAAATATCGCAACAAAATCTCTTTTCAGTTCAAAAAGGGCAATTTCCAATTCACTATTGATAAAAAATGAGTTAAATCGGTTAACTCCATTCTCTACTCAAATTAAATCAGTTAACTCCTTATTTTACTCAAATTAAATCTGTTAACTCCCTTTAATTTGGAAATCTCCCTTTAAAACTAAACTTCACCTTTAATCCTCACCGCTGATTGAAATCAATCTCAACCGTCGATGAATTCCGGGAAAGTCTATTTAAGAGACCCTTATATCTTCAATTTGAAAGATTGAATGAGAATTTGCATTGAATTGTTGCTAGAATTCATACTCACATTTGCTCGTATTCACATACGCAAAGATCAAGTTTGACCAAAAGTTGACCAGATTTAACTACGGTTGACTTGAGTTGACTAGTTTTGAAAAGAATTTTGAAATAATCAAACGAAATTATTTAATTAAATGGAGTACTTACTTCTAATTAATTAAACAAAGTTATTTAATTAAATGAGAAGCCATTCGTAATTAATTAAATGAAATTATTTAATTAAATAAGAAAAGTGTCTCTAATTAATTAAAGATTATTTAATTAAATAGAAAAAGTAATTATGAGAGCATATCTAACTTCATTAAATTAAATATCTCAATAAAATCTCTCTTCAGTTCAAAAAGGGAAATTTCCAGTTCACTATTGATAAAAAATGAGTTAAATAAGTTAACTCCTTTCTCTACTCAAATTGAATCAGAGAACTCTTTATTGTACTCAAATTAAATCTGTTAACTTCCTTTAATTTGGAAATCTCCCTTTATGACTGAACTTCACCTTTAATCCTGATCACTGATTGAAATCGATCTCAACCGTTGATGAATTCTAGGAAAGTCTATTTAAGAGACCCTCATCTCTTCATTTTGAAAGGTTGAATGAGAATTTGCATCGAATTGTTGCTGGAATTCATACTCACATTTGCTCATATTCACATACGCAAAGATCAAGTTTGACCAAAACTTGACCAGATTTAACCACGGTTGACTTGAGTTGACTAGTTTCAAAATTTTTTTTGAAATAATTAAACGAAATTATTTAATTAAATGGAGTACTTACTTCAAATTAATTATACAAAGTTATTTAATTAGATGAGAAGCCATTCTTAATTAATTAAATGAAGTTATTTAATTAAAAAAGAAAAGTGTCTCTAATTAATTAAAGATTATTTAATTAAATAGAAAAAATAATTATGAGAGCATATCTCATTTGATTAAATTAAATATCTCAACAAAATCTCTCTTCAGTTCAAAAAGGAAAATTTTCAGTTCACTATTGATCAAAAATGAGTTAAATCAATTGACTCCTTTTTCTACTCAAATTGAATCAAGTAACACCTTATTTCACTCAAATTAAATCTGTTAACTCCCTTTAATTTGGAAATCTCCCTTTATGACTGAACTTCACCTTTAATCCTGACCATTGATTGAAATCGATCTCAACCGTTGATGAATTCTAGGTCATTTTGAAAGGTTGAATGAGAATTTGCATCGAATTGTTGTTGGAATTTATACTCACATTTGCTCATATTCACATAGGCATAGATCAAGTTTGACCATAAGTTGACCAAATTTAACCACAGTTGACTTGAGTTGACTAGTTTCGAAAAGAATTTTAAAATAATTAAACAAAATTATTTAATTAAATGGAGTACTTACTTCTAATTAATTAAAGAAAATTATTTAATTAAATGAGAAGCTATTCCTAATTAATTAAATGAAGTTATTTAATTAAATAAGAAAAGTGTCTCTAATTAATTAAAGGTTATTTAATTAAATAGAAAAAGTAATTATGCCAGCATATCTCATTTTATTAAATTAAATATCTCAACAAAATCTCTCTTTAGTTCAAAAAGGGAAATTTCTAATTCACTATTTATAAAAAATGAATTAAATCAATTGACTCCTTTTTCTACTCAAATTGAATTAGTTAACTCCTTATTTCACTCAAATTAAATCGATTAACTCCCTTTAATTTGGAAATCTCCCTTAATGATTGAACTTCACCTTTAATCCTGACCATTGATTGAAATCGATCTCAACCATTGATGAATTCCAAGTCATTTTGAAAGGCTGAATGAGAATTTGCATCGAATTGTTGTTGGAATTCATACTCTCATTTGGTCATATTCACATACGCAAAGATCAAGTTTGACCAAAAGTTGACTAGATTTAACCACGGTTGACTTGAGTTGACTAGTTTCGAAAACAATTTTGAAATAATTAAACAAAATTATTTAATTAAATGCAGTACATACTTCTAATTAATTAAACAAAGTTATTTAATTAAATGAGAAGTCATTCCTAATTAATTAAATGAAATTATTTAATTAAATAAGAAAAGTGTCTCTAATTAATTAAAGATTATTTAATTAAATAGAAAAAGTAATTATGAGAGCATATCTCATTTTATTAAATTAAATATCTCAACTAAATCTCTCTTCAGTTCAAGAAGGGAAATTTCCAGTTCAATATTGATCAAAAATGAGTTAAATCAGTTAACTCCTTTCTCTACTCAAATTGAATCCGTTAACTCTTTATTGTACTTAAATTAAATCTGTTAACTACCTTTTATTTGGAAATCTCCATTTATGACTGAACTTCACCTTTAATCTTGACCGCTGATTGAAATCGATCTCAACCGTTGATGAATTCTAGGAAAGTCTATTTAAGAGACCCTTATCTCTTCATTTTGAAAGGTTGAGTGAGAATTTGCATGGAATTGTTGCTGGAATTCATACTCACATTTGCTCATATTCACATACGCAAAGATCAAGTTTGACCAAAAGTTGACCAAATTTAACCACGATTGACTTGAGTTGACTAGTTTCAAAAAGAATTTTGAAATAATTAAATGAAATTAGTGAATTAAATGGAGTACTTACTTCTAATTAATTAAACAAAGTTATTTAATTAAATGAGAAGCCATTCCTAATTAATTAAATGAAGTTATTTAATTAAACAAGAAAAGTGTCTCTAATTAATTAAAGATTATTTAATTAAATAGAAAAAGTAATTATGAGAGCATATCTCATTTTATTAAAATAAATATCTCAACAAAATCTCTCTTCAGTTCAAAAAGGAAAATTTCCAGTTCACTATTGATAAAAAATGAGTTAAATCAGTTAACTCCTTTCTCTACTCAAATTGAATCAGTTAACTCCTTATTTTACTCAAATTAAATTTGTTAACTCCCTTTAATTTGGAAATCTCCCTTTATGATTCAACTTCACCTTTAATCCTGACCACTGATTGAAATCGATCTCAACCGTTGATGAATTCCAGGAAAGTCTATTTAAGAGACCCTCATCTCTTCATTTTGAAACGTTGAATGAGAATTTGCATCGAATTGTTGCTGGAATTCATACTCACATTTGCTCATATTCACATACAGAAAGATCAAGTTTGACCGAAAGTTGATCAGATTTAACCACAGTTGACTTGAGTTGACTAGTTTCGAAAAGAATTTATAAATAATTAAACAAAATGATTTAATTAAATGGAGTACTTACTTCTAATTAATTAAAATAATGTATTTCATTAAATGAGAAGCCATTCCTAATTAATTATATGAAATTATTTAATTAAATAGAAAAAGTAATTATGAGAGCATATGTCATTTTATTAAATTATATATCTCAACAAAATCTCTCTTCAGTTCAAAAAGAGAAATTTTCAGTTCACTATTAATAAAAAATGAGTTAAATCAGTTAACTCCTTTCTTTACTCAAATTTAATCAGTTAACTCTTTATTTTACTGAAATTAAATCTGTTAACTCCCTTTAATTTGGAAATCTCCCTTTATGACTGAACTTCACCTTTAATCCTTATCGCTGATTGAAATCGATCTCAACCGTAGATGAATTCCAACAAAGTCTATTTTAGAGATCCTCATCTCTTCATTTTGAAAGGTTAAATGAGAATTTCCATCGAATTGTTGCTGAAATTCATACTCACATTTCTTCATATTCACATATGCAAAGATCAAGTTTGACCAAAAGTTGACCAGATTTAACCATGTTTGACTTGAGTTGACTAATTTTGAAAAGAATTTTGAAATAATTAAACAAAATTATTTAATTAAATGGAGTACTTAGTTCTAATTATTTAAATAAAAAAATTGTCTCTAATTAATTAAAGATTATTTAATTTAATAGAAAAAGTAATTATGAGAGGATATCTCATTTTATTAAATTAAATATCTCCACAAAGTCTCTCTTCAGTTCAAAAAGGTAAATTTCCAATTCACTATTGATCAAAAATGAGTTAAATTTGTTAACTCCTTTCTCTACTCAAATTGAATCAGTTAACTCCTTATTTTACTCAAATTAAATCTCTTAACTCTGTTTAATTTGAAAATCTCCCTTTATGAGTGTACTTCACCTTTAATCTTGACTGCTGATTGAAATCGATCTCAACCGTTGATGAATTTTAGGAAAGCCTATTTAAGAGACCCTCATCTCTTCATTTTGAAAGGTTGAATGAGAATTTGCATCGAATTGTTGTGTGAATTCATACTCACATTTGCTCATATTCACATACGCAAAGATCAAGTTTGACCAAAAGTTGACCAGATTTAACCACGGTTCACTTGAGTTGACTTGTTTAGAAAATAATTTTGAAATAATTAAACAAAATTATTTAATTAAATGGAGTACTTACTTCTAATTAATTAAACAAAGTTATTTAATTAAATGAGAAGCCATTCCTAATTAATTAAATGAAGTTATTTAATTAAATAAGAAAAGTGTCTCTAATTAATTAAAGATTATTTAATTAAATAGAAAAAGTAATTATGAGAGCATATCTCATTTTATTAAATTAAATATCTCAATAAAATCTCTCTTCAATTCAAAAAGGAAAATTTTTAGTTCACTATTGATCAAAAATGAGTTAAATTAGTTAACTCCTTTCTCTACTCAAATTGAATCAGTTAACTCCTTATTTTACTCAAATTAAATTTGTTAACTCCATTTAATTTGGAAATCTCTCTTTATAACTAAACTTCACCTTTTTTCCTGACCGCTGATTGAAATCGATCTCAACCGTTGATGAATTTTAGGAAAGTCTATTTAAGAGTTCCTCATCTCTTCATTTTGAAAGGTTGAATGAGAATTTGCATCGAATTGGTTCTGGAATTCATACTCACATTTTCTCATATTAACATACTCAAAGATCAAGTTTGAGCAAAAGTTGACCAGATTTAACCACGGTTTACTTGAGTTGACTAGTTTCGAAAAGAATTTTCAAATAATTAAATAAAATTCGTTAATTAAATGGAGTACTTACTTCTAATTAATGAAACAAAGTTATTTAATTAAATGAGAAGCCATTCCTAATTAATTAAATGAAGTTATTTAATTAAATAAGAAAAGTGTCTCTAATTAATTAAAGATTATTTATTTAAATAGAAAAAGTAATTATCAGAGCATATCTAATTTTATTAAATTAAATATCTCAACAAAATCTCTCTTCAATTCAAAAAGGGAAATTTCCAGTTCACTATTGATAAAAAATGAGTTAAATTAGTTAACTCCTTTTTCTACTCAAATTGAATCAGTTAACTACTTATTTTACTCAAATTAAATCTATTAACTCCCTTTAATTTGAAAATCTCCCTTTATGACTGAACTTCACCTTTTTTTTAATCCTGAGCACTGATTGAAATCAATCTTAACCGTTGATGAATTTCAGGAAAGTTTATTTAAGAGACCCTCATCTCTTCATTTTGAAAGGTTGAATGAGAATTTGCATCGAATTGTTTCTAGAACTAATACTCACATTTGCTCATATTCACATACGCAAAGATCAAGTTTGACCAAAAGTTGACCAGATTTAACCACAGTTGACTTGCGTTGACTAGTTTCGAAAAGAATTTTGAAATAATTAAACAAAATTATTTAATTAAATGTAGTACTTACTTCTAATTAATTAAACAAAGTTATTTAATTACATGAGAAGCCATTCCTAATTAATTAAATGAAGTTATTTAATTAAATAAGAAAAGTGTCTCTAATTAATTAAAGATTATTTAATTAAATAGAAAAAGTAATTATGAGAGCATATCTCATTTTATTAAATTAAATATCTCAACAAAATCTCTCTTCATTTCAAAAAGGGAAATTTTTAGTTCACTATTGATCAAAAATGAGTTAAATGAGTTAACTCCTTTTTGTACTCAAATTGAATCAGTTAACTCCTTATTTTACTCAAATTAAATCTGTTAACTCCATTTAATTTGGAAATCTCCCTTTATAACTGAACTTCACCTTTAATCCTGACCGCTGATTGAAATCGATCTAAACAGTTGATGAATTCCAAGAAAGTCTATTTAAGAGTTCCTCATCTCTTCATTTTGAAAGGTTGAATGAGAATTTGCAACGAATTGTTGCTGGAATTCATACTCACATTTGCTCATATTAACATACGCAAAGATCAAGTTTGACCAAAAGTTGACCAAATTTAACCACGATTGACTTTAGTTGACTAGTTTTGAAAAGAATTTTGAAAAAATTAAATGAAATTATTTAATTAAATGGAGTACTTACTTCTAATTAATTAAACAAAGTTATTTAATTAAATGAGAAGCCATTCCTAATTAATTAAATGATGTTTTTCAATTAAATAATAAAAGTGTCTGTAATTAATTAAAGATTATTTAATTAAATAGGAAAAGTAATTATGAGAGCATATCTCATTTTATTAAATTAAATATCTCAACAAAATCTCTCTTCCGTTGAAAAAGGGAAATTTCCATTTCACTATTGATAAAAAATGAGTTAAATCAGTTAACTCCTTTTTCTACTCAAATTGAATCAGTTAACTCCTTATTTTACTCAAATTAAATCTGTTAACTCTCTTTAATTTGCAAATCTCCCTTTATGACTGAACTTCGGCTTTAATCCTAACCACTGATTGAAATCGATCTCAACCATTGATGAATTAAAGTAAAGTCTATTTAAGAGACCCTCATCTCTTCATTTTGAAAGGTTGAATGAGAATTTGCATCGAATTGTTGCTGGAATTCATACTCACATTTTCTCATATTCACATACGCAAAGATCGAGTTTGACCAAAAGTTGACCAAATTTAACCACGGTTCACTTGAGTTGACTAGTTTCGAAAAGAATTTTGAAATATTTAAACAAAATTAGTTAATTAAATGGATGTGAGGCCTCGCCCCGACCCATCCTAACACCGATGATACATTGTTATTTTGATACTCATGCTTGTTATGTCAGAACATTATTGGATACATTGAACATTGTTAAGCTATTTTTACGATGTGTGATGTTTACTTCAGTTATTTGATTTTGTCGTTTAATGCTTTTAAATATGCATAACAATGAAGAAAATGTATGCAACACTGACACATTTGGCTATGCAAGTCGATGGGTTGGAAATATGAGTAGAATTAGATAAACACTTATTTATTAATAAATGGATGTTTTTATTCATATAATTCCTCTAATATGTAATTCACATTATGCATGTAGTTTTTGACCTACTGATGTGTGAAATGAGTGTGTAGGAAAATTAGTCGAGACAACTCAACGGAAAAGAGGAGCTAAACTACTTGTTAATTTTGTGCCATGTTGGAGAAAGGGCCTTAGTTAAACCTCAATGGTGTAGAGTCTCCTCTCATGGTGAGATGAGGGAGAAAGGGTAGGGTGTATGGGCCCCTACTTGTCATCCCATACCTTGTTGTTATTGAGAATTCTTGAATGTGGAATAGAATGAAAATCCTTGTGGATATAGCCTCGAAAGGGCCTTGTGAAAGAATGGAAGTTCTTGAAGTTTTAGCCTCGAAAGGGCTAAGTGAATGTATGGTGATTGACTTCTCCTATTGAGAAAATCCACCTTTCCCCTATATTGGTTGATTGTTGGACCTATTGTGCAACCGGGTTGGAATGCATGTTCAATTTTCTTATCTCCTTGTGTTGTTATCTCCATGTTGGTTCTTGTCTCTTTCATGTTTTTTCCTTGATGCAATGAAGACATTTGATAAAAATTCTCTTGTGCAAGCCTTGAAGAAAACTCAAAGAATTGTAATATTATGTAAGTTGTAATTGACTTGATGTAGTGGCAAAGACATCGAGTTTTCTTACTGGTTCTTTCCTGATGGAACCTTGAACCTGGATGAATAATAGAGAACAAAAAGGATTATGAGATCCTCCTTTTTTTGTTTATGTGATCTCAAAATTTGGCATATGTATGTGAGAAAAATAGAATGATAGATAATGTTTTTGAATTATGAATTTCCTAGTTTTCAATTATGTTAGTGGAAGGCAATTTGTTATGTTGAAGATCCAAATTGATGTCTATGTTTTAAGTGTAATCAAATCCTACATTGTGATCACAAGGTTATCACCTTCATTGTTAAGTTTTATTATGAACAAAATCAATTTGATCAATGAGATTATGTATTTTCTAGAATTCAAAAAGACAACATACACCTTGATGTATAATGAATAGATAAAACATAAATTATAAGATGAAAGACAAGATATAACCCTATGCACTCTTAAGATAAAAATAAATTCATAGCAAAGAAAATTTATGCCATTACTTAGTCAAAATTGGTTTTCTAATAAAATGTGCACCTCCAGGTCTAAAAGACCTCTCTGGAAAATGTATGAGAAAAATTTTAATTCCCCCCTTTGGACACAGAGAATATTCTCTGTTTGATTCTCTTTTTTTTTTGAAGCTTAATTCCAAAATATAATGAAATAAAAACTTAAATATGTTGCTATATCCTAAAACCCCCACCTAATAAACTTTAGCATTAATGCTTTACCCTCTCCCCTTACCCCTTTTTCAACCTTCTTAGCGCTAGAAGTAAGAATCTATTATTATATGCATGTACCATGCACCCCAAACCCTGTCATGTCATGGGGCACCATGGACCAATGGTGGGTGGCAGACTTGGAATTAATTTCTTACCTTATTAATCTTCCATACTCCCTGTCTTGGCACTGAGACTTTATGCATTTTTGTCCCCCATCAACATCTGCAGTCACATTAGTATGAGGATGGGCAGTTGAGACGCTACCTTGATTTTACTTGAGTCTTGGTTGGCCAAGTCATAACTCTCCTCTCCCCTTTCACCATACGCATCACTGCCAGCAAGAAGCCTAGGTTTGCATGTTGTCTCCTCCCTTTAGGTATGCGCTTGGAACTCGCGCCTCTGCATTTGGGAACTAAAGTGCCACGTGGGAAGGGAGGTAGGTGGAGAGTAGACTAGGTTGTTATCTAGTTGTAGGTTAGTTTTGGCTTGAGTGATAGTTATCTTAAACTTAGCTGGGTTGGGAGTAGTTGAATTTAGCTAGAATGAGCTTAGTTGTTATTTTTAATTTTAAAATTGTTCTTAATTAATAGTTAGTTGAGTATTGAGAAATGTGATGTTAGGACAACTTTTAGAGTTAATACATATTATTGTTAGGAAATGATCCATAAGTAATTATTTAAATTTTAGTAAAGTAAAGTTATTTAAATTTATATTTAAATGAAGTTTGGTTAGCTTTAGAGAAAAAAAAAGACAAGTTAGCCAGTTTAAAGGTTAGTGTAGTTAAAATTTAAAGCGATCAGATGGTAGGTTAGATTTGAAATTAATTTTACAATTGTAGCAAATTTAATTAATATTGTTAATGTTTTAGTGTTTAGTGTTACCTATTACCTTGTATTATTAGGTTAACATGAATCGAGTAGTTTGTTAGAAATTGTTAAATATAGTTTTTAGTTAAATAAGGTATACTCAATTTTAAGAGGCATTGTTTTAGTTAAATAAATTCCTTTTAGTTATTGTTTTTTTTTAAGTTAGTTTAAGTTTGTTTTAATTTTAAGTTTAGTATTATTATAATTATAATTAAATTTAGTTTTGATATTTCTTTAGTTAGTATTAAAACTATGTTAGTTTAGAATTTATTTTAAGTTAGTTTATTTTAGTAATATTTAATCTAGTCAAGGTTCGTTCTAATTATATTTATGTTTAGTTAGTTTTAGATGTATGATTAATTTAAATAAGGATTAGTTCTTTTTATTATGTTTAAAAAGTGTTTAGGTGTTAAAATATTAAATTAGTTTTAATTTAAAAAGTTTTAAATGTGAAATTAGAATATTTCAGTTAGAAAATTTTTAACATTTTATTAATTAGTTTTATACTATTGTGAACTTTATCGATCAATTTTAATATGGACTTAAATTTATGATAATTCAAATTAAGTTTAGACAAAAATATAGATTTATTGTATTTTTTTTCTTGTCATCAATTTTAATGGTAGACAATAAATTAATTAATTAGATGGTTATAAGTATGTTGGAGAAAATTTAAGGTTAGTTTAGATTTTAGAAAAAAAATTTAAAACATAGTTAATCAGCCATTGTGATAATCTCTGTCAACCATATTATCCTTTCTATCTTAGTTGTTGCATTAAAAAAAGAAAAAAAAGAAAAATTGTGTGTGTGTTTTGCCCTTATATTTTGGGCATGACATTTTGGTATCAGACCGCGTGTTTCAACACTAGGAACCTAAAACCATTATGCTTCTAAACATAACTAAAAATTTTAATTGTGTAGGATGCCTCCTATTACACGGAGCAACCGACGAGGTAGAGGTCATAGGGCAAGAGGTGGTAGAGCAGGACAGGAGGATGGACCTCCACCCCTGCCACCATCTCCACCTCCACCACCATCGAACCCGAACTAGGAAATTATAGATGCACTTCAGACTTTGATCGGTGTAGTTCAGCAGAGAGTAGGACCTCTAGTTCAGCCAGGTCAACAGATTTTGGTTGTGGAAGTAGAGGGACCCGGAGGAGGCGGACCTAGAGTTCGAGAGAGGACTAGGAGTCCCCCGCCGAGACAATTAGAGGGATAGGGTGAGCACGAGGAAGAGTCAATACACTAGAGAGGACCCCCACATGACAGACCTCCCAGACATATAGGAGATGATATCAGGGAATTGATTTAACTCGGGCCACCCTTATTTACCAATTCCACTGAGGGGATAGTACTAGAGGCATGGTTATAGAGCCTACAATGGTGCTTTGGATCATGTCCATATGGGAGTAATCTAAAGGCATGACTAGCAGTTCATCAGTTGAGAGGTGACGCCTCCAATTGGTGGCATCAAGAGGAGACCATTGGAGGAGTGAGCATGGATACCCTCACCTGGGAGTCATTCTTAGAGAGGTTCAGGGAGAGGTACCTGTCCGAGCATTTCAGGCAGAAGCAGATAGAGGAATTTCATTCACTACATCAGAGAGGTCTCACTGTGGCTCAGTATGAGAGCAGGTTTCTCGAGCTCCTTCCTTATGTCGAGTACATGAAGGACGAGAAACTACGAGTGCACCGATTTATCATGGGCCTAAATTTATCACTTCAGGGTCTAGTTCGCATGGCCTTTCCTACCACCTTTAGATAGGTTTTTAAGATGGCACTAGTGGTAGAGGACACTTGAGGTCGACAGGAGTCATGGGATTGGTCTCAGAACTGAAACTCTACCCAGTAGAAACCCCCTTGGAAAGGGAATTAGAACTACACAACAGGGTCCTCTAAGGGCCAACAGCCTCAGCAGTAGAAACCCTAGCAGTAGTAGCAGTAGCAGAAACCCTCACAGGGTTATCAGGGCTCCAAGCCAAAGCAGTGACATTCATAGGGTCCAAGGTAGGATCAGAAAGTACAGGTTCCACAGTCATAGCCAGCGAAGACTCAGCAGTCTTTTAGGGCTGGATTTAGTGGATCTAGCAGGTCAGGAGGCCCATAGCAGTCTGGATCACAGGGTGCCTGATCCTATACACGAGGTCCATGTTACAGTTGTGGTGACATGGGGCATATTGCTAGAGAGTGTTCTCAGGGACAATCCTCTAGTGGTCAGAGAGGGGATTTTTCAAAGCCAACAGTTGGCGATGTAGGCAGATCTCACAAAGTTTTTGCAGCGGTTGACAACCGCCAGGCCAAGCATCAGGCCACAGTTATAGAGGCTATAGGTAGTATACGAGGTAGCATGGTTACTATTTTATTTGATTCTGGAGCTACTAATTCATTTATATCTCCTTTCATCGTGGAGTGTTGCGGGCAAGTGGCAGTTAGTTAGGATGTCAGCTAGGTTGTAGGGTTAGCCTTAGGAGCTAGAGTGTCAGTTAGTTCCATGGTGCATGGTTGCCTGATTCAAATTGGAGACATGTCCATGATGTCTGATCTACGTATTACCCCTTTAGGTTCTTATGATGTTGTTTCTGGCATGGATTGGCTGTATGCCCACATCACCAAGATGGACTGTCGACAAAAGAGAGTGGAATGTGTGGATGAGTATGGTATCTCTAGAGTGATCCTTGGGGTTGAGAGACCCATATCCCTTCTTATGATTTCTACTATGCAACTTAGATGGTGCACGCAAAAGGGATGTCAGTTGTTCGCTATCATCATCAGCGACATCGAGGAAGATCCTGAGGGGGAGCCATCCCTTGATGATTTACCTATATTTCAGGAGATTGCAGATGTCTTTCCTTCAGAGCTTCCTAGTAGGCCTTCACCTAGAGCAGTGGATTTTCATATTGATCTTGTGCCAGGAGCAGAGCCAATGTCAAGAGCACTGTACAGGATGACTACCCATGAGCTTAGTGAACTTAAGATTCAGTTGGAGGAAATCTTAGAGAAGGGGCATATTTGGCCTAGTGTGTCACCTTGGGGTGCACCAGTGATCTTCGTTAAGAAGAAGGACAGGTCACTTAGGTTGTGTATTGATTATCGACAATTGAACAAAGTAACCATCAAGAACTGATAGCCTCTTCCTAGGATTGATGACCTCTTTGATCAGTTGCAGGGTGCTCGAGTATTTTTGAAGATTGATCTCAAGTTTGTCTATCATCAGTTGAGGATTGTGGATAGTGATATTCCTAAGACTGCATTTCGTACTAGGTATGGCCACTACGAGTTCACTGTGGTACCATTTGGCCTCACGAATGCTCCAGCTGTATTCATGAGCCTCATGAATGGAGTATTTTGTACCTTTTTGGATAGGTTTGTGGTTGTTTTCTTGGATGACATCATGGTATATTCTCGTAACGAGCAAGAGGACGAAGAGCATTTGACACAGGTTTTGCAAAAATTGAGGGAGAACCAGTTGTTTGGTAGCTTGTCGAAGTGTGCATTCTTTAGACCTGAGATACGTTATTTGAGTCATGTCATATCAGGCGATGGTGTCTCATTGGACCCATCGAAGATTAGGGCCATCATGGATTGGCTAGCACCCACCAGTGTCACTAAGGTGAGGAGCTTTATGGGTCTAGCAGGGTATTATCGATGCTTCATTGTAAGATTTTCTAGATTGGCACACCCCATCACATCTCTTCAAAGGAAGGGAAAGAAGTATGAGTGGATAGAGAAGTGTGATAGAGCTTTTCAAGAGCTCAAGAGAGCCCTCACGAGTGCACCGATTTTTGCAGTACTAGACCCATCCGCGGACTTCGTGGTGTACACTGATGCATCTTGGGATGGTATAGGGGCAGTCCTTATGCAGGATCATTAACCCATTTCTTTTGAGTCTAGGAAGTTGAAGACTCATGAACTCAACTACCCTACTCACAACCTAGAGCTTGCGGTAGTAGTTCATGCCTTAGTGAGGTGGCAACACTTTCTACTGGGTCATAGATTTGAGCTTCATTCCGACCACCAGAGCTTACAGTACATATTCACACAGCCGAACCTTAATGCTAGGCAGAGAAGGTGGATGGAGTTCCTTTGTGAGTATTATTTTGATGTTCATTACATCAAGGGGAAGGAGAATATAGTTGCGAATGCCTTAAGTAGGAGGCGCCATGAGTTATCATCTATGACTACTTGTACTAATTTGAGGGAAAGGATTATTCAGCACTTGCCAGGGGATGAGCTTTATAAAAAGGTTAGTCAGGTGGTGCATTCTCATAGACCCTTAGAAGGGAAGTATTCAGAGTATTTCTTTTAGTTCGACGGGCTCTTGCACCATAGAGGACGTATGTATGTACCCCTCACTAGGTGATTACGTGAGTTCATTATACTTGAGGCTCATAAAGCACCTTATGCAACGCACCTCAGTGTTAAGAAGTTACAGGCAGATTTGAGGCAGTTATATCATTGGCCAGGCATGAGAGTGTAGATTGCTAACATAGTTGTGAGATGCTTTGTGTGTCAGAGGGTGAAGGCAGAGCATCGGCATCCCGGTGGGCTCCTGCAACCTCACAAGATCGCTGAGTGGAAGTGGGATATTATATCTATGGACTTTATTGTTGGTCTTCCATTGTCATCTCATTGCCATGATGCCATTTTGGTGATAGTTGACACATTGACCAAGGTTGCCCACTTCTCTCCCATGCGTACTACATATACAGCATGGAACATAGCGTAGGTATTTCTTCAAGATATTGTTAGATGTCATGGCGTTCCCCATAAGATCATCTCCGACAGGGACTCTTTGTTCACCTCATCCTTTTGGAGAGAGTTGCAATTGGCATTGGGCACTAAGCTCAATTTTAGTATAGTGTACCATCCTCAGATCGATGGGCAGACCGAGCAAGTGAATTAGGTTTTGGAGAAAATGTTGCGTATGTACATGATAGACCTTCAAGTCAAGTGGGAGGAATATCTACACCTTGTAGAGTTTGCCTATAACAATGGGCATCATTCTTCCATAGGTATTCTGCCTTATGAGGCCTTGTATGGAAGACCTTGCAGGATGCCATTGAGTTGGGACAGGATCGAGGACTGAGTATCTATTGGCTCTTAGTTGGTTAAGGAGATGGAGCAGTAGGTGACTCTGATTAGACAATGCCTGAGAGAAGCATAGGATTGACAGAAGAAGTATGCAGATGTGAAGAGGATAGATCGGGAATACCAGGTTGGCGATAGAGTTTTCTTGAGGGTACAGCCACATAAGAGTCCGATTCGATTCAAAAAGGGCTCTAAGTTGGCACCTCGGTTCGTTGGGCCATTCGAGATCCTAGAGAGGATAGGACAAGTTGCCTACCATTTAGCCCTACCACCTAGCCTGTCACACATCCACGATGTGTTTCACATTTCCATACTTAGAGGATACATTTATGATGAGTCTCATATTATAGATTGGGATGCTTTGCAGGTGGAGTCGGACGGCCAGTTAGCATTACATCCCATCCGTATTATTTCTCGATGAACCCTAGCACTTCGAGGTCGAGAGCTAGACTAGGTTAGAGTCTAGTGGGATTGCTACGATGAGGTTACAACTTCTTGGGAGGATGCAGCGCAGATACGAGCACAGTACCCTTATCTTTTTGATGAACTCCAGGAGGAAGTTCATGCCTAGTGGGGGAGGATGTGAGGCCTTGCCCCGACCCATCCTAACACTGATGATACATTGTTATTTTGATACTCATGCTTGTTATGTCAGAACATTATTGGATACATTGAACAATGTTAAGCTATTTTTACGATGTGTGATGTTTACTTTAGTTATTTGATTTTATCATTTAATGCTTTTAAATATGCATAACAATGAAGAAAATGTATGCAACACTAACACATTTGGCTATGCAAGTCGAAAGGTTAGAAATATGAGTAGAATTAGATAAACAACTATTTATTAAGAAATGGATGTTTTTATTCATTTAATTCCTCTAATATGTAATTCACATTATGCATGTGGTTTTTGACCTACTGATGTGTGAAATGAGTGTGTAGGAAAATTAGCCGAGACAACTCAACGGAAAAGCAGAGCTAAACTACTTGTTAATTTTGTGCTAACTGTATATTGTAATTCTTAAAGGTTGTAATTTGATCTTACTATTCTCCTAACCTTTAATTGTTCCAAATAAGCCTTTAAAGGCCTAGAAACATTAAATTTAAGTACCCCTATGGGTAAGGGTATGGGTGGGGGTACTTTCCAACCCTTTAGCCTCCTAGGTTGACTTTTAGGGTCTCTTAAAAATCCTATTATAGGCTGATTTCGAAAATGGGTTGCTCTTTACTTGGGTTAGTGAAACCAAACCTTGATCTTGAGTTACTTGAAGCTTAGTGGAGTTAAGGACCATACTTAGAGGCTTTTTTGGGGGAGTTTTTAGTTATCACCCAATCCTCTAGTTTTGGAGGAAGTCTTGAAGATTGAAGGAAGAAAGGGAAGCTCTTCTCAAACCACCATTGCCATAACTCTTTTATGAAGGTAGGAGTTCTTCACTCCATGAATGGTTCTTTATGTGTGTTCATGTTTTGAATCTTGCTTGAATCATGTGGGAGACATTGTGTAGTTATGCATTTCTTGCTTGTGTGTTGGGGGTGGATTTGGAGGGATTTTATCTTGTTTTCCTTGGATGCTATTCATATGCCTTCTTGATGTTTTGTTTGTTTTTGAAAAGTTTTCATGGGAATGTTTTGGCAACACTCACCCTTGGATAGGGAAGAAGTGGCCATGTTGGGGAAAGGGCCTTAGTTGGACCTCAATGGTGTAGAGTCTCCTCTCATGGTGAGAGAAGGGAGAAAGGGTAGGGTGTATGGGCCCCTACTTGTCATCCCATACCTTGTTGTTATTGAGAATTCTTGAATGTGGAATAGAATGAAAATCCTTGTGGATATAGCCTCGAAAGGGCCTTGTGAAAGAATGGAAGTTCTTGAAGCTTTAGCCCCGAAAGGGCTAAGTGAAGGTATGGTGATTGGACTTTCCTATTGAGAAAATCCACCTTTCCCCTATATTGGTTCATTGTTGGACCTATTGTGCAACTGGGTGAGAATGCATGTTCAATTTTCTTATCTCCTTGTGTTGTTATCTCCATGTTGGTTCTTGTCTCTTTCATTTTTTTTCCTTGATGCCATGAAGAAATTTGATATAAGTTCTCTTGTGCAAGCCTTGAAGAAAACTCAAGGAATTGCAATATTATGTAAGTTGTAATTGACTTGATGTAGTGGGAAAGACATCGGGTTTTCTTACTGGTTCTTTCTCGATGGAGCGTTGAACCAGGATGAATAATAGAGAAGGAAAAAAATTATGAGATCCTCCTTGTTTTGTTCATGTGATCTCAAAATTTGGCATATGTATGTGAGAAAAATAGAATGATAGATAGTGTTTTTGAATTATGAATTTCCTAGTTTTCAATTATGTTAGTGGAAGGCAATTTGTTATGTCGAAGATCCAAATTGATGTCTAAGTTTTTAGTGTAATCAAATCCTACATTGTGATCACAAGGTTATCACCTTCATTGTTAAGTTTTATTATGAACAAAATCAATTTGATCAATGAGATTATGTATTTTCTAGAATTCAAAAAGAAAACATACAACTTGATGTATAACGAATAGATAAAACATAAATTATAAGATGAAAGACAAGATATAACCCTATGCACTCTTAAGATAAAAATAAATTCATAGCAAAGAAAATTTATGCCAATACTTAGTCAAAATTGGTTTTCTAATAAAATGTGCACCTCCAGGTCTAAAAGACTTCTCTAGAAAATGTATGAGAAAAATTTTAATTCCCCCCTTTGGACACAGAGAATATTCTCTGTTTGATTCTCTCTTTTTTTGAAGCTTAATTTCAAAATATAATGAAATAAAAACTTAAATATGTTCTTATATCCTAAAACCCCCACCTAATAAACTTTAGCATTAATTCTTTACTCTCTCCCCTTACCCCTTTTTCAACCTTCTTAGTGCTAGAACTAAGAATCTATTATTATATGCATGTACCATGCACCCCAAACCCTATCATGTCATGGGGCACCATGGACCAATGGTGGGTGGCAGACTTGGAATTAATTTCTTACCTTATTAATCTTCCATACTCCCTATCTTGGCACTGAGACTTTATGCATTGCTGGCCCCCATCAACATCTGTAGTCACGTCATTATGAGGATGGGCAGTTGAGACGCTACCTTGATTTTACTTGAGTCTTGGTTGGCCAAGTCATAACTCTCCTCTCCCCTTTCACCATATGCATCACTGCCAGCAGGAAGCCTAGGTTTGCATGTTGTCTCCTCCCTCTAGGCATGCGCTTGGAACTCGCGCCTTTGCATTTGGGAACTAAAGTGCCACGCGGGAAGGGAGGTAGGTGGAGAGTAGACTAGGTTGTTATCTAGTTTTAGGTTAGTTTTGTCTTGAGTGATAGTTATCTTAAACTTAGCTGGGTTGGGAGTAGTTGAATTTAGCTAGAATGAGCTTAGTTGTTATTTTTAATTTTAAAATTGTTCTTAATTAATAGTTAGTTGAGTATTGAGAAATGTGATGTTAGGACAACTTTTAGAGTTAATACATATTAATGTTAGGAAATGATGCATAAGTAATTATTTAAATTTTAGTAAAGTAAATTTATTTAAATTTATATTTAAATGAAGTTTGGTTAGCTTTAAAAAAAGAAGAAGACAAGTTAGTCAGTTTAAAGGTTAGTGTAGTTAAAATTTAAAATGATCAGATGGTAGGTTAGATTTGAAATTAATTTTACAATTGTAGCAAATTTAATTAATATTGTTAAAGTTTTAGTGTTTAGTGTTAGCTATTACCTTGTATTATTAGGTTAACATGAATCGAGTAGTTTGTTAGAAATTTTTTAATATAGTTTTTAGTTAAATAAGGTATACTCAATTTTAAGAGGCATTGTTTTAGTTAAGTAAATTCCTTTTAGTTATTGTTTATTTTTAAGTTAGTTTATTTTAGTAATATTTAATCTAGTCAAGGTTCGTTCTAATTATATTTATGTTTAGTTAGTTTTAGATGTATGATTAATTTAAATAAGGATTAGTTCTTTTTATTATGTTTAAAAAGTGTTTGGGTGTTAAAATATTAAATTGGTTTTAATTTAAAAAGTTTTAAATGTGAAATTAGAATATTTCAGTTAGAAAAATTTTAACGTTTTATTAATTAGTTTTATACTATTGCAAGCTTTATCGATCAATTTTAATATGGACTTAAATTTATGATAATTCAAATTAAGTTTAGACAAAAGTATAGATTTATTGTATTTTTTTTTCTTGTCATCAATTTTAATGATAGACAATAAATTAATTTATTAGATGGTTATAAGTATGTTGAAGAAAATTTAAGGTTAGTTTAGATTTTAGAAAAAAAATTTAAAACGTAGTTAATCAGCCATTGTGATAATCTCTGTCAACCATATTATCCTTTCTATCTTAGTTGTTGCATTAAAAAAAGAAAAAAAAAAAAAATTGTGTGTGTGTTTTGCCATTATATTTTGGGCATGACATTTTGGTATCAGAGCGCGTGTTTCAACACTAGGAACCTAAAACCATTATGCTTCTAATAATAACTAAAAAATTTAATTGTATAGGATGCCCCCTGTTACACGGAGCAACCGACAAGGTAGAGGTCATAGGGCGAGAGGTGGTAGAGCAGGACAGGACAATGGACCTCCACCCCCGCCACCACCTCCACCTCCAGCACCATCGAACCTGAACTAGGACATTATAGATGCACTTCAGACTTTGATCGATGTAGTTCAATAGAGAGTAGGACCTGTAGTTCAGCCAGGTCAATAGATTTCGGTTGTGGAAGCAGAGGGACCCGGAGGAGGCGGACCCAGAGTCCAGTTCAGGCCTAACTTTCTCACTTCAAGGTCCAGTTCGCATGGCCTTTCCTACCACCTTTAGACAGGTTGTTGAGATGGAACTAGTGGTAGTGGACACTCGAGGTAGACAGGAGTCATGGGATTGGTCTCAGAATCGAAACTCTACCCAGCAGAAACCCCCTTGGAAAGGGAATTAGAACTACATAACAGGGTCCTCTAAGGGCCAACAGCCTCAGCAATAGAAACCCTAGCAGCAACAGCAGCAGAAACCCTCACAGGGTTATCAGGGCTCCAAGCCCAAGCAGTGGCATTCATAGGGTCCAAGGCAGGATCAGAAAGTACAGGTTCCACAGTCACTGCCAGCGAAGACTCAGCAGTCTTCTAGGGGTGGATTCAGTGGATCTAGTAGGTCAGGAGGCCCACAGTAGTCTAGATCATAGGGTCCTCAATCCTATACATGAGTTCCATATTACACTTGTGGTGGCATGGGGCATATTGCTAGAGAGTGTTCTCAGGGAAAATCCTCTAGTGGTCAGAGAGGGGATTTTTCAAAGCCAATAGTTGGTGATGCATGCAAATCTCACAGAGTTTTTGCAGTGGTTGACAACCACCAGGCCGAGCATCAGGCCATGGTTATTGAGGCTACATATAGTATATGAGGTAGCATGGTTACTATTTTATTTGATTCTGGAGCTACTGATTCATTTATATCTCCTTTCTTCGTGGAGCGTTGCGGGCTAGTGGCAGTTAGTCAGGATGTCAGTTGGGAGGTAGAGTTAGCCTTAGGAGCTAGAGTGTCAGTTAGTTCCATTGTGTATGGTTGCCCGATTCAGATTGGAGACATGTCCACAATTTTTGATCTATGTATTACCCCTCTAGGTTCTTATGATGTTATTCTTGGGATGGATTGGTTGTATGCCCACAATGCCAAGATGGACTATCGAAAAAAGAGAGTGGAATGTTTGGATGATACTGAGGGGGAGCCATCCCTTGATGATTTACCTATATTGCAGGAGTTTGCAGATGTCTTTCCTTTAGAGGTTCCTGGTAGGCCTCCACCTAGAGCAGCGGATTTTCATATTGATCTTGTGCCAGGAGTAGAGCCAGTGTCGAGAGCACCATATAGGATGACTACCCATGAGCTTAGTGAACTTAAGATTCAGTTGGAGGAACTCTTAGAGAAGGGGCATATTCGACCTAGTGTGTCACCTTTGGGTGCACCAATGATCTTCGTTAAGAAGAAGGATGGGTCACTTAGGTTGTGTATTGATTATCGGTAATTGAACAAAGTAACCATCAAGAACCGATACCCTCTTCCTAGGATTGATGACCTCTTTGATTAGTTGTAGGGCACTCGAGTATTTTTGAAGATTGATCTCAAGTCAGGCTATCATCAGTTGAGGATTATGGATAGTGATATTCCTAAGACTGCATTTCGTACTAGGTATGGCCACTACAAGTTCACTGTGGTATCATTTGGCCTCACGAATGCTCTAGCTGTATTCATGTGCCTCATGAATGGAGTATTTCGTACCTTTTTGGATAGGTTTGTGGTTGTTTTCTTGGATGACATCTTGGTATATTCTCATAATGAGCAAGAGCACGAAGAGCACTTGACACAGGTTTTGCAAAAATTGAGGGAGAACTAGTTGTTTTGCAGCTTGTCGAAGTGTGCATTCTTTAGACCTGAGATACGTTATTTGGGTCATGTCATATCAGGCGATGGTGTCTCAGTGGACCCATCAAAGATTAGGGCCATCATGGATTGGCTGGCACCCACCAGTGTCACTGAGGTGAGGAGCTTTATGGGTCTAGCAGGGTATTATCGATACTTCATTATAAGATTTTCTAGATTTGCACCACCCATCACATCTATTCAAAAGAAGAGAAAGAAGTATGAGTGGACAGAAAAGTGTGATAGAGCTTTTCAAGAGCTCAAGAGAGCCCTCACGAGTGCACCAATTCTTGCAGTACTAGACCCATCCGTGAACTTCGTGGTGTGCACTGATGCATCTTGGGATGGTATAGGGGCAGTCCTTATGCAAGATGGCCAACCCATTTCCTTTGAGTCTAGGAAGTTGAAGACACATGAACTCAACTACCTTACTCACGACCTAGAGCTTGCGGTAGTAGTTCATGCCTTAGTGAGGTGGCAAAAATTTCTACTGGGTCATAGATTTGAGCTTCATTCTGACCATCAGAGCTTATAGTACATATTCACACAGTCCAACCTTAATGCTAGGCAGAGAAGGTGGATGGAGTTCCTTTGTGAGTACAATTTTGATGTTCATTACATCAAGGGGAAGGAGAATGTAGCTGCGGATGCCTTAAGTAGGAGGCGCCATGAGTTATCATCTATGACTACTTGTACTAATTTGAGGAAAAGGATTCTTCAGCACTTGCCAGGGGATGAGCTTTATACAGAGGTTAGTCAAGTGGTGCATTCTCAGAGACCCTTAGAAGGGAAGTATTCAGAGTATTCCTTGGAGTCCGACAGGCTCTTGTGCCATAGAGGACGTATGTATGTACCCCTCACTGAGGGATTGCGTGAGTTCATTGTACTTGAGGCTCATAGAGCACCTTATGCAGCGCACCCCAGTGTTAAGAAGTTACATGCATATTTGAGGCAGTTATATCATTGACCAGGCATGAGAGTGCAAATTGCTAACATAGTTGCGAGATGCCTTGAGTGTCAGAGGGTGAAGGTAGAGCATCGGCATCCCGATGGACACCTTCAACCTCACAAGTTTGCTGAGTGGAAGTGGGATATTATATCTATGGACTTTATTGTTGGTCATCCCTTCTTGTCTCATCGCCATGATGCCATTTTGGTGACAGTTGACACATTGACCAAGGTTGCCCACTTCTCTCCCGTGCGTACTACATATATAGCAAAGATCAAGTTTGACCAAAAGTTGACAAGATTTAACCACGATTGACTTGAGTTGACTAGTTTCAAAATTTTTTTTGAAATAATTAAACGAAATTATTTAATTAAATGGAGTACTTACTTCTAACTAATTAAACAAAGTTATTTAGTTAAATGAGAAGCCATTCTTAATTAATTAAATGAAGTTATTTAATTAAATAAGAAAAGTGTCTCTAATTAATTAAAGATTGTTTAATTAAATAGAAAAAGTAATTATGAGAGCATATCTCATTTTATTAAATTAAATATCTCAACAAAATCTCTCTTCAGTTCAAAAAGGGAAATTTTTAGTTCACTATTGATCAAAAATGAGTTAAATCAGTTAACTCCTTCCTCTACTCAAATTGAATCAGTTAACTCCTTATTTTACTCAAATTAAATTTGTTAACTCCATTTAATTTGGAAATCTCCCTTTATAACTAAAATTCACCTTTAATCTCGACTGCTGATTGAAATCAATCTCAACCATTGATGAATTCCAGGAAAGTCTATTTAAGAGACCCTCATCTCTTCATTTTGAAAGGTAGAATGAGAATTTGCATTGAATTGTTGTTGGAATTCACACTCACATTTGCTCATATTCACATACGCAAAGATCAAGTTTGACAAAAAGTTGACCAGATTTAACCACCGTTGACTTGAGTTGACCAGTTTCGAAAAGAATTTTGAAATAATTAAACAAAATTATTTAATTAAATGGAGTACTTACTTCTAATTAATTAAACAAAGTTATTTAATTAAATGAGAAGCCATTCCTAATTAATTAAATGAAGTT
Organism: Cupressus sempervirens; assembly: GCA_028749045.1. Classification (NCBI taxonomy): domain Eukaryota; kingdom Viridiplantae; phylum Streptophyta; class Pinopsida; order Cupressales; family Cupressaceae; genus Cupressus; species Cupressus sempervirens. The sequence goes on from CM053788.1 coordinate 107,483,925, forward strand.
ATTTAATTAAATAAAAAAAGTGTCTCTAATTAATTAAAGATTATTTAATTAAACAAAAAAAGTAATTATCAGAGCATATCACATTTTATTAAATTAAATATCTCAACAAAATCTCTCTTCAGTTCAAAAAGGGAAATTTTCAGTTCACTATTGATAAAAAATGAGTTAAATCAGTTAACTCCTTTTTCTACTCAAATTGAATCAGTTAACTCCTTATTTAACTCAAATTAAATCTATTAACTCCCTTTAATTTGGAAATCTCTCTTTATGACTGAACTTCGCCTTTAATCTTGACTGTTGATTGAAATCGATCTCAACCGTTGATGAATTCTAGGAAAGCCTATATAAGAGACCCTCATCTCTTCATTTTGAAAGGTTGAATGAGAATTTGCATCGAATTGTTGCTGGAATTCATACTCACATTTGCTCATATTCACAAATGCAAAGATCAAGTTTGACCAAAAGTTGACCAGATTTAACCACGGTTGACATGAGTTGACTAGTTTTGAAAAGAATTTTAAAATAATTAAACGAAATTATTTAATTAAATTGAGTACTTACTTCTAATTAATGAAACAAAGTTATTTAGTTAAATGAGAAGCCATTCCTAATTAATTAAATGAAGTTATTTAATTAAACAAGAAAAGTGTCTCTAATTAATTAAAAATTGTTTAATTAAATAGAAAAAGTAATTATGAGAGAATATCTCATTTTATTAAATTAAATATCTCAACAAAATCTCTCTTCAGTTCAAAAAGGGAATTTTTTAGTTCACTATTGATCAAAAATGAGTTAAATCAGTTATCTCCTTCCTCTACTCAAATTGAATCAGTTAACTCCTTATTTTACTCAAATTAAATATGTTAACTCCATTTAATTTGGAAATCTCCCTTTATAACTGAACTTCACCTTTAATCCTAACCGCTGATTGAAATCGATCTCAACCGTTGATGAATTCCAGGAAAGTCTATTTAAGAGACCCTCATCTCTTCATTCTGAAAGGTTGAATGAGAATTTGCATCGAATTGTTGCTGGAATTCATACTCACATTTGCTCATATTAACATACGCAAAGATCAAGTTTGACCAAAAGTTGACTAGATTTAACAAGGGTTGACTTTAATTGACTAGTTTTGAAAAGAATTTTGAAATAATTAAACGAAATTATTTAATTAAATTGAGTATTTACTTCTAATTAATTAAACAAAGTTATTTAATTAAATGAGAAGCCATTCCTAATTAATTAAATGAAGTTACTTAATTAAATAAGAAAGGTATCTCTAATTAATTAAAAATTATTTAGTTAAATAGAAAAAGTAATTATGAGAGCATATCTAATTTTATTAAATTAAATATCTCAACAAAATCTGTCTTCAGTTCAAAAAGGCAAATTTCCAGTTCACTATTGATAAAAAATGAGTTAAATCAGTTAACTCTTTTTTCTACTCAAATTGAATTAGTTAACTCCTTATTTTACTCAAATTAAATTTGTTAACTCCCTTTAATTTGGAAATCTCCCTTTATGACTGAATGTCACCTTTAATCCTGACCGCTGATTGAAATCGATCTCAACCATTGGTGAATTCCAAGAAAGTCTATTTAAGAGACCCCCATCTCTTATTTTGAAAGGTTGAATGAGAATTTGCATCGAATTGTTGCTGGAATTCATACTCACATTTGCTCATACTCACATATGCAAAGATCAAGTTTGAGCAAAATTTGACTAGATTTAACCACGGTTGACTTGAGTTGACTAGTTTCGAAAAGAATTTTAAAATAATTAAACAAAATTATTTAATTAAATGGAGTACTTACTTCTAATAAATTAAACAAAGTTATTTAATTAAATGAGAAGCCATTCCTAATTAATTAAATAAAGTTATTTAATTAAATAAGAAAAGTGTCTCTAAGTAATTAAAGATTATTTAATTAAATAGAAAAAGTAATTATGAGAGCATATCTTATTTTATTAAATTAAATATCTCAACAAAATCTCTCTTCAGTTCAAAAAGGGAAATTTCCAGTTCACTATTGATCAAAAATGAGTTAAATCAATTGGCTCCTTTTTCTACTCAAATTGAATCTGTTAACTCCTGATTTCACTCAAATTAAATCTATTAACTCCCTTTAATTTGGAAATCTCTCTTTATGACTGAACTTCACCTTTAATCCTGACCATTGATTGAAATCGATCTCAACCATTGATGAATTTCAGGTCATTTTGAAAGGTTGAATGAGAATTTGCATCGAATTGTTGATGGAATTCATACTCACATTTGCTCATATTCACATACACAAAGATCAAGTTTAACCAAAATTTGACCAGATATAACCACAATTGACTTGAGTTGACTAGTTTCGAAACGAATTTTGAAATAATTAATCAAAATTATTTAATTAAATGGAGTGCTTACTTCTAATTAATTAAACAAAGTTATTTAATTAAATGAGAAGCCATTCCTAATTAATTAAATGAAGTTATTTAATTAAATAAGAAAAGTGTCTCTAATTAATTAAAGATTATTTAATTAAATAGAAAAAGTAATTATGAGAGCATATCTCATTTTATTAAATTAAATATCTCAACAAAATCTCTCTTCAGTTCAAAAAGCGAAATTTCCAGTTCACTATTAATAAAAAATGAGTTAAAGCAATTGACTCCTTTTTCTATTCAAATTGAATTAGTTAACTTCTTATTTCACTCAAATTAAATTTGTTAACTCCCTTTAATTTGGAAATCTCCCTTTATGACTGAACTTCACCTTTAATTCAGACCATTGATTGAAATCGATCTCAATCGTTGATGAATTCCAGGTCATTTTGAAAGGTTGAATGAGAATTTGCATCAAATTGTTGCTGGAATACATACTCACATTTACTCATATTCACATACACAAAGATCAAGTTTGACCAAAAGTTGACCAGATTTAACCACGATTGACTTGAGTTGAATAATTTCGAAAAGAATTTTGAAATAATTAAATAATTTTTTTAATTAAATGGAGTACTTACTTCTAATTAATTAAACAAAGTTATTTAATTAAATGAGAAGCCATTCCTAATTAATTAAATGAAATTATTTAATTAAATAAGAAAAGTGTCTCTAATTAATTAAAAATTATTTAGTTAAATAGAAAAAGTAAATATGAGAGCATATCTCATTTTATTAAATTAAATATCTCAACAAAATCTTTCTTCAGTTCAAAAAGGGAAATTCCTAGTTCACTATTGATAAAAAATGAGTTAAATCATTTAACTCCTTTCTTTACTCAAATTGAATCGGTTAACTCTTCATTTTACTCAAATTAAATCTGTTAACTCCCTTTAATTTGGAAATCTAACTTTATGCCTGAACTTCACATTTAATCCTTACCGCTGATTGAAATCGATCTCAACCATTGATGAATTCGAAGAAAGTCTATTTTAGAGACCCTCATCTCTTCATTTTGAAAGGTTGAAGGAGAATTTGCATCGAATTGTTGCTAAAATTCATACTCACATTTGCTCATATTCACATACGCAAAGATCAAGTTTGACCAAAAGTTGACCAGATTTGACCACAGTTGACTTGAGTTGACTAGTTTTGAAAACAATTTTGAAATAATTAAAGAAAATTATTTAATTCAATGGAGTACTTACTTCTAATTAATTAAACAAAGTTATTTAATTAAATGAGAAGCCATTCCTAATTAATTAAATAAAATTATTTAATTAAATAAGAAAAGTGTCTCTAATTAATTAAAAAAAATTTAATTAAATAGAAAAAGTAATTATGAGAGCATATCTCATTTTATTAAATTAAATATCTCATCAAAATCTTTCTTCAGTTCAAAAAGGGAAATTTCCAGTTCACTATTGATAAAAAATGAGTTAAATCAGTTAACTCTTTTGTTTACTCAAATTGAATCAGTTAACTCTTTATTTTACTCAAATTAAATCTGTTAACTCCCTTTAATTTGGAAATCTCCCTTTATGACTGAACTTCACCTTTAATCCTTACCGCTGATTAAAAATGATCTCAACTGTTGATGAATTCCAAGAAAGTATATTTTAGAGACCCTCATCTCTTCATTTTGAAAGGTTGAATGAGAATTTGCATCGAATTGGTGTTGAAATTCATACTCACATTTGCTCATATTCACATACGCAAAGATCAAGTTTGACCAATAGTTGACCAGATTTAACCACAGTTGACTTGAGTTGACTAGTTTTGAAAAGAATTTTGAAATAATTAAACAAAATTATTTAATTAAATGGAGTACTTACTTCTAATTAATTAAACAAAGTTAGTTAATTAAATGATAAGCCATTCTTAGTTAATTAAATGAAGTTATTTAATTAAATAAGAAAAGTGTCTCTAATTAATTAAAGATTGCTTAATTAAATAGAAAAAGTAATTATGAGAGCATATCTCATTTTATTAAATTAAATATCTCCACAAAATCTATCTTCAGTTCAAAAAGAGAAATTTTCAATTCACTATTGATAAAAAATGAGTTAAATCAGTTAACTCCTTTCTCTACTCAAATTGAATCAGTTAACTCCTTATTTTACTTAAATTAAATCTCTTAACTCCCTTTAATTTGGAAATCTCCCTTTATGACTGTACTTCACCTTTAATCTTGACTACTGATTGAAATCGATCTCAACCGTTGATGAATTCCAAGAAAGTCTATTTAAGAGACCCTCATCTCTTCATTTTGAAAGGTTGAATGAGAATCTGCATCGAATTGTTGCTGGAATTCATACTCGCATTTGCTCATATTCACATACGCAAAGATCAAGTTTGACCAAAAGTTGACCAGATTTAACCACGGTTCACTTGAGGTGATTTGTTTCGAAAAGAATTTTGAAATAATTAAACGAAATTATTTAATTAAATGGAGTACTTACGTCTAATTAATTAAACAAAGTTATTTAATTAAATGAGAAGCCATTCCTAATTAATTAAATGAAGTTATTTAATTAAATAAAAAAGTGTCTCTAATTAATCAAAGATTATTTAATTAAATAGAAAAAGTAATTTTGAGAGCATATCTCATTTTATTAAATTAAATATCTCAACAAAATCTCTCTTCAATTCAAAAAGGGAAATTTCCAGTTCACTATTGATCAAAAATGAGTTACATCAGTTAACTCCTTTCTCTACTCAAATTGAATCAGTTAACTCCTGATTTTACTTAAATTAAATCTGTTAACTCTCTTTAATTTGGGAATCTCCCTTTATGACTGAACTTCACCTTTAATCCTGACCGCTGATTGAAATCGATCTGAACCGTTGATGAATTCCAGGAAAGTCTATTTAAGAGACTCTCATCTCTTCATTTTGAAAGGTTGAATGAGAATTTGCATCGAATTGTTGCTAGAATTCATACTCACATTTGCTCATATTCACATACGCAAAGATCAAGTTTCACCATAAGTTGACCAGATTTAACCATGGTTGACTTGAGTTTACTAGTTTCAAAAAAAAATTTGAAATAATTAAATGAAATTATTTAATTAAATGGAGTACTTACTTCTAATTAATTAAACAAAGTTATTTAATTAAATGAGAAGCCATTCCTAATTAATTAAATGAAGTTATTTAATTAAATAAGAAAAGTGTCTCTAATTAATTAAAAATTATTTAATTAAATAGAAAAAGTAATTATGAGAGCATATCTCATTTTATTAAATTAAATATCTCAAGAAAATCTCTCTTCAGTTCAAAAAGGGAAATTTCCAGTTCACTATTGATAAAAAATGAGTTAAATAAGTCAACTCCTTTTTCTACTCAAATTGAATCAGTTAACTCCTTATTTTACTCAAATTAAATCTGTTAACTCCCTTTAATTTGAAAATTTCTCTTTATGACTGAACTTCACCTTTAATCCTAACCGCTGATTGAAATCGATCTTAACCATTGATGAATTTTAGGAAAGTCTATTTAAGAGACCCTCATCTCTTCATTCTTAAAGGTTGAATGAGAATTTGCATCGAATTGTTACTGGAATTCATACTCACATTTGCTCATATTCACATACGCAAAGATCAAGTTTGCCCAAAAGTTGACCAAATTTAACCACGGTTGACTTGAATTGACTAGTTTCGAAAAGAATTTTGAAATAATTAAACAAAATTATTTAATTAAATGGAGTACTTGTATATGAGCAATGTTAGTATGCTAATAGAAACCAAATTTAAATAAAGCTTCTAGAAACTAAACAAAATTCATAAACTTCAAGATAGACTAAGATGAGCTCTCAATTGAGAATATGAGCCATTAATGGGGTCTCTCAATAAGAAGCTCTCTTGTTGAGTGGCTTTGTCTAAATAGATAGGATGTATGCTCAAACTTTTGCTTCAAAAAGGGCTTCAAATGGAGTTGGAATTTGGGTGTGAGTGTATGGTTTTGATGTAAAATGGCTTTTTAAAATGGCATTATGAATTTACTTCATGGATTGTGTTGTTTTGCAAAGGGGAAGGATCCAATTTATAGGCAAGAGGCTTGAGAGATTGAGGGCTAATATGCAAGGATGGAAAAAAGCTCATGGAGGGCTCAGATTGCATGAGAAGAGAGCACATGGATTGTGCTTCCTTACAGCCAATCAGGGAGTGACACATGTCACAGGGTGAGAGGATAGAGGAAAGGGAAAGGTTGAGTTAAAAAAGGAGGCTCAAGGGATAAAATTTTGATAAAGACCCTCATAATGGCTTGTAAGAGCAATAAAAGGGCTTGGAAGAGTCATTTATGGCCTAGTGGGCTTCATAAAATGTTATGGTTGAGATATTTTGAGGGAGATGAGAGTAATTTCATCTTGGGCTTGATTAGGAGGGTTTTAAGCTTGCTTAGGATTGTGCAAATGATTAGAGGATGGATTAGGATGGTTTAGGATTAGCTTAGGGATAGACAAGTGGATGGCATTTAATGAGGGTGGGTGAAGGAGGAGATATTTGTTAACTTTGGCTTGGGTTAGTAAGTCTTAACCCATGTTTAGAGAATGTGACAAGGTTAGGAGGGGATTAGGATTAGGTTTAAAGACATCTTCTAGAAGATTCTAAACTTTGGATGAGGATAAAGACTTTCTAGAATAGTCTAGAACTTCCTAGGATGAGGTCGAAGACTTTCTAAAAGTGTCTAGAACTTCTTAGGATGAGGATCAATTAGATTTTTAGGAAAAAAAAAAAGTTTTATTTATTTCAAGGGTTTGGGTTGAAGAGATATTTATTAAAACTTTTTAATAAACATGAGGATTAATATTTAATCTTAATTAAATATTTTGAGTTGGGATTAGGGGTAGGAAATGATGGGATTAGCCTTTAATCAAAATTAAAGAAGGATTAGAAGATTTTGGAAGAGGTTAGTGGTCTTAAGGAAATTGGCCAAGTTTTGGACAAAAAATAAATTTTTTATTTATTTTGAGTTTTTTGGTCAATTTATTAATTAAATAATTAATAAATAAGGAAATAATGTTTAAATAAGATTTAAACATTTTTGGGAGAGATTCTTTAATTAAATATTTTTAATTACGATAAAGGGATTTAATGGCATAAAAATAAATAAATTAATTAAATAATTAAATAATTAATAAATGAGGATGTCATCAGGAATTCTTCAGAGAATAAAAATACTTTATTTTCTAAAGGTTTTTAGGTGTCTACATTTTTCCCCTTTTTGATGTGATGCCGCAAGTGGCATGGCATCAAAGATAAGAAAATAAGATGCTCAAGGCTAGAGCAGAAGAGTAGAGAATGGACTAGAAGATGCCCCCTCAAGAAGGCGATGGGGAGAGAAAGTGAGGCTCGACGACATCTTGAAAAGTACAAGAATTTGAGATGAGCAAGAAGACTCAGATTGGCTTAAGAGAAGAGGCTGAATTAGCTCAAACTCTCACTATGGGAGAATGATAAAGGAGAATCAGATGCACAAGAGGAAGCAAGCTTAAGACTTCAAGGATTGCAGAGGATGAAGGAGCCGAGCACTATAAAAGGAATCCAGGATGGGGAGATGGATGAGGGGATTAAAAAGCTGATGCAACAGGATTTCAAAGAGTCAAATTGGCGGAAGATGGGTTTCGGAGATCCCTAAGACTAGGATTATGGATCTCGAAAGATGAAGCTTGGTGGATTGATTTGGATTGGTGGATCCCTAAGACTAGGATTGTGGATCCCTAAAGCTAAAGGTGAGGACTGATTCAAAGAGATAATAATGCATAAGCTGGGGTAGGAGAGACGCATGTTGGATATGGATGGGGGATAATGGAGATGAAAGAAAACCATTGAAGCTTTTTGAGTGGGGGGATACTTCAAAGAGAAGTACCACCATGTAGTTGAGCAATAGATTTGCTATAGGACTGTTGGTTAATTGCCAAAGTTACCAAGAACATCAAGGCCTTTTCACCAACTATCCAGAAGACTGACAAATTGACTCAAAACAAACACGCAAGAATTGCCCAAGTATCACACATGAATCCCAGAGGAAGCAGTGTGGAAACGACACTGGGTAACCCACAAGTAGAAAAGAAAACAAGCAAAAGACATGATCAAGACCTTATGCTTAGATTGCCCCATTCGAAATATACCATGATATGGAAGATCATGGCAACCTTAAGGAGGGAATAAGGAGATTGCTTGGAAAAGATATTTCAAGACCCAACAAGGAAGAGTCCAAATCAAAAGAAAGCGAAAATCCAAAAGAGAACCATTTGCCAACGAGATGGGTAGGATGAGGTACTAACGGATCAAGATCAGACATGAGGAAAGCTATATCCTACAAGGGCCTATCAGAGAGCACCTAAGCTGGTGGATTTGGATGAGTGATGCGTCTGGCATGCTGAACTAAGAAAGATAACACTTTGGTGATAGGAAATCTAGCGAAAGGATGCATTGGAATAGCTAACCAAGATGTACGATGGGTGCAAGATGCTGATCAAGGATGAACTAACACGAACGCTGGATAGGTACAATGGTACTAAGCTAAAGAGGATGTACAAGCTGATGGACCAAGATATGTTACAAATGTACAAGTTTGTTCATGTTTTGGTTTTTGTGAGATGGAAATGTTTTTGAAGGATGTGATGTCTATAATAGGTGATAGGTGGATAGGTAGATGGTTTGAGAAAAGCTTAAGTGAAAATGGGGTTTTGTGTGTGCACGTGATAGTATACAAGCTAGGATACAAGATTATTTACAAGATGGGATATGGTACAAACTTTGAACAAGATTTAGATATACAAGGTATGGTACAAGATTTACAAGGTATAATACAAGCTTTGGTACAAGATTTTACAAGCTGAGGTACAAGATTTTACAAGCTATACAGAAGGTATTTACAAGCTCCATTAGATTTTGGATATTTGGTTGGAACACCAAGGGAACAAGCAGGTGTTTTATGGGATGGTGGGTGAATGGATGAGGGATAGGATAGTGATAGATAATAGATTAGTCTTAGTACACAAGGTGCCTGAATTACCAGGTTTTCACCAAGGTACCTATCCAAGGCGCTTGAATTGCCAAGTTTTCACCATTGGACGCTTATTTCTCTTTACTATTTTTTTTTTTGTATTTTTTAAAAGCTGGGTATACCAAGGATCTTCAAGCATAGAACTTCTTGAGATGAATGATGTTAGTAGGATCATTCAAGAGTTCTCCTTCCGATGTAGATAGCTGATAGGCTCTGGAGCCAAAGGAAGCAATGACAACATAAGGACCAAGCCATGTAGGTTCAAACTTGCCTTTCTTTTCTCGATCTGCTTGGACTTTCATGTTTTCTTTGAGGACCATGTCACCTAGCTGAAAGTGTCATGGAAGCACCTTCTTGTTGAAATTCCTTTTGAGATGAGTCTGATAGACTGTGAGATGATCATAGGCTTATTGTCGCTTCTCGTCTAAGAGATCTAGTTGGGTGAACCGAGCTACTCTGTATTCTTCATCTAATATTTGCCCTTGCAAAGATATGCGCAAGGAGGGAAGTTCAACCTCTATAGGTAGTACTACTTTGGCACCATAGACTAGGGAGTATGGAGTTGTGCCTGTGGATGTACAAAAGGAAGTTTGATAGGCCCATATGGCTGGATTTATTTGTAGGTGCCAATCACGACCGAAATCATTGACAACTTTCTTTAGGATTTTGAGGAGGGTTTTGTTAGTTGCCTCTGCCTGGCCATTACCTTCTGGGAAATATGGGCTAGGAAAGCGATGATGGATGCGAAGGGAAGTGCATAATTCTTCCATGTTGAAATTTTTAAAGTTACCTCCGTGGTCGGTGAAGATGGTGGATGGGATGCCGAAGCGGCAAACAATGTGGTACAAGATGAACTTGGAGACCTGAACTCCTGTAGCTGAGACTAGGGGGACTACTTCCAGCCATTTAGTGAAAAAGTTTGTAGCTATTATTATCTATTTATGTCCATCAGATGAGAGGGGTGTGATAGTTCCAACTAGATCAAGGCCCCAACAAGCGAAAGGCCAAGGTGGTGCAATAGGTTGTAGATCCTGTGCTAGAGCGTGCACAAGATTTGCATGCTGCTGACATGGGAGACACTTTCTGACAAAGTCACAGGAGTCTTCTTCAATGGTAGGCCAATAGTAGCCTGCTCTAAGGATTTGTCATGCTAGGACAATACCACTCGTGTGGGCACCGCAAAGTCTAGAGTGTACTTCCTTTAACACCATCGTGGCCTCATTTTGGTCTAAACGTCGAGAGAGAGTATCGTGATAACCCCAACGATATAGGGTATTGGCTATGATAACATAGCAGGATGATTTTCAGATGAGGTTCTTGCATTGGGTACGTGTGAGGTGAGGGGATATGATACCATTGTTAAGGTAAGCATGAATCTCATGGTACCAAGGGGATTGGGGACCAACCAAGATACAAACACAGTTTGAATCTTCATTCACATAGGCAGGTGTGAGGAGCTACTCCACTAAAAACTCATACTATGTAGCTGCTTGGGGAATTTCCAAGAGCGAGCCTATAGTAGCCATAGCATCTGCTGCTTTGTTCTGTATTCGAGGCAATTGTGTAAATTGAAGCCTTGTAAAATGCTGGGTTAGCTAATCAACTAGCTCTTTGTAGGGTAATAGCTTTTCATCTCTGGTTTGATATTCATTTAGGGCTTACTTGATGATGAGCTAAGAATCGCCAAAGATTTGTAGCTCAGCAATGTTCCATTCTACAGCTATCTTTAATCCTACTATGAGGGCCTCATATTCAACTATATTGTTGGTGCTAGGGAATTGTAGCTTGAAGGCTTTTGGAATGTAATCTCCTTGAGGTGTGACCAACAATATTCCTGCCCCTGATCCATGAGATGTGTATCAGCCATCAAAATAAAGTTTCCATGGGGGTTGTTCTTCAATTAGACAGATATGCTGATTTGGAAATTCTGTGAACAACGGATAAGCATCTATTAGAGGTGCATCAGCTAGGTGATCTGCTATAGCTTGCCCTTTGATTGCCTTTCTATCTACATACTGGATGTCAAATTCACTAAGGAGCATAACCCATTTGGCCAAATGGCCTGTAAGTGCTGTTATGGAGAGCATATACTTGAGAGGGTCAATCTTGGAGACTAGTTGGATGGTATGATTTAGCATGTAATGGTGAAGCTTTTGAGTTGAGAAAACAACTGCCAAACAAGATTTTTCCATAGGAGTTTAATTGAGTTCATAACCAACTAGGGTTCTACTAATGTAGTAGATGGCTCTTTCTCTGCTGTAGTCATCGAGCTGTGCTAGAAGTGCCCCTAGAGTAGTAGGTGTTTTTGATATGTACAAAATCAGAGGATGACCAAGAACTGGTGGAACCAAGATAGGGGGATTGATGAGATACTACTTGAGATGGTCGAAGCTGCACTGACATAAAGGATCCCACTTGAAGTTCTCATCCTTCTTCAGTAAATGTGAAAATTGTGTACACTTATCTGCAAGCTGGGAGATGAAGCGCCGAACAGATTGAAGCTTTTCCTGAAGAGAACGAAGCTGTCATAGTGTCTAGGGAGGAGGCATGTCTAAGATAGCCTTGACCTTCTTGGGGTCGATCTCTATACCTCGTTTAGAAACTATAAAGCCTAGAAGCTTGCCAGATGTGACCCCAAAGACACATTTCTTGGGATTCGGCATGAGATGATATTTGGCTAACCTATCAAAGACTTTCTCTAGCTCAGCAAGATGATCCATGAAGGTATGAGACCTGACCAAGATATCATCCACATAATCCTCCAAAATGCTATGGATGAGATCATGAAAAATGGCTGTCATAGCTCTTTGATAGGTAGCCCCAGCATTCTTTAGGCCAAAAGGCATCATGTTGTAGCAAAAGGTTCCCCAAGGGGTAGTGAATGCTATCTTATGTTGAACCTCTTCTACAATCTTGATTTGATTATACCCAAAAAATTCATCCATGAGGGATAAAATTTCATGTCCAGCTGTAAGATCTACAATCATATCTATATTGGGCAAGGGAAAATCATCTTTTGGACAAGCTTTGTTAAGATCTCTAAAATCAGTGCAGATTATAATGTCACCAGAAGGTTTAGTGATGGGTACCATGTTGGAGATCCACTCTGAATAGTCGATAGGTCAGATAACCTTAGCAGCTAACATTCTTTCTAACTCAGCTTTGACCAGTAATGCCACCTTGGGGTGCATTTTTCTAAGCTTTTGTCTGATGGGCTTGATCTGTGGATTGACTGCAAGATGATGAACTACAAGCTTTGGATCAAGCCCTGGCATGTCTTGATATGACCATGCAAATTGGCCAATGTTCTCTCTTAAGACCTCAAAGAGAAGATCAGCTTGGTCTTGTGATAGGGATGCAACAATGTGAACAAGCCTAGGGATCTCTGAAGAACCGATGTTGACTTCCCTAGTATCCTTAATTAGAATAGAAGATATCTCTGGTCGATTATCTTGAGGAGGTAATGCTAAATCCTCATGTTCTACTTGTGGCTCTAGATGTTCTTGCTGATGGGTTCTCTTTGCTACGTTAGCTAGTCTCAGATTCACCTTAGTTCCAGTTTTGGGTGTATCGGAACTAGGTTGGGGATTTTCTCCAAAATACCCCTTGGGATCTAGCTTGTAGATATAGGTAGAATCTGGCTTTGTTTTCTTGTGAGGTGTTTCAGCTCCCATGAATCTCAGAAGAACTTCCTCTAATGTGAACTCATCAATGTGTATGACGCTTGGTTGGTCCCAATCTATGAGTTGTGGATGGGCGAGTGGTAGGTCAATGAGGTGGATGGATAGTTCTTGGAGAACAGAGTCTCTGAGGGAGATTTGGTCTAGGATATCATCGTAGGATCTCTTTTCAACTTCCTCAGGAATGTCTTCGATTTCGACAAGGTCGCGGTGAATGTTCAAAAAAGTGTGACCATCCGTATTGGTTTCCTCAGTTGTAGGTATGCCAAAGCCAAGACCTAACTTTGATTCCCACTTGTGTGCGTTGAGGGGGCACTGCATGCCTCTTTCTTCTAGTCCTAGACCACCACCTTGATAGTTCCATTTGTTAATGATGAGCTTATATTCTTGGGGATACTTCTGGCCAAAGTGATCAAGGTGTGCCTGATTCCTTTGAGGTGCATCCTTATGTAACCAATTGTTGATATCTAGAGTGAGCTCCTCATGAAGAGGGATTTTCGAGGATACAAAGGTTGTTGGGCCAAATTGTTTGTATCGAGGAGGTGGAATCTCCTTAGCTTTGTGATATGTCAGTCATCCATGGGCATGTGGATCAAGTGGGAGTTCCCTGACAGAAAATGCATCTGATAGACTATACTCTCCACAACCCTTGTTATTGATCTTCATGGTAGAGAGGGTAGAGGTGAGGATGGTTTCTAGGTCATTACAAGTGTGGGATGAGCTGGCGATGGATGTACTGATATCAATTCCAAGGAAATGGTTTGTATATGAAGCTTCAACAACATTGCAGTAAGCAAAGGGTTTTGGATCGGCATGGATGGTTACCTCAGTGCCTTGATGCAAAAATTTGACGCACTAATGGTAAGTGGATGGAACGGCTTTCATGGCATGAATCCATGGGCGACCGAGGAAGATGTTGAATGGTAGGTTTAGATCAATAACATGGTAGAGTGTTTCTTGGATGACTGGCCCAACCTTTATTGGCAGCAAAATAGTTCCTTCTGTGGTTCTTTCCAAGTTGTCATAAGCTTTGATGGTGATAACCTCACTGATGATATTTGCCTCAGTATACCCAGCTTGTTTTATGAATTTTAGGGTGCAAATATTCAAGGCTGATCTATTATCTATCATTACTCTTTTCATGGCAAAATTAGATACCATGATGGCTATGCGAAGCGAAAGGGTGTGACCTGGCTCGACCATGGGTATGTCGGTGGGTTTGAATGATAGGGCACATGAGGATGAAAGGTGTCCAACAAGATTACAAAAATTAGTAGCATCGATATCAGAAGGGACACAAGATTCTATGAGAGTACTATCAAGGATGTTCTTGTAGACAGGACTAGTGCGAAGAAGGTCTAAAATGGAGATTTGGGCTGGCATGTTCCCAAGGTGTTCCAAGATATTATACTGGCTTTTTGATGGAGCTGATGGTGCTGGTGAAACGGGTGGGCTTGCGATGTTAAATCAGCCTCTTCGAGTGGTGACTGCACACTCATTGTTTGGTCCTTGGATATTGATAACATTGACAGAAGATTTTTTCTTGGATATACAACCTATAAGGCTACCATAGTCTATATAGGATGCAGTGTGGTCATTGTTCTTCCCATGCAATTGGTTTGGCTGACGGTTGTTGGTATTGTCGTTGTTGGTTTAGATAGGTGCTTTTCCAGGATTATGATTATTGTGAGGAGGAAAAGCATTTTGATAGATCTGTAAGCCTGCATTGGGAGAGGTTTGGGCACCAATAGTGATTTCCTTCCGGTCAATGAGGTTTTGCACATAGTCTTTCAGTTTCATGCATCTGAGGGTAGTGTGACCTTTTACCCTATGAAATTTGCAGTACTTATTGTCTTTGTACCATGCATCTTTGGATTGGCTTGGGTCAATTTGCTAGGTAGGAGGAAATTTGATGAGGTTTTCCTTGACTAATTTCTCAAAAATGACATCCAATGGCTCAACAAGGGGTGTATAGTTTCTAGGTGTAGGTTAGAATCTGGGCTTTTGTCCTGCAGCTACATTGATGGCATTAGCTTGATTGCTAGACACTTGAAAGTTTGGTCTTGGATTGTGGTTTTGATAGCTATGGTTATTCTACTGTTGGTAGTTGATAGCTTGCTGATTGTTTGGTTGATAGGGTGGGTTGGACTAGTTGTGAGAAGGACCAACAATATTCACATGTCTAGTGTCAGTGATGCCATCTGTTGCAACATGCTTGTTTTTGTTCCAATACCTAGACTTATCATTGGAATGTGATTGATTTTGGTTGGCTTCCTTGTAAATATTGACCACATGATCTTTAATGAGTCCTTGCTCAAGGATCATTCCTTTCTCTTTGATATCTTTGTAGGTCTGCAAATAGTTTATGGTCATGTGGTGAGCCAAGCTAGGATGGGCATTATCAATAAAAATTTTCACCAAATGGCGCTTTGGCAAGGTGCAAGATATGCAGGTGGTAAGGGTTTGCCATCTTTGTAGATATTTAGGAAGGCTTTCTCCACCTTTTTGCTTGGTGTGGATAAGATCAACTACTGATAGCTCTCTTTCAACAAGATGGGCATATTGGGCTACAAATGCCTCAAATAATTCAGCAAAAATTTTTAATTGTGCCATAGGGGATTCTATAAAACCATTCACGAGCTGGTCTGGCCAAGCTTTTGGGAAAGAGATGCAAGAGGAAGACGTCATCGTATGCCACTTCTTGGCAGTGCATGTAAAATTCTTTGATATGTGTGACAGGGTCTCCTTTTCCTCTAAATTTGTCAAATTTGGGTGTCTCAAAATGCTTGGGGAATGGTGTCATGGTAATGGCTATGTCAAATGGGTAAGGGCACACATTCTCAAACTTGAAAGTTTTTTGATCATTTCCCTCTTGGATGTTCTTCAAAGCTATTTTCATGGCTTCCCATTCTGAATTAATGGGTGATGGCTGGGGTGCCCCCAATGTAGGAGTGCCTTGAGGTAGGTATGCACTAGATGGGGCCACTGAATATGAATGGTTGTGAGGGATTTGCTGATAGGGATTGTACATTTTTTGGGCAGTTGCATGATGGATGATGGTTTGCTGAGGGGGAGGTGGCGCATAGTGCTACATGTGCTGCGAGGCTTGCTGTTGATATGGGATTTGAGGTTGGGATTGAGGAACATAAGCTGGCTATGGGATAAATGAATTGCTTTGTGGAGGTAAGGTATAGGTTGGTTGTGAAACGTGGGGAAAGGATCGGGGGGCTTGTGGGTTTTGACCAAGGTATGTGGGCTGTGCCCCCATTTGGGATGGTACCTGCAAATAATTGGTGGTTGCCTGGATTGGTGGGTTACCTCCTAGAAGTGGCATTGAAAAGTAGTTGGTAATAGGAGGTAATGGATTAGTTGGTGGTGGAGGTGGTGGGAATTGAAAGCTAGGAAATGGAATTGATGGGGTTTGATAGCTTGGTGGCTGGATTTGGAAGCTTGGTAGAGTGGTGGCGGGAGCTTGGGCCACTTGAGAGCTGGGCAGAATATTGGTAGTAGCTTATGGGGTTTGATAGCTTTGTGGAGTGAGGGTAGTAGCTTGTGGATTTGTGGCTGATGACACTCAGCTCCCAAGACCTAATGGAAATGATGGGATTATGCTTTGGGCTATGGTGAACAAGCTGGGGGTGATGAAAGGTTGATAACTTGGCCCCATGGGTGGCATCCCTATTGTATATTGCTAAGGTTGACCAAAGATGCTAGCACTAATTTGGGAGATGGGTGGATTTGGAAGGCTGGGTTGGGGAGCAGTAGCAACAATAGTGAAGGGCATGAACAGTGAGGTGTTTTGGGTAAAGGGGGTTTGGAGCGAAGAGGTATGAACCAAGAATGGAGTGATGGTGGCTAGGTTGGCTTGTGGCATGGAGATTTCAACTTGGGTGGATGATGGTATGTTTGGGTCTGTTGGATCATATGGATTGGCTGGAGGCTCTTCTTTTGGCATATATTGAGGATAATTTGGATCATAAGAGCCTATGGGTGGTGGCAGCTGCCCAAAAAATGGGTGAGATGGATCTGATAATGGAGAGGGTCTTCCAAAGTCAAAGGTTCCTACATTGTCCCTTTGAAAATTAGCCATGATTGTCTCTTTGTTCTTGTCTATAATGGCATTTACCAATATTGCATTTCTTGGTTGGTTCATGAAAGCTTCAATGTCAGTAGATGATGGCATAGCTTTCTCTGGGCTAAAGGATGGCTGAGTGCTCAAGGGGGGTGAGGCTATTCGATCCAATTGATAGAGCTCCATTGTTTCTTTCTTCTTGGCTAAGCGAGTGACGGGTGGCATCAAAAATGCTCCTAGGGATGAGATGCAACAAATGCTGGTGGATGCAAAAGGGAGGAAGGCTTTTCTATGCAAATGATTTCCTAGGTTGAGGCAAAGCTATATGAAAAAACCTAAGGGGGATTGGGTTGGGGATTCTAACTTAAAAGATATGTTGCCAAAGCACAAAAGGTCTGCTTTCCTATGTGCAAGCTTGGTGTTGATTGTGTCAACTTAAGGATAGACTGATGATCCTTTAGGAAGAACACGAGATTGACCACTAGTGGATCCCAACCTTTAGCTCAAGGTGATGAGGGATAAAAAGTGGCAAAGCTAGATTACCCTAGACAAAGCTTTGTCAAAGGGATAACCTTGGTGAGATTGGCAGTTTTGAAAGATTTTAGGAATGACAAACTTTTAGCAAGTTGACAACAATTTTTGAAGGCTTGGATGTGAAGATTTTGGATTGCTGGCTAGATGGTTTGGTCTTAAATGAGATGGATGAGCTAATAATGCTTAAGGGGATAACCTAAGATGGCTGACTTTTCTACAAAGATGACTCTATGGTGAAGCTTATCCAAGAAGGTGTGGAGAAAGAAGGGTGTCTAATCATAGGAATCATGCCTAGTTGGTAAGGCATAAGCAGGATTAACTCTTAGATGTTAGCTAAATTTGATGGTGTGCTCTAACCAGGCCTCTTGAAGTGCTTTGTCGGCAGCTTTATTGATGCAGGAGCATCTAGAGGTATAAGGGCAATCCTATGTCACCCAAAAAAATGTACTTAGACTTAGTTTCTATTTCATGTCTTTACATTTTTGGATACCCATTTGGCTCAAATAAAGGTTCCAACTCTCATAGTTCAACTATCAGTGCATTTGAAAATCTCAAAAAAATAGGAGCATGTATTTGGGCCATCATTTTGGTAAACTAGAAGGTGTGAATTGGCCAGATGAATGTAATCATGATTTAGAGCATTCCAGAAAAAGAATCAGGTCAATAGGCCCCATGGTTTGAAAGTTATTAGAGTTTTTTGAGTTTTGGAGACATCCTAAGAATGCTTCAAAGTCTGGTTTGGGGCATTAAATGACCTCGAAAAGGGTCAAAAAATGGGAGATGAGCTTGGGGCTATAGAGCACTTTGAGAGCTTTTCGAAAATGTAAACGGTTCATCAATCGAAGCTACGGTTCAAAAGTTATGCCTCCTGAATGTTCGGCTACCGTTTCTGGATTTTTCTAAATTTGCACCGACTTCTAACGCAGCTTATGGAACCTTCTATTTTGTCGGTGGATGCCTACTAGCAC
Source organism: Cupressus sempervirens (assembly GCA_028749045.1). Lineage (NCBI taxonomy): Eukaryota > Viridiplantae > Streptophyta > Pinopsida > Cupressales > Cupressaceae > Cupressus > Cupressus sempervirens. The sequence continues at coordinate 107,502,623 of CM053788.1, forward strand.
TTTCTAGAATGTACTCCTAGTCCTTAACCCTCTGGGGTCTATTTAAGGAGATTTTTGGTATTGTAAAAGGAGTTCGGAGTGGAGTTTGAGAGGAGGTGCTAAAAGAAGGAATATTCTCCAGATTTATGCTATTGTAAGCCCTTAGGGCATGTTTTGAAGTTTATTTTCTCTGCATTGTTTGTACTAGCTTATTTTCTCAGTTAATATAATTTCCCTTTTCTATTGTGTCCATTCTGTTGTTGGGTTGTGTCTCCATCATTTATCCTCTACTTTGTGGAGTTTGCCAATTTGAGGACTTGGTGTTAGTTCCTTTCTCTTGGCTGAAAGTTCTTCGTATGCCTGAGATGGTTTGAGTTTAACTTTGTGGAACTTCTATTTGGGTTTGCGTTGCTCTGACATCAATTCTTAAATCTGCTTGGCTTTGAGAGACCTCGGTTAATTTTCTTCAACTTGTTCAACTTCTTGAATAGACAGTGACTACACTAAGTGTGCCCTAAGATAGGATTGACCAAGTTTGGCAAATATGCATTCAATAAGTAAAAAACCAAGCAATAGATAGAAACAATCAGATAGAAGTTTTGATTCCCAAAATGTGATACTTACACCAAGGAGTGTGTATGTTTTAAAAATGTTTTGATCAGTCACTTCAAACACATTAACATCTTAGATGGTTGTTTACAAGGCTGACAGTTGGTTTAGCTTGGGAGTCCTCGATATACCCAAGGTACGTGGGGCCCAACTTCATAGATGAAACCAAAAAGATGTCACACAGTCGAGAGGAGCGGTAACCCACTTCTCCTCTTTCACTTCTCAAGGGTATAAAGTTCCTTGAGGCTTAGCCTAAGTGACAAAATCTTAATCCCAAGAGAGGTGTCTTTCGATTCACCTCCCGGTTCTTATACTCCGCTAGAACACTGGAGTTGAGGCCATCCAAGGGGTGATGAAATCCCCAAGCAGGCCTGCTAAAAAGGAACAAGGTTTTGAATCCTAATCTTATGCACCCAAGATGGCCTCGAAAGATGACAAGGGGATAGAAGACTTGGATGACCATGGGCTAAAAAACATGCTTGTTCTTTTTACCAACTGACTCTTATGTGTGCTGATCTAGACTTTTCAAGCACTCATTTTTAAGAGACAATGTTCAATTTCAACTTTGAAATGCACCAACAAAGCAAAATTGAGCGAAGAATGAATACAAGAAGAAGAGTTAGGGTCAACAACAAAGTAAACCTGCGCGCTCGGAGGCCCTCCATGTCAAGTATCGATTAATTTTCTTTAAGGCATTCAAGAGTTGGTGTGATTTTGTTTTTAAGCCCAAAACAAAGATGTGTGAGATTCAATTTCAAGCGCGCGCTCGGAGGCCCTCCACGTCAATATTTGTTTAATTTTAGTGCCCAAACTTGAAGTGTGATCAATTTAGTCTAGAGTTTTGGTCATTTAAGAATTTTGATAAAGTTAAAGCAAACATTCAAAGACCAAGTGAGTGAGTTAGATTGTGGAACATTTAACACCTTTTCCAAGTAGACCCATCCCCATAGATGGTGTTTATATTGCAACCAATGGTTAAATTGATGGGTGATTAAAGAGGGTGAGTCCAACTACACACTTACTCAAAGCGTCTTTATTAATTTTTATAACTTAGAAGATTTCAAAAATGTGGATTCTTTTTATGCTTCAAAAGATGATTATTTGATCTATGGCATTCAAGATTGGATTTGTTGTTTTAATCATGCATTAATAAAAAAAAAAACTTGATTTTAATCCATGGCACTCAAGAGTGATTTTAGCAACATGCATTCAAAGACAAGTGATTAACATTCAAGTTTTTTTCTTTGAGCATTCAAGATTGAGATTTTGTGTGTTATTTTAAGAACTTTGAAGTGCTTTGTTTTAACCTTAGATCATTCAAGATTGTTTTGGACTCAAAAGTGAAAATGACTCTTTGGATTTTGGTTTTCATTCAAGATTTTGTGTTTTAGTTTGCATATTTTAAGTCCAAAAATGATATTCCTAGATTGTTTTGATGCATGAAAAACCTAAGAAACATTCAAGATTTTGCAACAAGACATTTGTTTGGAACAAATAACAAAGCTTTTAAGAAAACTTTTGGCAACCATTTAGGACTCTTAGTTTTCATGAGATTTTTTTAAAAGAACTTTAAAATATTTGCAAATGAGGTTCATTTTATCCTTGATTGATGCTTTGAGTTTGATTTAAATTTTAGTGTGCACTTAGTGCTGATTTTGAACCTTTTGAAATGGAAACTTGAAGTTCTTTTTAAATTTTCAAAAATGAAGTGTTCCTAACTTTGCATGAATGCATCTAAAACTTTGATATTGCGAGGATGCAAATGATTGGATTTGTTTAGTTTCACTTGTTAAAAGATTTTTTTTTTTTTGCAAATTTTTAATTTTTTAATGGATTTAAGTATGATTTGGGGGTTCATTTTAAGCACTAAAAAGAAGTGTGTATGATTTTTCTTCTTTAAAAAAAATGGCTAAGATCTCCCACAAGAAGAAGAAGAAGAAGTAGATGGAATAAGACGAATATAGACAATAAGAGGAAGAAGAATTCCAAGTGCTTTATCCACCTATAAGCTTGAAAAATCTGCAAATACTATGAGATAGACTATGAGTTCCTTTGTCTTCTTCATGCTCATGTGAACCTACAAAACTAATTTATACAATCCTACCAATCACAAAAATTAGTAAAATTAGCCAAAATTAGCAAATGACATACAAAACTTGACTAAAAAAGCTAATGAAGATGACCAATGCGGAGTCCCCTACCTGGCACGCCAAAATGTATATGAGCAATGTTAGTATGCTAATAGAAACCAAATTTAAATAAAGTTTCTAAAAACTAAACAAAATTCATAAACTTCAAGATAGACTAAGATGAGCTCTCAATTGAAAATATGAACCATTAATGGGCTCTCTCAATAAGAAGCTCTCTTGTTGAGTGGCTTTGTCTAAATAGATAGGATGTATGTTCAAGCTTATGCTTCAAAAAGGGCTTCAAATGGAGTTGGAATTTGGGTGTGAGTGTATGGTTTTGATGTAAAATGGCTTCTTAAAATGACATTATGACTTTACTTCATGAATTGTGTTGTTTTGCAAAGGGGAAGGATCCAATTTAAAGGCAAGAGGCTTGAGGGATTGAGGCCTAAGATGGAGGGATGGGAAAAAGTTCATGGAGGGCTCAGATTGCATGAGAAGAGAGCACATGGATTGTGCTTCCTTACAACCAATCAGGGAGTGACACATGTCACAGAGTGAGAGGATGGAGGAAAGGGGAAAGATGAGTCAACAAAGGAGGCTCAAGGGATAAAATTTTCATAAAGACCCTCATAATGGTTTGTAAGAGCAATAAAAGGGCTTGGAAGAAAAGAAAAGTGTCTCTAATTAATTAAAGATTATTTAATTAAATAGAAAAAATATTTATGAGAGCATATCTCATTTTATTAAATTAAATATCTCAACAAAATCTCTCTTCAGTTCAAAAAGAGAAATTTCCAGTTCACTATTGATAAAAAATGAGTTAAATCAGTTAAATCCTTTTTCTACTAAAATTGAATCAGTTAATTCCTTATTTTACTCAAATTAAATCTATTAACTCCTTTTAATTTGGAAATCTCCCTTTGTGACTAAACTTCACCTTTAATCCTGATCGCTGATTGAAATCGATCTAAATCGTTGATGAATTCCAGGAAAGTCTATTTAAGAGACTCTCATCTCTTCATTTTGAAAGGTTGAATGAGAATTTGCATCGAATTGTTAATGGAACTCATACTCACATTTACTCATATTCACATACACAAAAATAAAGTTTGACCAAAAGTTGACCAGATTTAACCACAGTTGACTTGAGTCGACTAGTTTCGAAATGAATTTTGAAATAATTAAATGAAATTATTTAATTAAATGGAGTACTTGCTTATAATTAATTAAACAAAGTTATTTAATTAAATGAGAAGCCATTCCTAATTAATTAAATGAAGTTATTTAATTAAATAAGAAAAGTGTCTCTAATTAATTAAAGATTATTTAATTAAATAGAAAAAGTAATTATGAGAGCATATCTCATTTTATTAAATTAAATATCTCAACAAAATCTCTCTTCAGTTCAAAAAGGGAAATTTCTAGTTCACTATTGATAAAAAATGAGTTAAATCAATTAACTCCTTTTTCTACTCAAATTAAATCAGTTAACTCCTTATTTTACTCAAATTAAATCTGTTAACTCTCTTTAATTTAGAAATCTCCCTTTATGATTGAACTTCACCTTTAATCCTGACCGCCGATTGAAATTGATCTCAACCGTTGATGAATTACAGGAAAGTCTATTTAAGAGACCCTCATCTCTTCATTTTGAAAGGTTGAATGAGAATTTGCATAGAATTGTTGCTGGAATTCATACTCACATTTGCTCATATTCACATACGCAAAGATCAAGTTTGACCAAAAATTGACCAGATTTAATCACGGTTGACGTGAGTTGACTAGTTTCGAAAAAAAATTGAAATAATTAAATGAAATTATTTAATTAAATGGAGTACTTACTTCTAATTAACTAAACAATGTTATTTAATTAAATGAGAAGCCATTCCCAATTAATTAAATGAAGTTATTTAATTAAATAAGAAAAGTGTCTCTAATTAATTAAAAATTATTTAACTAAAAAGAAAAAGTAATTATGAGAGCATATCTCATTTTATTAAATTAAATATCTCAACAAAATCTCTCTTTAGTTCAAAAAGGAAAATTTCCAGTTCACTATTGATCAAAAATTAGTTAAACCAATTAACTCATTTTTTTACTCAAATTGAATCAGTTAACTCCTTATTTTACTCAAATTAAATTTGTTAACTCCCTTTAATTTAGAAATCTCCCTTTATGATTGAACTTCACCTTTAATCCTGACCGTTGATTGAAATCGATCTCAACCGTTGATGAATTCCAGGAAAGTCTATTTAAAAGACACTCATCTATTCATTTTGAGAGGTTGAATAAGAATTTGCATCAAATTGTTGCTGGAATTCACACTCTCACTTGCTTATATTCACATACGCAAAGATCAAGTTTAACCAAAAGTTGACCAAATTTAATAATGGTTGACTTCAATTGACTAGATTCGAAAAGAATTTTAAAATAATTAAATAAAATTATTTAATTAAGTGGAGTACTTACTTCTAATTAATTAAAAAAAGTTATTTAATTAAATAAAAAGCCATTCCTAATTAATTAAATGAAGTTATTTAATTAAATAAGAAAAGTGTCTTTAATTAATTAGTTATTTTACTCAAATTAAATCTATTAACTCCTTTTAATTTGGAAATCTCCCTTTATGACTGAACTTCAACATTAATCTTGACCGTTGATTGAAATCGATCTCAACCGTTGATGAATTCCAAGAAAGCCTATTTAAGAGACCCTCATTTGTTCATTTTGAAAGGTTGAATGAAAATTTGCATCGAATTGTTGCTAGAATTCATACTCACATTTGCTCATATTCAAATACGCAAAGATCAAGTTTGACCAAAAGTTGACTAGATTTAACCACAGTTGACTTGAGTTGACTAGTTTTGAAAAAGATTTTAAAATAATTAAACGAAATTATTTATTTAAATGGAGTACTTACTTCTAATTAATTAAACAATGTTATTTAATTAAATAAGAAGCCATTCCTTATTTATTAAATGAAGTTATTTAATTAAATTAGAAAAGTGTCTCTAATTAATTAATGATTTTTTAATTAAATAAAAAAATAATTATGAGAGCATCTCTCATTTTATTAAATTAAATATCTCAACAAAATCTCTCTTTAGTTCAAAAAGAAAAATTTCCAATTCACTATTGATAAAAAATGATTTAAATAAGTTAACTCCTTTTTCTACTCAAATTGAATCAGTTAACTCCTTATTTTACTCAAATTAAATCTGTTAACTCCTTTTAATTTGGAAATCTCCCTTTATGACTGAACTTCACCTTTAATGTTGACCGTTGATTGAAATCAATGTCAACCGTTGATGAATTCCAAGAAAGTCTATTTAAGAGACCCTCATCTCTTCATTTCAAAAAGTTGAATGATAATTTGCATCGAATTGTTGTTGAAATTCATACTCACATTTGCTCATATTCACATACGCAAAGGTCATTTTTGACCAAAATTTGACCAGATTTAACAACAGTTGACTTGAGTTGACTAGTTTCAAAAAGAATTTTGAAATGACTAAACGAAATTATTTGATTAAATGGAGTACTTACTTCTAATTAATTAAACAAATTTATTTAACAAAATGATAAGCCATTCCTAATTAATTAAATGAAGTTATTTAATTAAATAAGAAAAGTGTCTCTAATTAATTAAAGATTATTTAATTAAATAGAAAAAGTAATTATGAAAGCATATTTCATTTTATTAAATTAAATATCTCAACAAAATCTCTTTTCAATTCAAAAAGGGAAATTTCTAGTTCACTATTGATAAAAAATGAGTTAAATCAGTTAACTCCTTTTTCTACTCAAATTGAATCAGTTAACTCCTTATTTTACTCAAATTAAATCTGTTAACTCCTTTTAATTTGGAAATCTCCCTTTATGACTGAACTTCACCTTTAATCCTGACCGTTGATTGAAATCGGTCTCAACCGATGATGAATTCCAGGAAAGCCTATTTAAGAGAACCTGATCTCATCATTTTGAAAGGTTGAATGAGAATTTGCATCAAATTGTTGTTTGAATTCACACTCACATTTGCTCATATTCACATACGCAAAGATCATGTTTGACCAAAAGTTGACTAGATTTAACCACGATTAACTTTAGTTGACTAGTTTCGAAAAGAATTTTTAAATAATTAAATAAAATTATTTAATTAAATGGAGTACTTACTTCTAATTAATTAAACAAAGTTATTTAATTAAATGAGAAGCATTTTCCTAATTAATTAAATGAAGCTATTTAATTAAACTAGAAAAGTGTCTCTAATTAATTAAAGATTATTTAATCAAATAGAAAAAGTAATTATGAGAGCATATCTCATTTTATTAAATTAAATATCTCAAAAAAATCTCTCTTCAGTTCAAAAAGGGAAATTTCTAGTTCACTATTGATCAAAAATGAGTTAAATCAATTAACTCCTTTTTCTACTCAAATTGAATCAGTTAACTTGTTATTTTACTCAAATTAAATCTGTTAACTCTCTTTAATTTGGAAATCTCCCTTTATGATTGAACTTCACCTTTAATCCTGACTGCTGATTGAAATTGATCTCAACCGTTGATGAATTACATGAAAGTCTATTTAAGAGACCCTCATCTCTTCATTTTGAAAGGTTGAATGAGAATTTGCATAGAATTGTTGCTGGAATTCATACTCACATTTGCTCATATTCACATACGCAAAGATCAAATTTGACCAAAAATTGATCAGATTTAACTATGGTTGACGTGAGTTGACTAGTTTTAAAAAAAAAATTAAAATAATTAAACGAAATTATTTAATTAAATGGAGTACTTACTTCTAATTAATTAAACAAAGTTATTTAATTAAATGAGAAGTCATTCACAATTAATTAAATGAAGTTATTTAATTAAATAAGAAAAGTGTCTCTAATTAATTAAAAATTATTTAACTAAAAAGAAAAAGTAATTATGAGAGCATATCTCATTTTATTAAATTAAATATCTCAACAAAATCTCTCTTTAGTTCAAAAAGGAAAATTTCCAGTTCACTATTGATCAAAAATTAGTTAAACCAATTAACTCATTTTTTTACTCAAATTTAATCAGTTAACTCCTTATTTTACTCAAATTAAATTTGTTAACTCCCTTTAATTTAGATATCTTCCTTTATGATTGAACTTCACCTTTAATCCTAACCGTTGATTGAAATCGATCTCAACCGTTGATAAATTCCAGGAAAGTCTATTTAAAAGACACTCATCTATTCATTTTGAGAGGTTGAATAAGAATTTGCATCAAATTGTTGCTGGAATTCACACTCTCATTTGCTTATATTCACACACGCAAAGATCAAGTTTGACCAAAAGTTGACCAAATTTAACAATGGTTGACTTCAATTGACTAGATTCGAAAAGAATTTTGAAATAATTAAATAAAATTATTTAATTAAGTGGAGTAATTACTTCTAATTAATTAAAAAAAGTTATTTAATTAAATAAAAAGCCATTCCTAATTAATTAAATGAAGTTATTTAATTAAATAAGAAAATTGTCTTTAATTAATTAGTTATTTTACTCAAATTAAATCTGTTAACTCCTTTTAATTTGGAAATCTCCCTTTATGACTGAATTTCAACATTAATCTTGACCGTTGATTGAAATCAAACTCAACCGTTGATGAATTCCAAGAAAGCCTATTTAAGAGACCCTCATCAGTTCATTTTGAAAGGTTGAATGAAAATTTGCATCGAATTGTTGCTAGAATTCATACTCACATTTGCTCATATTCAAATACGCAAAGATCAAGTTTGACCAAAAGCTGACTAGATTTAACCACAGTTGACTTGAGTTGACTAGTTTTGAAAAGGATTTTAAAATAATTAAACGAAATTATTTATTTAAATGGAGTACTTACTTCTAATTAATTAAACAAAGTTGTTTAATTAAATGAGAAGCCATTCCTTATTTATTAAATGAAGTTATTTAATTAAATTAAAAAAGTGTCTCTAATTAATTAATGATTATTTAATTAAATAGAAAAAGTAATTATGAGAGCATCTCTCATTTTATTAAATTAAATATCTCAACAAAATCTCTCTTCAGTTCAAAAAGGAAAATTTCCAATTCACTATTGATAAAAAATGATTTAAATCAGTTAACTCCTTTTTCTTCTCAAATTGAATCAGTTAACTCCTTATTTTACTCAAATTAAATCTGTTAACTCCTTTTAATTTGGAAATCTCCCTTTATGACTGAACTTCACCTTTAATCCTGACCGTTAATTGAAATCAATGTCAACCGTTGATGAATTCCAAGAAAGTCTATTTAAGAGACCCTCATCTCTTCATTTCAAAAAGTTGAATGATAATTTGCATCAAATTGTTGTTGAAATTCATACTCACATTTGCTCATATTCACATACGCAAAGGTCATTTTTGACCAAAATTTGACCAGATTTAACAACGGTTGACTTGAGTTGACTAGTTTCGTAAAGAATTTTGAAATGACAAAATAAAATTATTTGATTAAATGGAGTACTTACTTCTAATTAATTAAACAAAGTTATTTAACAAAATGAGAAGCCATTCCTAATTAATTAAATGAAGTTATTTAATTAAATAAGAAAAGTGTCTCTAATTAATTAAAGATTATTTAATTAAATAGAAAAAGTAATTATGAAAGCATATCTCATTTTATTAAATTAAATATCTCAACAAAATCTCTGTTCAATTCAAAAAGGGAAATTTCTACTTCACTATTGATAAAAAATGAGTTAAATCAGTTAACTCCTTTTCCTACTCAAATTGAATCAGTTAACTCCTTATTTTAATCAAATTAAATCTGTTAACTCCTTTTAATTTGGAAATCTCCCTTTATGACTGAACTTCACCTTTAATCCTGACCGTTGATTGATATCGGTCTCAACCGATGATGAATTCCTGGAAAGCCTATTTAAGAGACCCTGATCTCATCATTTTGAAAGGTTGAATGAGAATTTGGATCAAATTGTTGTTTGAATTCACACTCACATTTGCTCATATTCACATATGCAAAGATCATGTTTGACCAAAAGTTGACCAGATTTAACCACGATTAACTTTAGTTGACTAGTTTCGAAAAGAATTTTTAAATAATTGAATGAAATTATTTAATTAAATGGAGTACTTACTTCTAATTAATTAAACAAAGTTATTCAATTAAACGAGAAGCCATTCCTAATTAATTAAATGAAGCTATTTAATTAAATTAGAAAAGTGTCTCTAATTAATTAAAGATTATTTAATCAAATAGAAAAAGTAATTATGAGAGCATATCTCATTTTATTAAAGTAAATATCTCAACAAAATCTCTCTTCAGTTCAAAAGGAAAATTTCCACTTCATTATTGATAAAAAATGAGTTAAATGAGTTAACTATTTTTTCTACTCAAATTGAATCAGTTAACTCTTTATTTTACTCAAATTAAATCTGTTAACTCCCTTTAATTTGGAAATCACCCTTTATGACTGAACTTCACCTTTAATCCTGACCGTTGATTGAAATCGATCTCAACCATTGATGAATTTTAGGAAAGTCTATATAAGATACCGTCATCTCTTCATTTTGAAAGGTTGAATGATAATTTGCATCGAATTGTTGCTGGAATTCATACTCACATTTGCTCATATTCACATATGCAAATATCAAGTTTGACCAAAAGTTGACCAGATTTAACCACAGTTAACTTGAGTTGAGTACTTTTGAAAAGAATTTTAAAATAATTAAACAAAATTATTTAATTAAATGGAGTACATACTTCTAATTAATTAAACAAAGTTATTTAATTAAATGAGAAGCCATTCCTAATTAATTAAATGAAGTTATTTAATTAAATAAGAAAAGTGTCTCTAATTAATTAAAGATTATTTAATTAAATAGAAAAAGTAATTATGAGAGCATATCTCATTTTATTTAATTAAACATCTCAGCAAAATCTCTCTTCAGTTTCAAAAGGGAAATTTTTAGTTCATTATTGATCAAAAATGAGTTAACTCTTTTTTCTATTCAAATTGAATCAGTTAACTCCTTATTTTACTCAAATTAAATCTGTTAACTCCCTTTGAATTTGGAAATCTCTCTTTATCACTGAACTTCACCTTTAATCCTGACCGTTCATTGAAATCGATCTCAACCGTTGATGAATTCTAGGAAAGTCTATTTAAGAGACAGTCATCTCTTCATTTTGAAACGTTGAATGAGAATTTGCATCGAATTGTTTTTGAAATTCATACTCACATTTGCTCATATTCACATACGCAAAGATCAAGTTTGACCAAAAGTTGATTAGATTTAGCTACGGTTGCCTTGAGTTGACAAGTTTCGAAAAGAATTTTGAAATAATTAAACGAAATTATTTAATTAAATGGAGTACTTACTTCTAATTAATTAAACAAAGTTATTTAATTAAATGAGAATCTATTCCTAATTAATTAAATGAAGTTATTTAATTAAATAAGAAAAGTGTCTCTAATTAATTAAAGATTATTTAATTAAATAGAAAAAGAAATTATGAGAGCATCTCTCATTTTTTTAAATTAAATATCTCAACAAAATCTCTCTTCAGTTCAAAAGGGAAATTTTCTGTTCACTATTGATAAAAATGACTTAAATCAGTTAACTCTTTTTTCTACTCAAATTGAATCAGTTAACTCCTTATTTTTCTCAAATTAAATCTGTTAACTCCTTTTAATTTCAAAATTTCCTTTTATGACTGAGCTTCACCTTTAATTCTGACCGTTGATTGAAATCGATCTCAACCATTGATGAATTTCAGAAAAGTCTATTTAAGAGACCCTCATCTCTTCATTTTGAAAGGTGTAATGAGAATTTGGATCGAATTGTTGCTAGAATTCATACTCACATTTGCTCATATTCACATACGCAAAAATTAGGTTTGACCAAAAGTTGACCAGATTTAGCCAAGGTTGACTTGAGTTGACTAGTTTCGAAGAGAATTTTTAAATAATTAAATGAAATTATTTAATTAAATGGAGTACTTACTTCTAATTAATTAAACAAAGTTATTTAATTAAATGAGAAGCCATTCCTAATTAATTAAATGAAGTTATTTAATTAAATAAGAAAAGTGTCTCTAATTAATTAAAGATTATTTAATTAAATAAACAAAGTAATTATTAGAAAAAATCTCATTTTATTAAATTAAATATCTCACCAAAACCTCTCTTCAGTTCAAAAAGGAAAATTTCTGGTTCACCATTGATAAAAAATGAGTTAAATCTGTTAATTCCTTTTTCTACTCAAATTGAATCGGTTAACTCCTTATTTTAGTCAAATTAAATCTTTTAACTCCCTTTAATTTGGAAATCTCCCTTTATGACCGAACTTCACATTTAATCTTGACAGTTGATTGAAATCGATCTCAACCGTTGATGAATTCCACGAAAGTCTATTTAAGAGATCCTCATCTCTTCATTTTGAAAGCTTGAATGAGAATTTGCATCGAATTGTTGCTAGAATTCATACTCACATTTGCTCATATTCACATATGGAAAGATCAAGTTTGACGAAATGTTGACCAGATTTAACCACGGTTGACTTGAGTTGACTAGTTTCGAAAAAAAATTTGAAATAATTAAACAAAATTATTTAATTAAATAGAGTACTTACTTTTAATTAATTAAAGAAAGTTATTTAATTAAATGAGAAGCCATTCCTAATTAAATAAATAAAGTTATTTAATTAAATAAGAAAAGTGTCTCTAATTAATTCAAGATTTTTTAATCATATAGAAAAAGTAATTATGAGATAATATCTCATTTTATTAAATTAAATGTCTCAACAAAATCTCTCTTCAGTTCAAAAGAGAAATTTTCAGTTCACTATTGATCAAAAATGAGTTAAATTAGTTAACTCTTTTTTCTACTCAAATTGAATCAGTTAACTCGTTATTTTACTCAAATTAAATCTGTTAACTCTCTTTAATTTAGAAATCTCCCTTTATGACTGAACTTCACCTTTAATCCTGACCAAAAGTTGACCAGATTTAACCACAGTTGACTTGAGTTGACTAGTTTCGAAAAGAATTTTTAAATAATGAAATGAAATTATTTGATTAAATGGAGTACTTACTTCTAATTAATTAAACAAAGTCATTTAATTAAATGAGAAGCCATTCCTAATTAATTAAATGAAGTTATTTAATTAAATAGAAAATGTAATTATGAAAGCATATCTCATTTTATTTAATTAAATATCGTAGGAAAATCTCTCTTTAGTTCAAAAAGGGAAATTTCTAATTCACTATTGATCAAAAATGAGTTAAATCAGTTAACTCCTTTTTCTACTCAAATTGAATCAGTTAACTCCTTATTTTACTCAAATTAAATCTGTTAACTCCCTTTAATTTGGAATTCTCCCTTTATGATTGAACTTCACCTTTAATCCTGACCGTTGATTGAAATCGATCTCAACCATTGATAAATTCCAGGAAAGCCTATTTAAGAGACCCTCATCTCTTTATTTTGAAAGGTTGAATGGGAATTTGCATCGAATTGTTGCTGAAATTCGCACGCACATTTGCTCATATTCACATACGCAAAGATCATGTTTGACCAAAAGTTGACTAGAGTTAACTATAGTTGACTTGAGTTGACTTGTTTCGAAAAGAATTTCAAAATAATTAAACGAAATTATTTAATTAAATTGAGTACTTACTTCTAATTAATTAAACAAAGTTATTTAATTAAATGAGAAGCCATTTTTAATTAATTAAATGAAGTTATTTAATTAAATAAGAAAATTGTCTCTAATTTATTAAAGATTATTTAATTAAATAGAAAAAGTAATTATGAGAGCATATCTCATTTTATTAAATTAAATATCTCAGCAAAATCTCTCTTCAGTTCAAAAAGGGAAATTTATAGTTCACTATTGATTCAAAATGAGTTAAATCGGTTAAATCTTTTTTCTACTCAAATTGAATCAGTTAACTCCTTATTTTACTCAAATTAATCTATTAACTCCTTTTAATTTAGAAATCTCCATTTATGACTGAACTTCACCTTTAATCCTGACTATTGATTGAAATCGATCTCAATCGTTGATGAATTCCAGGAAAGTCTATTTAAGAGACCCTCATTCTTAATTTTGAAAGGTTAAATGAGAATTTGCATCGAATTATCGTTGGAATTCATACTCACATTTGCTCATATTCACATACGCAAAGATCAAGTTTGACCAAATGTTGACCAGATTTAACCACGGTTGACTTGAGTTGACTAGTTTCGTAAAGAATTTTGAAATAATTAAACGAAATTATTTAATTAACTGAAGTACTTACTACTAATTAATTAAACAAAGTTATTTAATTAAATGAGAAGCCATTCCTAAATAATTAAATGAAGTTATTTAATTAAATGAGAAGACATTCCTAATTAATTAAATGAAGTTATTTAATTGAATAAGAAAAGTGTCTCTAATTAATTAAAGATTATTTAATTAAATATAAAAAGTAAATAGGAGAGCATATCTCATTTTATTAAATTAAATATCACAACAAAATCTCTTTTCACTTCAAAAATGGAAATTTCTAGTTCACTATTGATCAAAAATGAGTTAAATGAGTTAACTCCTTTTTCTACTCAAATTGAATCATTTAACTTCTTATTTTACTCAAATTAAATATGTTACCTCTTTTTAATTTAGAAATTTTCTTTTATGACTAAGCTTCACCTTTAATCCTGATCGTTGATTGAAATCGATCTCAACCGTTGATGAATTCAAAAAAAGTCTATTTAAGAGACCTACATCTCTTCATTTTGAAAGGTTGAATGAGAATTTGCATCAAATTGTTGCTAGAATTCATACTCACATTTGCTCATATTCACATACGCAAAGATCAAGTTTGACCAAAAGTTGACCAGATTTAACCACGGTTGACTTTAGTTGACTAGTTTCGAAAAAAAAATTTAAATAATGAAATGAAATTAATTAATTAAATGAAGTACTTACTTCTACTTAATTAAACAAAGTTATTTAATTAAATGAGAAGCCATTCTTAATTAATTAAATGAAGTTATTTAATTAAATAAGAAAAGTGTCTCTAATTAATTAAAGATTATTTAATTAAATAGAGAAAGTAATTATTAGAGCATATCTCATTTTATTAAATTAAATATCTCAGCAAAACCACTCTTCAGTTCAAAAAGGAAAAATTTTAGTTCACTATTGATAAAAAATGAGTTAAATCTGTTAATTCCTTTTTCTACTCAAATTGAATCAGTTAACTTATTATTTTACTCAAATTAATTCTTTTAAATCCCTTTAATTTAGAAATCTCACTTTATGAATGAATTTCACCTTTAATCCTAACCTTTGATTGAAATTGATCTCAACCATTGATGAATTCCAAGAAAGTCTATTTAAGAGACCCTCATCTCTTCATTTTAAAAGGTTGAATGAGAATTTGCATCAAATTATTGCTGGAACTCATAGTCACATTTGCTCATATTCACATATGCAAACATCATGTTTGACCAAAAGTTGACCAGATTTAACCACGGTTGACTTGAGTTGACCAGTTTCGTAAAGAATTTTGAAATATTTAAATGAAATTGTATAATTAAATGGAGTACTTACTTCTTATTAATTAAACAAAGTTATTTAATTAAATAAGAAGTCATTCCTAATTAATTAAATGAAGTTATTTAATTAAATAAGAAAAGTATCTCTAATTAATTAAAGATTATTTAATTAAATAAAAAAAGTAATTATGAGAGCATCTCTCATTGTATTAAATTAAATATCTCAACAAAATCTCTTTTCAGTTCAAAAAGGGAAATTTTCAGTTCACTATTGATAAAAAATGAGTGAAATCAGTTAACTCCTTTTTCTGCTCAAATTGAATCAGTTAACTCCATATTTTACTCAAATTAAATTTGTTAACTCCTTTTAATTTGAAAATATCCCTTTTATGACTGAACATAACCTTTAATCCTGACCATTGATTGAAATCGATCTCAACCGTTGATGAATTCCAAGAAAGTCTACTTAAGAGACCCTCATCTCTTAATTTTGAAAGGTTGAATGAAAATTTGCATCGAATTGTTGTTGGAATTCATACTCACATTTGCTCATATTCACATACGCAAAGATCAAGTTTGACCAAAAGTTGACCAAATCTAACCACGGTTGACTTGAGTTGACTAGTTTCAAAAAGAATTTTGAAATAATTAAACGAAATTATTTAATTAAATAGATTACTTACTACTAATTAATTAAACAAAGTTATTTAATTAAATGAGAAGCCATTCTTAATTAATTAAATGAAGTTATTTAATTAAATAAGAAAAGTGTCTCTAATTAATTAAAGATTATTTAATTAAATAGAAAAAGTAATTATGAGAGCATATGTCATTTTATTAAATTAAATATCTCAACAAAATCTTTCTTTAGTTCAAAAAGAGAAATTTTCAGTTCACTATTGATAAAAAACGGGTTAAATCAGTTAACTCTTTTTTCTACTCAAATTGAATCAGTTAACTCTTTATTTGAATCAAATTAAATCTGTTAACTCTCTTTAATTTGGAAATCTCCCTTTATGACTGAATTTCACCTTTAATCCTGACCATTGATTGAAATCGATCTCAACGGTTGATGAATTCTAGGAAAGTCCATTTAAGAGACCCTCATCTTTTCATTTTGAAAGGTTGAATGAGCATTTTCATCGAATTGTTGCTAGAATGCATACTCACATTTGCTCATATTCACATATGCAATGATCAAGTTTGACCAAAAATTGACGAAATTTAACCACGGTTGACTTGAGTTGACTAGTTTCGAAAAGAATTAACAAATAATTAAACAAAATTATTTAATTAAATTGAGTACTTACTTCTAATTAATTAAACAAAGTTATTTAACTAAATGAGAAGCCATTCCTAGTTAATTAAATAAAGTTGTTTAATTAAATAAGAATAGTGTTTCTAATTAATTAAAGATTATTTAACTAAATAAAAAAATTAATTATGAGAGCATATCTCATTTTATTAAATTAAATATCTCAACAAAATTTCTCTTCAGTTCAAAAAGAGAAATTTCCAGTTCATTATTGATGAAAAATTTGTTAAATCAGTTAACTCCTTTTTGTGCTCAAATTGAATCAATTAAATCCTTATTTTACTGAAATTAAATCTATTAACTCCCTTTAGTTTGGAAATCTCCGATTATGACTGAACTTCACCTTTAATCCTGACCATTGATTGAAATCGATCTCAACCGTTGATGAATTCTAGGAAAGTCTATTTAAGAGTCCCTCATCTCTTCATTTTGAAAGGTTGAATGAGAATTTGCATCAAATTGTTGCTAAAATTCATACTCACATTTGCTCATATTCACATACGCAAAGATCAAGTTTGACCAAAAGTTGACCAAATTTAACCACAGTTGACTAGTTTCGAAAAGAATTTTGAAATAATTAAATGGAGTACTTACTTCTAATTAATTTAACAAAGTTATTTAATTAAATGAGAACCCATTTCTAGTTAATTAAATGAACTTATTTAATTAAATAAGAAAATTGTCTTTAATTAATTAAAGATTATTTAATTAAATAGAAAAAATAATTATGAGAGCATATATCATTTTATTAAATTAAATATCTCAACAAAATCTCTCTTCAGTTCAAAAAGGAAAATTTCCAGTTCACCATTGATCAAAAATGAGTTAAATGAGTTAACTCATTTTTCTACTAAAATTGAATCAATTGACTCCTTATTTTACTCAAATTAAACCTGTTAACTCCCTTTAATTTGGAAATCTCCCTTTATGACTGAACATCGCCTTTAATCCTGACCGTTGATTGAAATCAATCTCAACCGTTGATGAATTCCAAGAAAGTCTATTTAAGAGACCCTCATCTCTTCATTTTGAAAGGTTGAATGAGAATTTGCATCGAATTGTTGCTGAAATTCATACTCACATTTGCTCATATTCACATACGCAAAGATCAAGTTTGACCAAAAGTTTACCAGATTTAATCAGGGATGACTTGAGTTGACTAGTTTCGAAAAGAATTTTGAAAAAATTAAACGAAATTATTTAATTAAATGGAGTACTTACTTCTAATTAATTAAATGAAGTTATTTAGTTAAATAAGAAAAGTGTCTCTAATTATTTAAAGATTATTTAATTAAATAGAAAAAGTAATTATGAGAGCATATCTCATTTTATTAAATTAAATATCTCAACAAAATCTCTCTTCAGTTCAAAAAGAGAAATTTTTAGTTCACTATTGATAAAAAATGAGTTAAATCAGTTAACTCCTTTCTCTACTCAAGTTGAATCAGTAAACTCCTTATTTTACTCAAATTAAATCTGTTAACTCCCTTTAATTTGGAAATCTCCCTTTATGACTAAACTTCACCTTTAATCCTAACCGTTGATTGAAATCAATCTCAATTGTTGATGAATTTCAGGAAAGTCTATTTAAGGGACCCTCATCTCTTCATTTTGAAAGGTTGAATGAAAATTTTCATCGAATTTTTGCTGGAATTCATACTCACACTTGCTCATATTCACATACGCAAAGATCAATTTTGACCAAAAGTTGGCCAGATTTAACCACGGTTGACTTGAGTTGACTAGTTTCGAAAAGAATTTTGAAATAATTAAATGAAATGATTTAATTAAATGGAGTACTTACTTCTAATTAATTAAATAATGTTATTTAATTAAATGAGAAGTCATTCCTAATTAATTAAATGAAGTTATTTAATTAAATAAGAAAAGTGTCTCTAATTAATTAAAGATTATTTAATTAAATAGAAAAAGTAATTATGAGAGCATATCTCATTTTATTAAATTAAATATCTCAACAAAATCTCTCTTCTATTCAAAAAGGGAAAGTTTCAATTCACTATTGTTCAAAAATGAGTAAAATCAGTTAACTCCTTTTTCCACTCAAATTGAATCAGTTAACTCCTTATTTTACTCAAGTTAAATCCGTTAACTCCCTTTAATTTGAAAATCTCTCTTTATGACCGAACTTCACCTTTAATCCTGACCGTTGATTGAAATCGATTTAAACCATTGATGTATTTCAAGAAAGTCGATTTAAGAGACCCTCATCTCTTCATTTTGAAAGGTTGAATGAGAATTTGCATCGAATTGTTGCTGGAATTCATACTCACATTTGCTCATATTCACATACGCAAAAATCAAGTTTGACCAAAAGTTTACCAGATTTAACCATGGAAGACTTGAGTTGACTAGTTTTGAAAAGAATTTTGAAATAATTAAATGAAATTATTTAATTAAATGGAGTACTCACTTCTAATTAATTAAATAAAGTTATTTAATTAAATTAGAAGTCATTCCTAATTAATTAAATGAAGTTATTTAATTAAATAAGAAAAGTGTCTCTAATAAATTAAAGATTATTTAATTAAATAGAAAAAGTAATTATGAGAGCATATCTCATTTTATTAAATTAAATATCTCAACAAAATCTCTCTTTAGTTGAAAAAGGGAAACTTCCAGTTCACTATTGATAAAAAATGAGTTAAATCAGTTAACTCTTTTTTCTACTCAAATTGAATCAATTAACTCCTTATTTTACTCAAATTAAATCTGTTAAGTCCATTTAATTTGAAAATCTCCCTTTATGACTGAACTTCACCTTTAATCCTGACCGTTGATTGAAATCGATTTCAACCGTTGATGAATTCCAGAAAAGTCTATTTAAGAGGCCCTCATCTCTTCATTTTGAAAGGTTGAATGAGAAATTGCATCGAATTGTTGCTGGAATTCATACTCACATGTGCTTATATTCACATACGCAAAGATCAAGTTTGACCAAAATTTGACCAGATTTAACCACGGTCGACTTGAGTTGACTAGTTTCGAAAAGAATTTTCAAATAATTAAATGAAATTATTTAATTAAATGGAGTACTTACTTCTAATTAATTAAACAAAGTTATTTAATTAAATGAGAAGCCATTCCTAATTAATTAAATGAAGTTATTTAATTAAATAATAAAAGTGTCTCTAATTAATTAAAGATTATTTAATTAAATATAAAAAGCAATTATGAGAGCATATCTCATTTTATTAAGTTAAATATTTCAACAAAATCTCTCTTCAGTTCAAAAAGGGAAACTTCCAGTTCACTATTGATCAAAAATGAGTTAAATAAGTTAACTCCTTTTCCTACTCAAATTGAATCAGTTAATTCCTTATTTTAATCAAATTAAATCTGTTAACTCCCTTTAATTTGGAAATCTCCCTTTATGATCGAACTTCACCTTTAATCCAAACCGTTGATTGAAATTGATCTCAATCGTTGATGAATTTTAGAAAAGTCAATTTAAGACACCCTCATCTCTTCATTTTGAAAGGTTGAATGAGAATTTGCATCGAATTGTTGCTGAAATTCATACTCACATTTGCTCATATTCATATACGCAAAGATCAAGTTTGTCCAAAAGTTCACCAGATTTAACCACAATTGACTTGAGTTGACTAGTTTCGAAAAGAATTTTAAAATATTTAAACGAAATTATTTAAATAAATGGAGTACTTACTTCTAATTAATTAAACAAAGTTATTTAACTAAATGAGAAGCCATTCCTAATTAATTAAATGAAGTTATTTAATTAAATAAAAAAAGTGTCTCTAATTAATTAAAGATTATTTAAATAAATAGAAAAAGTAATTATGAGAGCATATCTTATTTTATTAAATTAAATATCTCAACAAAATCTCTCTTCAGTTCAAAAAGGGAAACTTCCAGTTCACTATTGATAAAAAATGAGTTAAATTAGTTAACTCTTTTTTCTACTCAAATTGAATCAATTAACTCCTTATTTTACTCAAATTAAATCTGTTAAGTCCATTTAATTTGGAAATATCCATTTATGACTGAACTTCACCTTAAATCCTGACCGTTGATTGAAATCGATCTCAACCGTTCATGAATTCCAGGAAAGTCTATTTAAGAGACCCTCATCTCTTCATTTCGAAAGGTTGAATGAGAATTTGCAATGAATTGTTGCTAGAATTCATACTCACATTTGCTCATATTCGCATATGCAAAGATCAAGTTTGACCAAAAGTTGACCAGATTTAACCACGGTTGACTTGAGTTGACTAGTTTCAAAATTTTTTTTGAAATAATTAAACGAAATAATTTAATTAAATGGAGTACTTAGTTCAAATTGATGAAACAAAGTTATTTAATTAAATGAGAAGCCATTCCTAATTAATTAAATGAAGTTATTTAATTAAATAAGAAAAGTGTCTCTAATTAATTAAAGATTATTTAATTAAATAGAAAAAGTAATTATGAGAGCATATCTCATTTTACTAAATTAAATATCTCAACAAAATCTATCTTCATTTCAAAAAGAGAAATTTTCGGTTCACTATTGATAAAAAATGAGTTAAATGAGTTAACTCCTTTTTCTACTCAAATTGAATCAATTAACTCCTTATTTTACTCAAATTAAATCTGTTAACTCCCTTTATTTTGGAAATCTCCCTTTATGACTGAACATCACCTTTAATCCTAACCGTTGATTGAAATCGATCTCAACCGTTGATGAATTCCAGAAAAGTCTATTTAAGAGACCCTCATCTCTTCATTTTGAAAGGTTGAATGAGAATTTGCATCGAATTGTTTCTGGAATTCATACTCACATTTGCAAATATTCACATACACAAAGATCAAGTTTGACCAAAAACTGACCAGATTTAACCACGGTTGACTTGAGTTGACTAGTTTCGAAAAGAATTTTGAAATAATTAAATGAAATGATTTAATTAAATGGAGTACTTACTTCTAATTAATTAAACAATGTTATTTAATTAAATGAGAAGCCATTCCTAATTAATTAAATGAAGTTATTTAATTAAATAAGAAAAGTGTCTCTATTTAATTAAAGATTATTTAATTAAATAGAAAAACTAATTATGAGAGCATATCTCATTTTATTAAATTAAATATCTCAACAAAATCTCTCTTCAGTTCAAAAAGGGAAATTTTCAATTCACTATTGTTCAAAAATGAGTAAAATCAGTTAACTCCTTTTTCCACTCAAATTGAATCAGTTAACTCCTTATTTTACTCAAATTAAATCTGTTAACTCCCTTTAATTTGAAAATCTCCCTTTATGATTGAACTTCACCTTTAATCCTGACCATTGATTGAAATCGATCTGAACCATTGATGAATTCCAAGAAAGTCTATTTAAGAGACCCTCATCTCTTCATTTTGAAAGGTTGAATGAGAATTTGCATCGAATTGTTGCTGGAATTCATACTCACATTTGCTCATATTCATATACGTAAAGATCAAGTTTGACCAAAAGTTGACCAAATTTAACCACAGTTGACTTGAGTTGACTAGTTTCGAAAAGAATTTTGAAATAATTAAACGAAATTATTTAATTAAATGGAGTACTTACTTCTCATTAATTAAACAAAGTTATTTAATTAAATGAGAAGCCATTCCTAATTAATTAAATGAAGTTATTTAATCAAATAAGAAAAGTGTCTCTAATTAATTAAAGATTATTTAATTAAATAGAAAAAGTAATTATGAGAGCATATCTCATTTTATTAAATTAAATATCTCAACAAAATCTCTCTTCAGTTCAAAAACGGAAATTTTCAGTTCACTATTGATAAAAAATGAGTTAAATCAGTTAACTCCTTTCTCTACTCAAGTTGAATCAGTTAACTCCTTATTTTACTCAAATTAAATCTATTATCTCCCTTTAATTTGGAAATCTCCCTTTATGACTGAACTTCACCTTTAATCTTGATCGTTGATTGAAATCGATCTCAACCGTTGATGAATTCAGAGAAAGTCTATTTAAAAGACCCTCATCTCTTCATTTTGAAAGGTTGAATGAAAATTTGCATCGAATTGTTGCTAGAATTCATACTCACATTTCTTCATATTCACATACGCAAAGATCAAGTTTGGCCAAAAGTTGACCAGATTTAACCACGGTTGTCTTTAGTTGACTAGTTTCGAAAAGAATTTTGAAATAATTGAACGAAATTATTTTATTAAATGGAGTACTTACTTCTAATTAATTAAACAAAGCTATTTAATTAAATGAGAAGCCATTCCTAATTAATTAAATGAAGTTATTTAATTAAATAAAAAAAGTGTCTTTAATTAATTAAAGATTATTTAATTAAATAGAAAAATTAATTATGAGAGCATATCTCATTTTATTAAATTAAATATCTCAACAAAATCTCTCTTCGGTTCAAAAAGATAAATTTTCAATTCGCTATTGATCAAAAATGAGTTAAATCAGTTAACTCCTTTTTCTACTCAAATTGAATCAGTTAACTCCTTATTTTACTCAAATTAAATCTGTTAACTCCCTTTAATTTGGAAATCTCCCTTTATGATTGAACTTCACCTTTAATCCTGACTGCTGATTGAAATCGGTCTCAACCGTTGATGAATTTCAGGAAAGTCTATTTAAGAGACCCTCATCTCTTTGTTTCGAAAGATTGAATGAGAATTTTCATCGAATTGTTGCTGGAATTCATACTCACATTTTCTCATATTCACATACGCAAAAATCATGTTTGACCAAAAGTTTACCAGATTTAACCAGGGATGACTTGAGTTGACTAGTTTCGAAAAGAATTTTGAAAAAATTAAACGAAATTATTTAATTAAATGGAGTACTTACTTCTAATTAATTAAACAAAGTTATTTAATTAAATAAGAAGCCATTCCTAATTAATTAAATGAAGTTATTTAGTTAAATAAGAAAAGTGTCTCTAATTATTTAAAGATTATTTAATTAAATAGAAAAAGTAATTATGAGAGCATATCTCATTTTATTAAATTAAATATCTCAACAAAATCTCTCTTCAGTTCAAAAAGAGAAATTTTTAGTTCACTATTGATAAAAAATGAGTTAAATCAGTTAACTCCTTTCTCTACTCAAGTTGAATCAGTAAACTCCTTATTTTACTCAAATTAAATCTGTTAACTCCCTTTAATTTGGAAATCTCCCTTTATGACTAAACTTCACTTTTAATCCTAACCGTTGATTGAAATCAATCTCAATTGTTGATGAATTTCAGGAAAGTCTATTTAAGGGACCCTCATCTCTTCATTTTGAAAGGTTGAATGAAAATTTTCATCGAATTTTTGCTGGAATTCATACTCACACTTGCTCATATTCACATACGCAAAGATCAAGTTTGACCAAAAGTTGGCCAGATTTAACCACGGTTGACTTGAGTTGACTAGTTTTGAAATGAATTTTGAAATAATTAAACGAAATTATTTAATTAAATGGAGTACTTACTTCTAATTAATTAAACAAAGTTATTTAATTAAATGAGAAGCCATTCCTAATTATTTAAATGAAGTTATTTAATTAAATAAGAAAAGTGTCTCTAATTAAATAAAGATTATTTAATTAAATAGAAAAAGTAATTATGAGAGCATATCTCATTTTATTAAATTAAATATCTCATCAAAATCTCTCTTCAGTTCAAAAAGGGAAATTTCCAGTTCACTATTGATAAAAAATGAGTTAAATCAATTAACTCCTTTCTCTACTCAAACTGAATGAGTTAACTCCTTATTTTACTCAAATTAAATCTGTTAACTCCCTTTAATTTGGAAATCTCCTTTTATGACTGAACTTCACCTTTAATCCTGACCGCTGATTGAAATCGATCTCAACCGTTGATGAATTCTAGGAAAGTCTATTTAAGAGACCCTTTGTAGTGCCTACCCTCGTTCACATTTTTTCTGGACATTGTTATTATTATCAGGCTTTGATGGACTAGTTTTATGTTGATGGTTTAGTGGTATTGTTTTGACACTATCAGATATTATGATATGGATTCAATTGATATATGATGAGATCATTTAGATTTTACATTTCATTTATGTATGATGATCATTACATTGTTTTTAGTTATTAATGATGATTAGTTAGATGGTATATTATTTCATGTGTTTTATTATGGATACTTACCCCATACTTGTATGTGTATGGTCTGTGTGTTTTCATATTGTATGGCATTTCTGATGTGGTTAACGGAGTCGCAGTCACCTGCTTAGTCGAGATCTATGCGATGCACCACTTCCTTCCATTATCTGTTTAACTTAGCATTATATATATTGTATGTACATGCATAGTTTTTGTGCAAGTTGCAGGTACCGGGTATCGACTTCCCTGAATTGCCAAGATGAGTGTACCCTATTATACTATCTCAATGATAAGAGAAGGGAGATAAATTCTCAAGTCCAAATTCCAAACCCTTAAACCATTTGTCCTAGTGAGTTAGGAGAAGTATCAGAGTTGAGTACCCACCGAATGTGTCGGATGACATATTTCATAATTTTTAACCCTTTGGACTGATTTTGTATGATTTTGTATGATTTTGTATAATTAATTAAATGAGAATTAATTGAGAGAAATGAATTAAATAAAAGAAAATTAGAAATTAAAATTAATAATAATAAAATAATAATAAAGTAATAAATAAATAATAAAAATAAAAGTTATAAAGTTAAAATAAAAGTTATAAATATTTAAATAGAAATTATACAAAAAGTGAATTGGAGTTATAAGCTTGCATAGGAATTAACACACTTTTCTATTTCTCATGTGTCAACAACACGGGGGTTAGTGCATCTATTAAGCACATGGTGTCTACAACCCTATGGCTCATCTTGAAGGTTGGAAAAGACCCATGCTTAGTTCGTGACACCTTCTAGCTATTTCTAGAAGCATTCTAGATGTTTCCTGAAAGCTCTTTATATTCAGGCATTTATAGAAGCTTAGATATAGTGTTTGGAGTGCAATTGGAGCATTGGGGGATTCGAGAATTCTGAAGAAGGGAGCTTGCTCTGCGGGTTTTCTCAGGAAGAGCGAATTAGCATCAAAATCCGGGTAGATTCTTGTGATTTTACTTATGCTATTTCCGCATCTTGCATTCCGTGTCTTCTTTATATCTTCCATATGTCTTCTGAGGAATTTCATATTTTTATTGTATTCATTCTCAATATGGGCAATTCAATTTATGTAGAAATCTTTATATGCATAGATTTGAAAGAAAATCGGGCTAGGGTTTAAATTCATAGCCAAACCCATTAGATTATTTATTGGATAAATTTGAAGATCAAAGATTTAAAGGAGAATTCTGAAAATTAGAATTTCTAAGTAAACTATGAATTCGCATACACATATATGTATATATCATTATATACATATATATATGTATGTGTTGTGATGGTGATAAACTCTGCGTATATATATACACACACACACATATATATATACATATATATACCCATATATATATACATATATATTTATTTATTTATATAGTAATTGAATGTCAAATTGCGATAGAGTTTCATGTTAATAGTATATCATATCGCATGGGAACATTTTTATAAAAAATGTTATTGAAAATCGTGTTTAAAAAATATATATATGATGTTGGGCGAGTATTATATACCCCACCCACCGCAGGCCTGCGAGACCGCAGTATACCTGTGATCCACAGGGTACCTGCGGTGCGGATGTATTGGGCCACGCAATTTTAAAATCACATTGCGATTTGAGTTTGGTTTTAAATTATATAAAGTTTTATTTGCAACGTTATTTCATATGAGATTTGGATATGAATCTCGATTTTGTTGCAATATATTAATTATTAAATGTTATTATATATATATATATATTTATATATGTATATATATATATATATATGTATATAAGTATATATGTATATATAATTAATTATAAATAAATATTATAAAGTTCTAAATTAATGGATCACTCTTTTAATGATTTAAAATATTGATATTGAGCTTGTCAATTATGAAGAGATATTAATAATTAATTTAATTAAACTCAATTTAATTAAGATTAGTTATTAGAATATATAATTGAAGTTTTGATTCATTAAGAGTGTCAATTTTCAAACAATGTTATATAAACAAAATATTAATAGATCAATTAGAAAATTGAGTCTAATAGTTTTGGGGAGAAACTTTTATCTATCAAACAAATACAAGGGTTAGGAAAAATGTGAAATTTCTCCGCTTAATATAATTTGGAAAAACGTAAACTGAAACTTTTCAATTCAAATTTGAAAACTTAGCAAAACCAAAACATGCGTTTACATTGTGTATCCTTTAGGCTATTGTTTTGGGTTTTGGATTGACTAGTGTTGACTAGTATAGGACGTCTACCAAAGGCTTGGGGGTTATGTGAATGTGATGTCATGATAATTTTTTAATCTCAATCTTTATAAACCCAACCATGGTTTGTGATGGAATGCTCTATGTATTGGATGTGATTACTGATTGTTATAGTTGAGATTCTTGTGTATGAGACTCTTGACCTAACCATTATTTTGGTCATCGATCAGTTATCTTTTATTATTTTCTAGTCGCCATGATGGGACTGAGATGTGGATTTATTCTTGATGATGTCATGTTGTGACATGTTTGACTCAACTATTTTCGAAGTCTTCGATTAGTATGATTGAGACATATATTTTGGTTATTGAGAACCATTGGATATTTGATTATCAGTGATACTTCAGTTGCCAATAGAGAGCTGTTGTGTTCATGATTTTCTATGGATATTTGCCCATGGAGATTTGATTCTTTTATGCATATTTGATGATTTTATTATGGATTATATTTTGTGCTTTTGAGATTTATGAGTCCATGAGCATTAGGGTAGGATATCTGCATGTAGTGACAAGAAGTGGCTTGCAATGGGGTTCGAGGCCCTAAGAGGCTGCCAGGGTAACTCATTGTAAGTTGGATTAATAAGTGATAAAATTCACACCTAATACTAACAAAATGAACCTAAGAAGATAAGTGTTTTTTTCTCGCCCATGCCTTGAGTGCTTGTACAGGCTAGGATAGGAGTAGTGAGACGCATGGTTGCGACCTTGCATTCCATAGTATGCCTCGTTAGTAAGAGAGGATACTAGTGGCCGCATGAAATCAGTATGGACTCGTGGAGTTTAGCTAACTACCAGGGTAACTTGTACATGATAAATGTGATGACACTTTCTCGCTTGCATAGTACGTTCCTACATGTCATTGTGTGCCTCTGGGATTAGATGTCAGTTTTGTGATTGGAACCTTTGAGCTAGTATACTTTTAGGATTTTTGGACTTATGGAGATTTGTGCTATGTGATTTTGATAGTCTATTTGGGACTTGAGATTATCTCCTCAGCACGGTGAGAGTGGACCACTTTGGTACCACGTGATCAGGTGGTAGTGTATTTTCCACTCTTATCATTTTGAGATTCATTAAGACATCGTGGTTGATGCGTCCTTCATGATGGTGGATATGTAGCCTTTTTCATTGATGATTAGCATATGTTAGATGATGCTATCTTATGCTTTTATTTGCATGTTAGATTACTTCTACATATGATGTTGTATTCATTACGAGTGACATTCCTACTATGTTAATAACGATGATCTCTTCAGTGATTTGGGATGTTACGCATGGAGGGATGGCTAGGATCCATGATGGTCTAATGATGCTATTAACGGTTGGGAGGAACCGTGCACTTATGTGAGGCCTCACCCTGACCCTTCCTAGCCTTAGTTGTTACTTTATTATTTTGATACTCTCGACTCAAGATGTCAAGACATGATCTGATGCTTAGAACATATGATATTATTTCATGATGTGTGATGTTACTTTCAGATATTTGATGCTCGTCTTTTAATGTTTTATGTATAGGTATGTTGATGAATTAAGTAAAATGTAGGATTAACATATTAATTTTGGAATCTTTATGATGAAGGATATAAGTAGGATGCACGAAATCCTGATTGACGTATGTTTCAATTTATGTGAATTTCTAATACATATATATGTACATGTGATTTTATGGGACTACTAATGTGTGGAATGAGTGTGCAGATATTTTAGCCGAGGAAATTGACGGAGGAACATAAGTGATCTCTATGTGTTAATTTTGAAAACCTTGTTATTCGTAATTCAAGTATTTTAATTGTGAGATGTATGTATATATTTTCCTTCTGTGTTCAGTAAATGTTAATGTTTGTAACTATGTTCTTTTAGTGTCGCTTGACACTCGTGAATTATTTGTGCTCTTTAGCATGCTAGTTAGGGTTAGCTGTGTAACCCTTGGACCTAAGTCAGATTAAGATAGTATCTTTTGCTAATTGGGTTCTTAATCAAGTTTAGCCATCCCTAATCTAGATTAGTGCTTAATTTGCATTTCTTGAGTTGTTAGTTGGTCCTAATTATTTCCTAACTTTTGTTTGGCTCTAAACCTATCCCTAAGGCTTTTAAACATGGAATAATTATACCCAAGGGGTATGGGTATGGGTTGGGGGTCTTTTCCAACCCCTAAGCCTCTTTTTTTGACTTTGGAGATCACTCAAAAAGTCGCATTTTACCTTTGTGCGAAAATTGCAAGTGGTTACAATGAGTTGCCTTACCTCACCTCCAGTTAGTGTTTAACCATAGTATGGGTTGAGTTAGGAGTTTCTAGAATTTCTAGTGGGTGAAAATAGTTATTGCTCCTTTTGCTAGTTGAGTTTGAGGCTTATTTAGAGGCCCTTCTTGGACTTGTAGAGGTGGTTACCCAATCTTTAAATTTAGAGAGGAGTTCTTAAAGATTGAAGCAAGGAGAAGGAAACTCTACTCAAACTTGTTCATTACCATTACCTCTTTGTGAAGGTTGGAATTCTCATGCCCCTTGTTCAGATTTCATTCTTGTATTCATGCTTATGCTACCTTGTTGTTGTTTAAACAGTTGTATGTTTGTGGGTGTGTTGGGAAGATTTGAAAAAAAAAAACATGTTATTTTTGCGTGATTTCCTTTCATGTTTATGTTTGCAATTTTGAGATTTTCTTCCATGGGTGTTTTGGTATTACTCACCCTTGGAGAGGGCAGAAGTGACCAATTTTGGGAAAGGTCTGTTTAGTCAGACTCCAACCGATGTAGAGTCTCTTCTTAGGATGAGAAGAGGGAGAAAGGGTAGGGTGTTATGGGCCCTTACCTGTTAGCACAAACCTTGTATGATTCTGGTATATTGAAATGGAAGAACGGAAGTTCTTGGTATATAGCCCCGATTGGGCATCTGTTTGGTGTTCTGCTTGACTTCTCCTAGTTGGAAGAATCCACCTTTCCCTCATTTTGATTCATTGTGAATCCAATTGTGTAAACCATGTATGAGTTTGTATGTTGATTGTCTCTTGGTTATGCTTGGTTGTCACCCGATCAGATTTTGTTCCCTCCATGGTTCTAGAAATGTGTTGCAGAATTGGATATGGAGCCCTTGTTGAGGGTCATGAAGGAAATTTCATTTAAGTGTTGTAGTTCAGGATTGAAATTCCTATGTAAATTTTATCTCAAAACTTTGTTGTAAAGGCAACAATGCTGGGTTTTCTTCCTGGTTCTTTCTCGGCTGAGCCTTTGAATCAGGTTTGCCAATGAAATTGGTGATTGAGTATTATTGCTTATCTAGTGGTTTAATTGTAATTTCAGTTATTTGAATTGCACATCAAAAATAGGATGAATAATAGAGAAAATAAAAGATTATGGAAACCTCCTTGCTTTTTTCTCATGTGATTTCAAAAATTTGCATATGTAGGTGAGAAAATGGATTAATAGATAATACCCTTGAATTCTAAATTTCCAAGTTTCAATTATGTAATGAAAAGCAATTGGATATGTTAAAGCTTTCAATTTGATGTTATAGGTATTAAGAGGAAATGGAAATACTACATTGTAAGCACAAAGTTAATTCTCTCATTGTTAAGTTTCATAGTTGACACAATCGAATTTGATTAAGAAAATCTGCACCACTTTGTATTCTAAAATAAGGAACATACACTTTTGTTATATGATGATTGTTAAGAACATAAATTATAGAAAGAAATAAGAATAACCATATTCACATTCTGGTATGAGCATGTTGTCCCTAAGAAGAGAAGTTGATAAATCTATGTGACACAAGGACTTCCCATATGTGAGTGATTATGTCTTTTCATCAACCTAGTTTATGCTTGATACTGTGATAAGAGTAATTTGAAGGAAGAACTATGTACCTTGATACTCCTTTAAGAATGATCAAAACATTATCATCTTGATATTTTTTTTTATCTTCTCAATTGACTTAAGAATAGGTTCAGTTGCAATGTTTTCTAGTTATGTATTCAATCCGCCATAATAGATAGTTAATGGGTATGTAAATGGTTAAATTAGTAGTATGGATATCACTGAAGTGCATTACTTTTGATGTTTCATGAAATTGGTTAACCAAGAATTCTTGTAAGATCCATGTAGACTTATGTTGAAACTTCAATAATGGTTTATATTAAGATTTCTTAATTAAAATGAAATTTCTATCATTAATGCAATGTTAGAACATTAACAACTTGAAAATTAATTTGGTCATAGAGAGAGGAGGGAATAAGTAATGTAAGTTTTATCAAATATACATATTTGAGAGACCTATAGAAGTATTTTTAACATTCTGGAAAATGTATGGGTTGTCAAAAAGGGGAAAACTCAATCTATTACAGACATAAAAAATAATAGCCAAATTAAAATATCATTAATTTGATAGCAAGTGGAAGATATTTCTTTCAAACAAAAAAAAAACTCACCTTAATTAAATAACAAAGTTAGACTTTGATCCCTCCATGATGCGACCCCATTGGTGGGATAGTTGCACAATAAATGTGATTCGAAATGTATAATATCTCTTCATGCATCTGCCAAGTCGAATCCTTCTCCAAGGCCATCCAATCAACATTAAATTTTGAGAAATGTGTATGTCACCAATTACATAGGCATAAATGCCTTGATACGTATGGAAACTTTGCTTTCTAAACCTTGTGTTGGATTTGACTTGTGTCAGGCTATTCAACAGCCTCTTTGTGTGAGCAGACTGGAGCTCCAAAGTTAGGTACTTTGTTGAATTTTCGTACACCTCCTCATGACTAGCGAAGCTCCTTGTCTCATGATTTAATGAGATAGGTGGAGAGATATTTCGACTTTATGGGATTGGGTGAGGAGGTGTATAAAGTGAAGATTGTAATTATGAAGATCTGATTTGTGTAGGGCATGTGAGTTGCCATTTTCCAAACAAAAGTTAGTTTTCCAAACCTTAGCGTGGAGGAGAGTAAACGCATGCTTGTAGGAGCTTAGGCCAAGGAAATATTTAATTAGTTAGCTAGCTAAATCGTTTATGAAGTATGTTTCCATTTAAATATAAGTTTGAAGTATAATTAGAGTTAGTTTAATTTTGTTATGGTTAGTTTAAATTTTATGTTATTAATGTATGATTGTTTTAGAAATGGTTGAATTAGATGTTAAGAAATTTAGTTAGGTTAAGTTATTTTATTGTTAAATTTAGTTAGTATTTTAGTTAGTTTAAGATTTAGTTAGATTTAGTTAATGAAGTTAATATTGTTTAGAGAATTGTAAATATTTATATTTATATTTTAATAGTTTTAATTTAGTTGGTTTGTTTTGTTTTAAAAATTAGTTATTAATTATGCTAGTTTTAGGTTAGTAATTTTTGTTAGTATAGTTTGTTTAATTATAAATTAAGTTTGGGTGTTAGTGTTCGTTAAATTCAGTTAGATTAAATTTTCTTTTATTATGGCAATAATTTTCACTTTAGTTTTTCTTTAATTAAGTAGTTGTATAAATTAATTTAATTTCTATGTTTTGCTTTAGTTCATTGTTATCCTATGGTTGATAGTTAATTTATAACTTATGATAATTAAATTTCGATAGTTTAGGTTTCTTTTATTCAAAGTTTGTTTTAATGAAGATTAATGTTTAAATGATTTTATAGTGAATATTGATTGATAGTTAAGAGTTTACTGAGCAAAGTATTAGAATTTTAGAACCTTCATAAATTTGTTGTTAGATTAATAGATTATGATATTTCCTAAGCATATTTAATTTGTCTTGTTATTCAAAATAATTTCAAAATATCGTTGTAAGCTAATTGAAATAACGAAAATCAAAAGTGATACTAATTTAATGACGAATATTTAACTATAGAAATGGTTTTCTTCTCATGATGATAAACTTTTGATGAACGTAGTAAATCTGTTGTTGCTTTTCAACTCTTAAACCTTGATGAATTTTATTATTATTAATTTTTTAAAAAAAATTATTGTGTGTTTTTGCGCTTGTATTTTTGGGCATGGCATTTTGGTATCAGAGCCTAGTTTCAACACTAGGAACCTTAAACCCTTACGCTTTTGAAACTTAAAATTAAACATTAAATTGTGTAGGATACCTTCTATTACTCAAAGCAACCAACAAGGTAGAGGTCATAGGGTGAGAGATGGTAGAGCGGGATAGGGGGATGGACCACCTCCACCACCTCCACCTCCACCTCCACTACAAAACCCAAACCAGGACATTATAGATGCACTCCAGACTTTGATCGGTGTAGTTCAGCAGAGAGTAGTACTTGTGGTTCAGCCAGTTCAGCAGATTCCAGTAGTGGAAGTAGAGGGACCCGGGGGAGGTGGGCCTAGAGGCAGAGAGAGGACTAGGAGTCACCCACCAAGATAGTTAGAGGGGCATGAGGAGTATGAAAGTGAGTCAATACACCAGAGAAGACCCCCACTTGACAGACCTCCTAGACATGTAGGAGATGATATCAGGGAATTTATTTGACTTGGGCCACCATTATTTATAGGTTGCACTGAGGGGACAGTAGCAGAGGCATGGTTGCAAAGCCTACAGTGGTGCTTTGGGTTATGCCCTTATGGGAGTAATCTAAAGGCACGCCTAGCAGTTCACCAGTTCAGAGAGGATGCCTCCAATTGGTGGCATCAGAAGGAAATCATAGGTGGAGTGAGGATGGATACCCTCACATGGGAGTCTTTCCTAGGAAGATTTTGAGAGAGGTACTTGTCAGAGCATTTTCAGCAGAAACAGATAGAGGATTTTCATTCTATTTATCAGAGAGGTCTTACAGTGGCACAGTATGAGAGCAGGTTTCTCGAGCTCCTTCCTTATGTGGAATACATGAAGGACGAGAAAATACAGATACATCATTTTATCATGGGTTTGAATTTCTCACTTCAGGGTCCAGTTTGGATGGCCTTCCCTACCACCTTCAGACAAGTAGTGGAGATATCACTAGTGGCAGAGGATACTCAAGGTATACAGGAAACACGGGATCAATCTCAGAACTGAAACTCTACCCGACAGAAACTCCCTTGGAAAGGGAATCAAAACTATACACCAGGGTCCTCTAAGGGCCAACAGTCTCAACAGCAGCAATAGGAACCCTCACAGGGTTATCAGGGCTCTAAGCCCAAGCAGTGGCAGTTACAACAGGATCAGAGAGTACATACCCCACAGTCATAGTCAGTGTAGACTCAGTAGTCTTCCAGGGGTGCATATAGTGGGTCTAGCAGGTCAGGAGGCCCACAACAGTCAGGATCATAGGATACACAATCTTATACCTGAGGGCCATGCTACGCTTGTGGTGGCATGGGTCATATAGCTAGAGAGTGTCTGCAGGGGCAGTCATCCAGTGGTCAGAGAGGGGTTTTTTCAGAGCCGACAGTTGGAGACTTGGGCAGGTCCCAAAGAGTTTTTACAATGGTTGACAACTGCCAAGTTAAGCATCAGGGTACAGTTATTGAGGCTATAGGTGGAGTTGGTCAGCCAGTTAGCACTAGAGCCTATCCTTATTATTGCCCAACAGACCCTAGCTCCTCAAGGTCGAGAGCTGGACCAAGTTAGGGTCTAGTGGGAATGTCACGATGAGGTCACATTTTCTTGGGAGGATGCAACACAGATACGATCTCTATACCCTTGTCTTTTGATGAACTCCAGGAGGAAGTTCATGCCTAGTGGGAGAGGATGTGAGGCCTCACCCCGACCCTTCGTATCCTTAGTTGTTACTTTATTATTTTGATACTCTTGACTCGAGATGTCGAGACATGATCTGATGCTTAGAACATATGATATTATTTCATGATGTGTGATGTTACTTTTAGATATTTGATGCTTGTCATTTAATGTTTTATGTATAGGTATGTTGATGAATTAAGTAAAATGTAGGATTAACATATTAATTTTGGAATCTTTATGATGAAGGATATAAGTAGGATGCACGAAACCCTGATTGATGTATGTTTCAATTTATGTGAATTTCTGATACGTATATATGTACATGTGATTTTACGGGACTACTGATGTGTGCAATGAGTGTGCAGATATTTTAGCCGAGGAAACTGACGGAGGAACATAACTGATCTCTATGTGTTAATTTTGAAAACATTGTTGTTCATAATTCAAGTATTTTAATTGTGAGATGTATGTATGTATTTTCCTTCTTTGTTCAGTAAATATTAATGTTCGTAACTATGTGCTTTTAGTGTCGCTTAACACTCATGAATTATTTGTGCTCTTTAGCATGCTAGTTAGGGTTAGCTGTGTAACCCTTGGACCTAAGTCGGATTAAGATAGTATCTTTTGCTAATTGGGTTCTTAATCAAGTTTAGCCATCCCTAATCTGGATTAGTGCTTAATCTGCATTTCTTGAGTTGTTAGTTGGTCCTAATTATTTTCTAACTTTTGTTTGGCTCTAAACCTATTCCTAAGGCTTTAAAATATGAAATAATTATACCCAAGGGGTATGGGTATGGGTTGGGGGTCTTTTCCAACCCCTAAGCCCCTTTTGTTGACTTTGGAGATCACTCAAAAAGTCCCATTTTACCTTTGTGCGAAAATTGCAAGTGGTTACCATGAGTTGCCTTACCTCACCTCCACTTAGTGTTTAACCATAGTATGGGTTGAGTTAGGAGTTTCTAGAATTGCTAGTGGGTGGAAATAGTTATTGCTCCTTTTGGTGGTTGAGTTTGAGGCTTATTTAGAGGCCCTTCTTAGACTTGTAGAGGTGGTTACCCAATCTCTACATTTAGAGAGGAGTTCTTAAAGATTGAAGCAAGGAGAAGGAAACTCTACTCAAACTTGTTCATTACCATTACCTCTTTGTGAAGGTTGGAATTCTCATGCCCCTTGTTCATATTTCATCCTTGTATTCATGCTTATGCTACCTTGTTTTTGTTTAAACAGTTGTATGTTTGTGGGTATGTTGGGAAGATTTGAAAAAAAAAAATGTTATTTTTGCGTGATTTCCTTTCATGTTTATGTTTGCAATTTTGAGATTTTCTTTAATGGGTGTTTTGGTATTACTCACCCTTCGAGAGGGTATAAGTGACCAATTTTGGGAAAGGTCTGTTTAGTTGGACTCCAACCAGTGTAGAGTCTCTTCTCAGGATGAGAAGAGGGAGAAAGGGTAGGGTGTTATGGGCCCCTACCTCTCAGGACAAACCTTTTATGATTCTGGTATGTTGAAATGGAAGAACGGAAGTTCTTGGTATATAACCCCGATTGGGCATCTGTTTGGTGTTGTGCTTGACTTCTCCTGGTTGGAAGAATCCACCTTTCCCTCGTTTTGATTCATTGCGAATCCAATTTTGTAAACCATGTATGAGTTTGTATGGTGATTGTCTCTTGGTTATGCTTGGTTGTCACCCAATCAGATTTTGTTCCCTCCATGGTTCTAGAAATGTGTTGCAGAATTGGATATGGAGCCCTTGTTGAGGGTCATGAAGGAAATTTCATTTAAGTGTTGTAGTTCAGGATTGAAATTCCTACGTAAATTTTATCTCAAAACTTTGTTGTAAAGGCAATGATGCTGGGTTTTCTTCCTGGTTCTTCCTGGTTAATGTTTAAATGATTTTATAGTGAATATTGATTTATAGTTAAGAGTTTACTAAGCAAAGTATTAGAATTTTACAACCTTCATAAATTTTTTGTAAGATTAATAGATTATGATATTTCCTAAGCATATTTAATTTGTATTGTTATTCAAAATAATTTCACAATATCATTGTAAGCTAATTGAAATAACGAAAATCAAAAGTGATACTAATTTAATGATGAATATTTAACTATAGAAATGGTTTTCTTCTCATGATGATAAACTTTTGATGAACGTAGTAAGTCTGTTGTTGCTTTTCAACTCTTAAACCTTGGTGAATTTTATTATTATTAATTTTAAAAAAAAATTGTTGTGTTTTTTTGCACTCGTATTTTTGGGCATGAAAACTTAGTTTATTATGTTTGATCTTTATGATGGATGTATATGTTCTCTATGATGTTGTGTCATGTGATTATCTCTAGTTTGATGTATCATGGATTGGAATAGAATGATGTACCTTATTCTACATATCTATATTCGTTGTGCCTATCATACCCTGTGACATGTATAGTGGATGATTGTGCATTCTAGAATGTAATTCAGAAAGGACATTTGTATATTGGATGTATCATTATTATTTCATGTGGATGATGTACTAGATGGATTCATGTATGTAAGGGATCTTTAGGAATGTAATATGAATTTATATTATGTTTACTTTCAGATGGACAATGTTATTGCTTCCGTTATTATGCATAAGTTAACACACTTTTTTATTTCTCATGTGTCAACAACACGAGGGTTAGTGCATCAATTAAGCACATGGTGTCTACAACCCTATGGATCATCTTGAAGGTTGGAAAAAACCCATGCTTAGTTGGTGACACCTACTAGCTGTTTCTAGAAGCATTCTAGATGTTTCTTGAAAGCTCTTTATATTCAGGCATTCATAGAAGCTTAGATATAGCATTTGGAGTGCAATTGGAGCATTGGAGGATTTGAGAATTCTAAAGGAGGGAACTAATTGCTCTGCGAGTTTTCTGAGGAAGAGCAAATAAGCATCAGAATCTAGGTAGATTCTTGTGATTTTACTTATGCTATTTTCGCATCTTGCATTCCCTGTCTTCTTCGTGTCTTCCATATGTCTTCAGAGGAATTTCATATTTTTATTGTATGCATTCTCAATATGGGCAATTGAATTTATGTGGAAATCTTTATATGCATAGATCTAAAACAAAACGGGGCTAGGGTTTAAATTCATAGCCAAACCCATTAGATTATTTATTGGATAAATTTGAAGATCAAAGATTTAAAGGAAAATTCTGAAAATTAGAATTTCTAAGTAAACTGTGTATATTCTTGAATCTGCATACACATATACGTATATATCATTATATATATATATATGTATGTATGTATGTATGTATGTATGTATGTATGTATGTATGTATGTATGTGCTGTGATGGTGATAAACTTTGTGTGTATATATATGTACACACACATATATATATACATATATATACGCATATATATATATATATACAAATATATGTATATATATACATATATATATATTTATTTATATAATAATCGAATGTCAAATCGCGATAGATTTTCATGTTAATAGTATATCATATCGCATGGGAACGTTTTTATGAAAAATGTTATTGAAAATCGCATTTAAAAAAAAAAAATATGATGTTGGGCGGGTATTATATACCCCACCCACTGCAGGCCTGCGAGGATGGCAGTGTACCTGCAGTGCGGATGCATTGGGCCGCGCAATTTTAAAATCGCATTGCAATTTGAGTTTGGTTTTAAATTATATAAAGTTTTATTTGCAACGTTATTTCATATGAGATTTGGATATGAATCTCGATTTTGTTGCAATATCATTAATTATTAAATGTTATTTTATATATATATATATATATATTTATGTATGTATATATATATGTATATAAGTATATATGTATATATAATTAATTATAAATAAATATTATAAAGTTCTAAATTAATGGATCACTCTTTTAATGATTTAAAATATTGATATTGAGCTTGTCAATTATGAAGAGATATTAATAATTAATTTAATTAAACTCAGTTTAATTAAGATTAGTTATTAGAATATATAATTGAAGTTTTGATTCATTGAGAGTGTCAATTTTCAAACAATGTTATATAAAAAAAATATTATTAGATCAATTAGAAAATTGAGTCTCATAGTTTTGGGGAGAAACTTTTATCTATCAAACAAATACATGGGTTAGGAAAAATGTGAAATTTCTCCACTTAATATAATTTGGAAAAACGTAAACAGAGACTTTTAAATTCAAATTTGAAAACTTAGCAAAACCAAAACATGTGTTTACATTGTGTATTCTTTATGCTATTGTTTTGAGTTTTGGGTTGACTAGTGTTGAGCAGTATAGGACGTCTACTAGAGGCTTGGGGTTTATGAGATTGTGATGTCATGATGATGTTTTAATCTTGATCTTTATAAACCCAACCATGGTTTGTGATGGAATGCTCTATATATTGGATGTGATTACTGATTGTTAAAGTTGAGATTCTTGTGTATGAGACTCTTGACCTAACCATTATTTTGGTCATCGATCAGTTATCTTTGATTATTTTCTAGTCACCATGATGAGACTGAGATGTGGATTTATTCTTGATGATGTCATGTTGTGACATGTTTGAGTCAACCATTTTTGGAGTCTTCGATCAGTATGATTGAGATATATATTTTGGTTATTGAGAACCATTGGATATTTGATTATCAGTGATACTTCAGTTGCCAATAGAGAGCTGTTGTGTTCATGATTTTCTATAGATATTTGCTCATGGAGATTTGATGCTTTTATGCATATTTGATGATTTTATTATGGATTATCTTTTGTAGTTTTGAGATTTATGAGTCCATGATCATTAGGGTAGGATATCTGCATGTAGTGATGGGAAGTGGCTTGCAATGGGGGCCGGGGCCCTAAGAGGCTACCAGGGTAACTCATTGTAAGTTGGATTAATAAGTGATAACATTCACACCTAATAATAACAAAATGAACCTAGAAAGATAAGTGTTTTGTTCTCACCCATGCCTTGAGTTCTTGTATAGGCTAGGATGGGAGTAGTGAGATGCATGGTTGCAACCTTTCATTCCATAGTATGCCTCGTCAGTATAAGTGGATACTAGTGGCCGCATGAAATCAGTATGGACCCGTGGAGTTTAGCTAACTGTCAGGGTAACTTGTACGTGATAAATGCGATGACACTTTCCCGCTTGCATAGTAGGTTCCTACATGTTATTGTGTGCCTCTGGGATTAGATGTCAGTTTTGTGATTGGAACCTTTGAGTTAGTATACTTTTAGGATTCTTGGACTTATGGAAATTTGTGCTATGTGATTTCGATAGCCTGTTTGGGACTTGAGATTATCTCCTTAGCACGGTGGGAGTGGACCACTTAGGTACCACATGGTCAGGTGGTAGTGTATTTTCCACTCTTATCATTTTGAGATTCATTGAGACATCGTGGTTGATGCGTCCTTCATGATGGTGGATATGTATCCTTTTTCATTGATGATTAGCATATGTTAGATGATGTTATCTTATGCTTTTATGTTAGATTACTTTCTACATATGATGTTGTATATATTAGGAGTGACATTCCTACTATGTAATACCAATGATGTCTTCGATGATTTGGAATGTTACGCACAGAGGGATGGCTAGGATCCATGATGGTCTAATGATGCTATTAACGATTGGGAGGAACCGTGAACTTAGTTTATTATGTTTGATCTTTATGATGGATGTATATATTCTCTATGATGTTGTATCATGTAATTATCTCTACTTTGATGTATCATGGATTAGAATAGGATGATGTACCTTATTCTACATATGTATATTCTTTGTGCCTATCATACCCTGTGACATGTACAGTGGATGATTGTGCATTCTGGAATGTAATTCAGAAAGGACATTTGTATATTGGATGTATCATTATTATTTCATGTGGATGATGTACTAGATGGATTCATGTATGTAAGGGATCTTTAAGAATGTAATCTGTTATTTATGTTATGTTTACTTTCAGATGGACAATGCTATTGCTTCCGTTAATGTGCATAAGTTTTATGTGATGTTTACTATCATGAAAACAAAAAATTTGTTTCTAAACTTAGTGAAATTCTAGATTAATTCTTTGGATCCATTGGTGGGGCATTACATTTGGTATCAGAGCCCGAGTTTCTACATTGGGAGCTCTGGGTATTTTGGAACAACTAGAACTTTGAACTATCAAGTGTATCTATTCAATTTGAAACTAGGTGAACTGAAACAGAACTTGAACTGTCACTTGAATATTTTTCATACTTCAACACTTAGTTTTCAAAACTAGAAATTTTACTTAAACCTAAACATAGAACTGAACATAGTCTATGGCAACATGTGATTTTAATAGTACTTTGTACTATTGTAGGATGGTATCTGGGACTAGGTCTTCTGTTAGAGGCCATGGTAGAGGCCATGGAAGAGGCCATGGTCATGGTAGAGCTGTCAAAGCGCATGAGTCTGCCCATGAGTGATTAGCTTGTGTAGAGTATAGGGAAGAGCACTCTAGTAGGCAGCAGGAAGAGAGCCATAGAGTGGACCAAGCTGAGTCTGA
Source organism: Cupressus sempervirens (assembly GCA_028749045.1). NCBI lineage: Eukaryota > Viridiplantae > Streptophyta > Pinopsida > Cupressales > Cupressaceae > Cupressus > Cupressus sempervirens. The sequence goes on from CM053788.1 coordinate 107,543,747, forward strand.
AGAGGTTGGTTTGAGACAAATGATGCAAACTATTCTAGAACGTCTACCTCATGTTCAAGAATAGCCTAAAGTGCATCAGACAGAACAAGAGCATAGACCCAGGTCTAGGAGTCCTCGAAAGGATCATCAGAGGTCCATTGTGTCCACTCAGATGAAGGATCTTTCAAGATCCAAGGTTAAGCCTTTCAATGGGCAAGGTTTTGGTTATGTGGCCAATCAATGGCTTATTTCTCTTGATAGAATTTTTGCCATGCAGGAGTCTGACAACAATGTTAAGGCAAGGTTTGCAATCACTAATTTATAGAATTTTGGGGCCACTTGGTGGACAATTGAGGAGAAGAAGTTGGGAATCAATATGAGCAGTGTTACATGGGAATTATTCCTAGAGAGTTTCCGTGAATGATTCCTACCAGAGGAATGGAAACAACAAAGGGCTGATGAATTTCATAATCTTAGACAATATACCTTGTCAGTGACTGAGTATGAGCGTAAGTTTTATGAGCTTATATGTTTTTTAGGGTTCAGTGAAAATTCAGCTCAGTTGACAAAATATTTTATTAGGGGTTTGAATAACTGTATTGTTGGGGGAGTTAAAGTATTTGAGCCAAAAACCCTCAACGATGCAGTGCATCAAGCTATCCTTGTTGAGCAAAGTGTAAACCTTGGTCAAGGTGGTTTTTTAGGAGCGCCAGCAGCATCAGGATCTAAAGGCAACTTTAATTCAGGTGGTAACAAGAAGTTTTCTTTCTCTAAGGGGAAACAATATTAGCAGCAATCTCAACAGACACAGGAGCAGAAGGGCTCAAATTCTCAAGCTCAAGGTGGTGGCAAAGGTTCTAACACCAAGAACAACCATAATGCTCAACGCAATAAATAGAATCAAACCAATTGGCCAGCTCAGAGTAGCTAGTCTTTTGTGAGCAGGAACAGTCGCTAGCAATCTAATGTACCACCTATGGGTAGAGGATTTGGCATAAATACGAAATGTTTTTCATGTGGTCAAATTGGACATTATGCAGCTCGGTTTCCTCAACAAGCACCTCAGTTTTTAGGACCTAGACCTACTATTTTAGAGCCTACAGTTGGTGATGCAGGTAGAGCTCATAGAGTTTTTGCAGCAGTTGATCAGCGTCAGGCAGATCATCAAGGAATAGTGGTTGAGACCACAGGTGCTATTAGAGGTATATCTCTTTTAGTATTGTTTGATTCAGGAGCTACAAATTTATTTATTTCACCATCTATAGTTTCTAAGTGTAAGCTACATGCGATGAAGCAAGATCGTGGTTGGCAAGTGGAACTAGCCTCAGGAATCAAGGTTTCCATAAATTTTGTAGTTCATAAGTGCGGGCTTAGCTTAGGAAGCTTTGATACGATAGTGGATCTTTGAGTCATACCCCTTGGTTCCTATGATGTGGTTTTAGGCATGGACTGGCTTGGATCTCATAAAGCTAGTATAGATTGCAGGAAGAAGATTATTGTGTGCCAAGATGACCAAGGGAATGATGTGCAGATAATTGGGATACCGAGGCCTATATCTTTGTGGGTGATTTTTTCTATGCAATTGAAGCAAAGTTTTCATAAGGGATGTCAGATATTTGCTGTTATGGTAAACAATCTTGATGAAGAAGATCCCATGAGGAAGACTTTGGATCACCTGATTTTGCAGGAGTACGCAGATGTCTTTCCAAGTGAGATTCCAGGCATGCCTCCTAAGAGGGATATTGATTTTAGTATTGATCTAATTCTTGGAGTGGAGCCTATCTCTAAAGCTCCTTATCACATGACTACATAGGAATTGGGTGAGCTACGTCTTCAGCTAGAGGAACTTCTTGCCAAAGGGAGCATTCGACCTAGTGTATCACCATGGGGAGCTCCAGTGCTCTTTGTGAAGAAGAAAGATGGTTGTTTGCGCCTTTGTATCGACTATAGACAGTTGAATAAGGTGACTAGTAAGAATAGGTATCCTTTGCCTAGGATTGATGACTTATTTGATCAGATCAAGGGAGCTACAGTATTCTCCAAGATTGACCTTAAGTCAAGATACCACCAGCTTCGTATTAAGGAAGCAGATATTCACAAGATCGCTTTTTGAACTCGTTATGGGCATTATGAGTTCACAGTGGTACCTTTTGGATTGACTAATGCTCCATCAATTTTCATGAGTTTGATGAATGGTTTTTTTCGATCATATCTGGACAGGTTTGTACTCATGTTTCTTGATGACATATTGATATATTCTAAGACTCAGAAGGTGCATGAGGAACACCTACGGTTGGTATTGCAGGGTTTAAGGGACAATCGGCTTTATGCCAATGCAGCTAAGTGTGAATTCTTCGAATTGGAGATTCAGTATTTAGGGCATGTTATTTCAGGTGATGATATTTCAATGGATCCTGCAAAGATTCAGGTGATAATAGATTGGCCTACAACGACTAATGTGTCAAAGATTTGTAGTTTCATGGGTTTAGCCAGTTATTATCGCAGATTTGTCCAGAACTTCTCTAGGATAGCACATCCTATCACTTCTCTTCAAAGGAAAGGAAAGAAGTTCGTATGGATAGAGAAATGTGAGGAAGCTTTCGAAAAGCTCAAGGAGCTTTTGACTAGTGCACTGATTCTAGCTATACCAAATTCAGAAGGTGATTTCATGGTATGTACAGATGCTTCTCTTGAAAGGATTGGGGCAGTATTGATGCAGAATGAACGGGTGATTGCGTATGAATCACGCAACCTCAAGGATCATGAGTTAAATTATCCTTCACATGATCTTGAGTAAGCAGTAGTAGTTCATGCTTTGACAAGGTGGAGACATTTCTTGTTGGGGCATAGATTTGAGCTACATGGCGATCATTGTAATCTTCAGTACATTTTTACTCAGCCTAATTTGAATGCTCACCAGAGGCGATGGATGTAGATTCTATGCGAGTATGATTTTGAGGTTAAGTACATTCAGGGTAAGGAGAATGTGGTGGCGGATGCTTTGAGTCATAGGAGACATGTGTTATCATCGATCACTCTTAGTGTGGATTTGAGGAGTCAGATTCTTTAGGCACTTCCTACAGATTCCTGGTATCAGGAAGTGTGCAGAGAGATAGATTCAAGAAGATCTTTGGAAGGTAAGTTTGCAGGTTATGTTCGAGAATCAAATGGTCTTTTGAGACATTTGGGGAGGATTTATGTGTCATTTTCGAATGAGCTTCACACCTTGATACTGACAGAAGCCCATCGTACACCTTAATCAGCACATCCAAGTGTCAAGAAGATGTATGCTGATTTGAGACTTTTGTTCTTTTGGTCTGGAATGAAGTGAGATATTCTTGATTTTGTGGCTAGGTGCCTTGAGTGTCAGAGAGTTAAGGCAGAACATCAACACCCGACTGGACTTTTGCAGCCTAATCTCATTCTTTCTTGGAAGTGGGATATCATCTCCATGGATTTTATTATAGGATTACCTATGACAGTTTGATGTCATGATGCTATCATGGTCACCATTGATCGGTTAACTAAGGTGGCACATTTTTCACCGATTAGGTCTTCCTACACAGTAGCTTTTGTAGCTAATGTCTTTATGCGTGATATTGTGAGGTTACATGGTATTCCTAGAAAGATTATTTCTAACAGGGATCTTGTATTCACATCTGCATTCTGGACATCGTTGCAGCATGAGCTTGGAGCGTAGCTAAACTTTAGTTTGACATATCATCTAGAGACTGATGGTCAGACAGAGAGGGTGAATCAGGTTTTGGAGGATATGTTACGAATGTATGTGATAGATAGGCAGACACATTGGGAGGATTATCTCTACCTAGTGGAGTTTGCTTACAACAACAGATATCACAGTTCTATTGGTATGGCACCATTTCAGGCATTATATGGGCATCCTTGTCATACACCATTGAGTTGGGATAGTCTTGAGGATCGCATTCTGTTGGGTCCTGAGATGCTTCGTGATATGGAGCAACAGGTAGTGCATATCCGTGAGCACTTGACTACGACATAGGATAGGCAGAAGAAGTATGCCAATGCTCATAGGATTGATAAGCAGTTTGTTGTGGGAGATAAGGTTTTCTTGAGAGTGCGATCGCGAAAGGGTCTGATCCGATATGGAAAGGGTTATAAGCTAGCACCTTTTTTTGTGGGACCATTCAAGATTCTAGAAAGGATTGGCCCAATTGCTTACCATCTTGGTCTACCGCCCAGCCTAGCTCGCATTCATGATGTTTTCCATGTTTCAGTGCTTAGGTAGTATATTCCTGATATTGTGCATGTTCTTGATTGGAATGCATTGTAGGTAGAGGATGGGCAGCTGGCTTTGGATTCAATTCATATTCTGGAGCAGCGGGATTGATCCTCAAGGGTCGAACCATTGAGCAGGTAAGGGTCCAATGGGAACCTACTGATGATTCTTTAGCTACTTGGAAGGATGCACCTACATTGAGGGAGTTATATCCCTACTTGTTTGTAGGATTCCAGGAGTAAGCCTAACCCAAGGGGGGGTGGATGTAGTGCCTACCCTCGTTCACATATTTTCTGGACATTGATGCTATTATTATCAAACTTTGATGGACTACTTTTATGTTGATGGTTTAGTGGTATTGTTTTGACAGTATTAGATATTATGATATAGATTTAGTTGATATATGATGAGATCATTTAGACTTTACATTTCATGTATGTATGCTGATCATTACATTGTTTTTAGTTATTAATGATGATTAGTTAGATGGTATATTATCTCATGTGTTTTATTATGGATACTTACCCCATACTTGTATGTGTATGGTGTGCATGTTTTCATATTGTATGGCATTTCTGATGTGGTTAAGGAAGGGAGTCGTAGTCACCTGCTTAGTCAGGATCTACATGATGCACCACTTCCTGCCATTGTCGGTTTAGCTTAGCATTATATATATTGTATGTACATGCATGATTTTTCTGTAGGTTACAGGTACCAGGTATCGACTTTCCTGAATTGCCAGGATGAGCATGTTGGAAATGAGAATGGAGTAACTGAGAGGGGGAGGGGGTGAATCAGTTACCACAAAAACATTTCACAGTCCCTTACATGTCTAAAATCTTGATCTTAGTTACAGATTACTGAAACTTGATAATGCAGCAAATACTAATTATTATTAAGAACTGATAACCAAAACAATTCAGCAATCATGAACACTAGAGACACCAGATTTAATGTGGAAACCCAATATGGGAAAAACCACCAATGTAACTAGTTATTGTTTTTCACTCTTCTAAAGTGAGCCCTGTTAGGAGCCAACCCTGTTAAAGGTTACAAAACAGACTGTTAGGTGTGACCCTGTTAGAGGATTTAATCACCCTGTTAGGAGTGGCCTTGCTAGAGGTCTTTAGAACAATTCAATTGAATTGTCACCTTGTTAGAGGATTTACAATAGGGCTGTTAAACCCACTCTGTTAAGAGGTTTTGAGTTCATTTTTACAATGGTTAGAAAGCAACAATGAAGTGACCTGATATAATGTGCAACTTATCTTTGTTGATTGCAGATCTCTGTTATGCTTGACTGGATCCTTACTAATCACATACAATTTTGCAGCTCCTTCAACACATCTGATCCTTCATCACACTTCTTCAACATTCGCTCATATTTTCAATATTTTCTCATTCCATATCCATACATTTGCACTCTTATGCATCCAAACTCTTACATCTTATGAATTCACAACTTGATCTTTCATATATACCTTATAGATTATCTTAGTCGGATCTAATCACTAACCAATAAACAAATACAATAGTCAGCTAGAAATAATTAAAATTACAAACTAACAAATCCCTTTACTAGCTGACACTGCTTGGTTAATACTGTTCAAAAAATAATTCTTGTGTTAACCAATTGAGCTCGGTTAATACAATGAACTCCGTGACATCTCTTCAATCGTCGGGAGAACTCAGTAAGTATAGATGACCGAGTGAGCTCGGTAGAAAAATGTCTTTGCCAAATTCCCTTTGGACACCAAGTGAACTCGGTAAACACTGGCTTTCCTTTGCTTACCTTCCCAGCTTGGTAAACACTAACTTTTCTTCGGTTACCTTCCCAGATCGGTAAAAACTAACTTTTCTTCGCTTACCTTCCCAGCTCGATAAACACTCTGTCATAGTTTCCTTCGATCACCAAGTGAGCTCGGTAAGTACTGAACTTCCTTCGTTAACCAAGTTAGCTCGGTAGAAGCTATCTTTACAGTGTAATATACAACAATGCTCGGTAGACTCTGTAAACTACTATGCTTACCTTTTGAGCTCGGTAGACTCTATCTGATGACTGATATTACATTTGTGTAACATCAAAGACAACACTCAATTAACCAATTGTATCCAACAATCTCCCTCTTTGGCATTGATGGCAACACAACATGTCATAGCAGAATGAAATTTGAAAACAAGTCTTTCTCTTAGTGCATCACAATATGTCAACATAATACTTCTCCCTCTTAGATAGAAACTTCTCCCTCTTTTAGTAATCTCCCTCTGTGAAGGAATTGTATAACAGAAAGATATGACAGTTTTATTCTCCCTTGAAAGATATGATAGTTTTATTCTCCCTTTACAAATGCTTACAAATTTTAGAATAGGTATTACAGTTTTACTCTCCCTCTTTGACAACACATGCCAAAGAAAATACAACATAGTAAAAGCTCTTCTTGTATACCACAAGTACTTCTCAACTAGATTACAGTGTACCTTATGTATAGATTCATATGCAATGACTTCAATACTCTACTGCATCAACTTGATAGATTTTCAACTTGTCATAGGTTGATGCATCACTTAAAACTTTATTTTAGTGAACTTCAGATAGGGGAGTGACCCCTAACTTACCTCTGAGATACAAGAATGTATCCTTAGGTAATGGCTTTGTGAATATGTCAGCAATTTGTTCCTTTTTATGCACATATTCCAGTCTGATCTCCTTGTCTTGCACCAATTCTCTGACAAAATGATATTTTATTGCTATATGCTTGGTCTTGGAATGCATCACTAGATTCTTGGATATGTTGATTGCACTAGTATTGTCATAGAACATAACAACTGCTTCTTTGATTTCCATCTTCATTCCTTGTAATAACTGCTTAAACCAAACAATGTTGGAACAATTTACTGTTGCAGCAACATACTCTGCCTCTGCTGTAGATTGGGATGTACAATTCTACTTTTTGCCTGTCCAAGAAACCAATCTCTTTCCAAGAAAGAATGCTCCTCCACTTGTGCTTTTTCTGTCATCAAGATTCCCTGCCTAATCAGCATCAGTAAAAACTTTCAAATTCAAATTACCTCCAAGTTTGTACCATAGTCCATAATCTTCAGTTCCTTTCAAATATCTTATTATTCTTTTGATTGCGATTAGGTGAGTGTCTCTTGGTTTTGCTGAAAATCTTGCAACAATACCAACTGCAAGAGCAATATCTGGCCTGGTATGAACTACATACTGTAACTTTCCAATCATAGATCTATACAGTGTTTGGTCTACTTCTTTGGATTCATCATCTTTGGTAAGTTTCAATCTAGTACACATAGGAGTTCCAACAGGTTTGCAGTCCTCCATACCAAACTTTTTCAATATCTCCTTGATGTATTTTGATTGAGTAATGAAGATGCCATTCTTATTTTGTTGAATTTGAAGACCAACAAAGAATTTTATTTCACCAAACATAGACATTTCAAATTCTTTGTTCATTTGTTCTAAAAATTCTTTGCAAAGATCATCATTCCCTGTGAAAACAGTATCATCTACAAATATTTCTGTCAAGACAATCTTATTATCTAATCCTTCCTTTATATACAAGCTACTATTATCATTAGTTCTTTGAAAACCAATCTGAATAAGATAGTTATGCAATCTTTCATACCATGCTCTAGGGGCTTGTTTCAGACCATACAGTGCCTTGTGTAATTTGCAGACCATGTTCCTTTTCTCTGGATCAACAAAACCTTCAGGTTGTTCAATGTAAACCTCTTCATCCAGTATTCCATTGAGGAATGCTGACTTGACATCCATCTGATAAACTTTGAATCCTTTGTGAGTAGCATATGCAAGTAAGGTTCAAACTCCTTCCAATCTTGCAATAGGAGAAAAAGTTTCCCCATAATCTATGCCTTCTTCTTGAGAGTATCCTTTGCATACCAATCTAGCTTTGTTTCTGGATACCTTACCATCTTCAGTCAACTTGTTTCTAAATACCCACTTGGTTCCAATTATATTCTTATCTTTAGGCCTGGGTACAAGAGTCTATGTCTTGTTCTTCTCTATCTATTCTATTTCCTCATTCATTGCCTCAATCCAACTATCATTTGCCAATGTATCTGTAATACTTCTAGGTTCAAAATCAGCAAGTAAACAAGTAGTTTTCAACTTACTTCTTGTCAGGGTTCTTTCATATTTGTCTTCAATGATCTGATCTGGTGTATGATGTCTTCTGACATATTTAGCTAATACAGGTTCTTTACCTCTTGAATGAGTTTCATTGATATCTGCTTGTGCTTCAATTTCATATTCAGGATGTTCTAGCTTGGTTGCTTCAGACTCAGTAGACACTTGCTCGGTAGTGTCTGAATGTTGCTGTGGCTCGGTTTGAACTATTTGCAACTCGGTTACTGAAGACTCAGGAGTTGAGGATTCTTGAGTGAATGGTATACTTGGTATAGTATCAAGTTCAATGTAAACAAATCTTTTCTAGTCTTCAGGTATCTTTTTGCTTTCTTCTTCTGATTTGTCCGCAAACTCATCAACTTTCACATGTGCACTTTCTATGACTTTGTGAGTGGATAGATTTAAACATCTATATGCTTTGTTTTTGCAAGAATAACCCAAAAATATTCCTTCATCACCTTTTACATCAAATTTTCCTTTTCTAGATTCTTTCAAAATATAAAATTTTCTTCCAAATATTTTCAAATAACTTACATTGGGTTTGTAGCCATACCATAATTCATAGAAAGTATTGAATGGATCCTTCTTCAACTGTACTTGATTTAAGGTATGAATTGCAATGCTGATGGCTTCCTTCCAGTATTTGATAGCAATTTTTTTTTTTCTATCATCAGGGTTCTTGCACAATCCATAATGGATCTATTTCTTCTTTTAGCTATTCCATTTTGTTCTGGAGTTCTTGGTGCTGAAACTTGTCTTTTAATACCTCTTTCAATGCAAAAGTTATTGAATTCATGTGAAATGAATTCACCACCTCTGTCTGACCTTAAACATTTCAGCTTTTTCCCTATTTCTTTTTCAACTCTTGCCAAATACCATTTGAATTTCTCAAATGCTTTTGATTTATTCCTTTGATACATGACAATCATCATTCTTGAATAGTCATCAACAAAAAGAATGAAAAACTTTTCTCCAGTATAGCTTTCTATTCCAATGGGTCCACATAAATCAGTATGCACAATTTCTAATATATCTTCAAACTGATATTTTTTACCTTTAAAACTATTTTTCCCATTTTACCAATCTGACAATTCTTGCATAGACCAACCTCAAGTTTCTTGATGTTAGGAATGCCTCTTACTTTCTTGAATTTGCTTATTTTTACCAAATTATCAAAATTGACATGACACAACCTTTTATGCCATAACCAACTCTCTTCAATTTGAGCAATAAAACATGAGCATTCACCATGTTCTAGATAGAACAAGTTACCTTTAGTTTGAGTGCCAGATCCTATCAGTTTTCCTTGCTCATTCAATAGTCTCGCCTTTCCATGCATGAATTCTACCTTGAATCCAGTATTTAGTAACTGTGCCACACTTAGCAAATTATGTTTGAGACCTTCAACTCAGTAGGCATTATTACATATGAGTTCTTTGGATAGACAAATTCTTCCTCTTCCTTTTATGAAATGAGGTTCATCATTACCAAACCTCACACTGCCACCATCATAGTCTTCAAATTGATCAGACTTAGTTTTATCACCAGTCATATGATGTGAGCAACCGCTGTCTATAATCCATGTATCATTCTTACTTACATGAGAGATAAGAGCCATTTTATCTTCGTCATCACTATCGGAGTTATCTTTAACAACAATATAAACAATTTCATCCTCACTATTATCGAAATCCTTAGAATTTTCAGCCATGAAACATGATTTCTTACCTTTGTTCTTGGATGATTTAAAGTCTTTCTTGCCATTCCATTTTTGATCTTTCTTTTCATCATTGTTTTGCTTGTTTGGGCACCTTGCTGCAATATGACCAATTTCATCACAAGAAAAATAGATTAGAGGAACTTTACCTTTGTATTTTCCTCTGCCTCTAGAATATTTCCTCGCTAGTAGAGCTTCCATCACTTCGAGATCACTGTCTGAACTTTGGCTTGATTCATTTTCGCTTTCTGACTATGATTCTATCTTCTTTTTGCTTTTCTCTTTGAGTGAGAGCTTGGCTTGAAATGTTGATTCAATGTTTTTGGAGGCTGGAACATAGTTGTCAAAGTTATCTAGTTCAAATGCAGTTAGTCTTTCGACTATGGCCTCAAGATTTATCTTATGATTTGCTTCACACCTTCTTTCCTGTATTGCAGAGACTCTAATTGCATAAATGGGAAGCAAGGTTCTGAGAGCTTTGCTTACAACTATTTCTCCTTTGATGTCACCTCTAGCTGCCCTGATTACACTTACACATGCTTTAACTCTTTCAACATACTTTGCAATGTTTTCATCCTCTCTCATCTTCATTTGATCAAATTGTCCTCTTAGACTTTCTGCTTTTGCTCTTCTCACATTATTATCCCCTCCATAGATCTCCTTTAGCTTGTTCCACATGTCAAAGGCAGTTTTGCAGTCCTTAATGTCATCAAATTCTTCATAGCTGAGAGCAGATGCTATGTCTATCATCATATTGTTGTGAGTCTTTTTTTCAGCAATATCATTAACTGACAATGTGCCAGAAGGTTCTTCATATTTTTCTTCAAGATATTTCAGTCCAGTATCACCAACAGTAGCCAGATGAAGTTTCACCAATTCTTGCCATGCTGAGAAGTTGTCCCTGTTAAGTTTTGGAATTTCTCTTCTGTAAGACATCTTGATCTTTGGCTTAGAACCTTGAAATCCTTTCTTGCAAGCACCAAAAGCTCTGATACCAATTGTTGGAAATGAGAATGGAGTAACTGAGAGGGGGAGGGGGTGAATCAGTTACCACAAAAACATTTCACAGTCCCTTACATGTCTAAAATCTTGATCTTAGTTACAGATTACTAAAACTTGATAATGCAGCAAATACTAATAATTATTAAGAACTGATAACCAAAACAATTCAGCAATCATGAACACTAGAGACACCAGATTTAATATGGAAACCCAATATGGAAAAAACCACCAATGTAACTAGTTACTATTTTTCACTCTTCTGAAGTGAGCCCCATTAGGAGCCAACCCTGTTAAAGGTTACAAAACACACTGTTAGGTGTGACCCTATTAGAAGATTTAATCACCCTATTAGGAGTGGCCTTGCTAGAGGTCTTTAGAAATATTCAACTGAACTATCACCTTGTTAGAGGATTTACAATAGGGCTGTTAAACCCACTCTGTTAAGAGATTTTGAGTTCACTGTTACAATGGTTAGAAAGAAACAATGAAGTGACCTGATATAATGTGCAACTTATCTTTACTGATTGCAGATCTCTGTTATGCTTAACTAGATCCTTACTGATCACATACAACTTTGCAGCTCCTTCAACACATCTAATCCTTCATCACACTTCTTCAACATTTGCTCATATGTTCAATATTCGCTCATTTCATATCCATACATTCGCACTCTTATGCATCCAAACTCTTACATCTTACGAATTCACAACTTGATCTTTCATATATACCTTACAGATTATCTTAGTCAGCTCTAATCACTGACCAATAAACAAATACAATAGTCAGCTAGAAATAATTAAAATTACAAACTAACAAATCCCTTTATTGGCCGACACTGCTTGGTTAATACTGTTCAGAAAATAATTCTTGTGTTAAGCGACTGAGCTCGGTTAATATAGTGAACTTCGTAACATCTCTTCAATCGCCGAGAGAACTCGATAAGTATAGATGACCGAGTGAGCTCGATAGAAAACTATCTTTGCCAAATTCCCTTTGGACACCGAGTGAACTCGATAAATACTGGCTTTCCTTTGCTTACCTTCCCAGCTTGGTAAACACTAACTTTTCTTCGGTTACCTTCCCAGATCAGTAAACACTAACTTTTCTTCGCTTACCTTCCCAGCTCGGTAAACACTCTATCATAGTTTTCTTCGATCACCGAGTGAGCTCGGTAAGTACTGAACTTCCTTCGTTAACCAAGTTAGCTCGGTAGAAGCTATCTTTACAGTGTAATATACAACAATGCTCGATAGACTCTGTAAACTACTATGCTTACCTTCTAAGCTTGGTAGACTCTGTTTGATGACTGATATGACATTTGTGTAACATCAAAGACAACACTCAATTAACCAATTGTATCCAACAGAGCATACCCTATTATACTATCTCAATGATAAGAAAAGGGAGATAAATTCTCAAGTCCAAATCCCAAACCCTTAAACCATTTGCCCTGGTGAGTTAGGACAAGTATCAGAGTTGAGTACCCACGAAATGTGTCGGATGACATATTTCATAATTTTTAACCCTTTAGACTAATTTTGTATGATTTGTTCTATGATGGGTTTTCATATTTTATCTTGGAGGTCTATGGTGAATTTTCTATTAATTAAGTCTTAATAAATAGATTTAATTAATAAATTAATTATTTTGGAAAAAATTAATAAAATATCATGATCTTTGATATTATGATTGTAATTAATTAAATGTGAATTAATGAGAAAAAGAATTAAATAAAAGAAAATTAGAAATTAAAATTAATAATAATAATAAAATAATAATAAAGTAATAAATAAATAAAATAATAAAAGTTACTAAAATTAAAATAAAAGTTATAAACATTTAAATAGAAATTGTATAAAAGTAAATTGGAGTTATAAGCTTGCATGGGAGTTAACGCACTTTTATATTTCTCATGTGTCAACAACACGGGGGTTAGTGCATCAATTAAGCACATGGTGTCTACAACCCTATGACTCATCTTGAAGGTTGGAAAAGATCCATGCTTAGTTGGTGACACCTTCTAGCTGTTTCTAGAAGCATTCTAGATGTTTCCCGAAAGCTCTTTATATTTAGGCATTCATAGAAGCTTAGATATAGCGTATGGAGTGCAATTGGAGCATTGGAAGATTCAAGAATTCTGAAGGAGGGAGCTTACTCTGCGGTTTTTCTGAGGAAGAGTGAATTAGCATCAGAATCTGAGTAGATTCTTGTGATTTTACTTATGCTATTTTTGCATCTTGCATTCCCTATCTTCTTCGTGTCTTCCATATGTCTTTTGAGGAATTTCATATTTTTATTGTATGCATTCTCAATATGGGCAATTGAATTTATGAGGAAATCTTTATATGCATAGATTTGAAAGAAAATGGGCATAGGGTTTAAATTCATAGCCAAACCCATTAGATTATTTATTGGATAAATTTGAAGATCAAAGATTTAAAGGAAAATTTTGAAAATTAGAATTTTTAAGTAAACTATGTATATTCTTGAATCTGCATACACATATACATATATATCATTATATATATATATATATATATATATATGTATGTATGTATGTATGTATGTATGTATGTATGTATGTATGTGCTGTGATGGTGATAAACTCTGTGTGTATATATATATACACACACATATATATACATATATATACCCATATATATATACATACATATGTATATATATACATTTATTTATTTATTTATATAATAATCGAATGTCAAATCGCGATAGAGTTTCATGTTAATAGTATATCATATCGCATGGGAACGTTTTTATAAAAAATGTTATTGAAAATCATGTTTAAAATATATATATATATATGATGTTGGGCGGGTATTATATACCCCACCCACCGCAGGCCTACGAGTACCTGCGATGCGGATGTATTGGGCCGTGCGATTTTAAAATCGCACTGCGATTTGAGTTTGGTTTTAAATTATATAAAGTTTTATTTGCAACATTATTTCATATGAGATTTGTATATGAATCTCGATTTTGTTGCAATATCATTAATTATTAAATGTTATTATATATATATATATATATATATATGTATATATATATATTTATGTATATATATATTTATGTATATATATATATTTATGTATATATATATATATATATATATATATATATATATATGTATGTATATAAGTATATATGTATATATAATTAATTATAAAAGAATATTATAAAGTTCTAAATTAATGGATCACTCTTTTAATGATTTAAAATATTGATATTGAGCTTGTCAATTATGAAGTGATATTAATAATTAATTTAATTAAACTCAGTTTAATTAAGATTAGTTATTAGAATATATAATTGAAGTTTTGATTCATTGAGAGTGTCAATTTTCAAACAATGTTATATAAACAAAATATTATTAGATCAATTAGAAAATTGAGTTTAATAATTTTGGGGAGAAACTTTTATCTATCAAACAAATACATGGGTTAGGAAAAATGTGAAATTTCTCCACTTAATATAATTTGGAAAAACGTAAATTGAAACTTTTAAATTCAAATTTGAAAACTTAGCAAAACCAAAACATGTGTTTACATTGTGTATTCCTTATGCTATTGTTTTGGCTTTTGGGTTGACTAGTGTTGAGTAGTATAGGACGTCTACCAGAGGCTTGGGGGTTATGTGATTGTGGTGTCATGATGATGTTTTAATCTCAATCTTTATAAACCCCATCATGGTTTGTGATGGAATGCTCTATGTATTGGATGTGATTACTGATTGTTAAAGTTGAGATTCTTTTGTATGAGACTCTTGACCTAACCATTATTTTGGTCATCGATCAGTTATCCTTGATTATTTTTTAGTCACCATGATGGGACTGAGATGTAGATTTATTCTTGATGATGTCATGTTGTGACATGTTTGAATCAACCATTTTTGGAGTCTTCGATCAGTATGATTGAGATATATATTTTGGTTATTGAGAACCATTGGATATTTGATTATCAGTGATACTTCAGTTGCCAATAGAGAGCTGTTGTGTTCATGATTTTCTATGGATACTTGCTCATGGAGATTTGATGCTTTTATGCATATTTGATGATTTTATTATGGATTATCTTTTGTGATTTTGAGATTTATGAGTCCATGAGCATTAGGGTAGGATATCTGCATGTAGTGATGGGAAGTGGCTTGCAATGGGGGCCGGGGCCCTAAGAGGCTACCAGGGTAACTCATTGTAAGTTGGATTAATAAGTGATAACATTCACACCTAATACTAACAAAATGAACCTAAAAAGATAAGTGTTTTGTTCTCGCCCATGTCTTGAGTGCTTGTACAGGCTAGGATGGGAGTAGTGAGATGCATGGTTTTGACCTTGCATTCTGTAGTATGCCTCATCAGTATGAGAGGATACTAGTGGCCACATGAAATCAGTATGGACTCGTGGAGTTTAGCTAACTGTCAGGGTAACTTGTACGTGATAAATGCGATGACACTTTCCTGCTTGCATAGTAGGTTCCTACATGTCATTGTGTGCCTCTGGGATTAGATGTCAGTTTTGTGATTGGAACCTTTGAGTTAGTATACGTTTAGGATTCCTGGACTTATGGAGATTTGTGCTATGTGATTTTGATAGCCTGTTTGGGACTTGAGATTATCTCCTGAGCACGGTGGGAGTGGACCACTTAGGTACCACGCGGTCGGGTGGTAGTGTATTTTCCACTCTTATCATTTTGAGATTCATTGAGACATCGTGGTTGATGCGTCCTTCATGATGGTGGATATGTATCCTTTTTCATTGATGATTAACATATGTTAGATGATGTTATCTTATGCTTTTATGTTAGATTACTTTCTACATATGATGTTGTATATATTAGGAGTGACATACCTACTATGTAATATCGATGATCTCTTCAGTGATTTGGAATGTTATGCACGGAGGGATGGCTAGGATCCACGATGGTCTAATGATGCTATTAACAGTTGGGAGGAACCGTGCACTTAGTTTATTATGTTTCATCTTTATGATGGATGTATATGTTCTCTATGATGTTGTATCATGTGATTATCTCTACTTTGATGTATCATGGATTAGAATAGGATGATGTACCTTATTTTACATATGTATATTCTTTGTGCCTATCATACCTTGTGACATGTACAATGGATGATTGTGCATTCTGGAATGTAATTCAGAAAGGACATTTGTATATTGGATGTATCATTAGTATTTCATGTGGATGATGTACTAGATGGATTCATGTATGTAAGGGATCTTTAAGAATGTAATATGTTATTTATGTTATGTTTACTTTCAAATGGACAATTCTATTGCTTCCGTTAATGTGCATAAGTTATATGTGATGTTTACTATCATGAAAAAAAAAAATTGTTTCTAAACTTAGTGAAATTCTAGGTTAATTCTTTGGATCCCTTGACGGGGCATTACATTCATGATTTTCTATGGATATTTTCTCATGGAGATTTGATGCTTTTATGCATATTTGATGATTTTATTATGGATTATCTTTTCTGATTTTGATATTTATGAGTCCATGAGCATTAGGGTAGGATATCTGCATGTAGTGACAAGAAGTGGCTTGCAATGGGGGCCGAGGCCCTAGGAGGCTGCCAGGGTAACTCATCGTAAGTTGGATTAATAAGTGATAACATTCACACCTAATACTAACAAAATGAACCTAAAAAGATAAGTGTTTTGTTCTCATCCATGCCTTGAGTGCTTGTACAGGCTAGGATGGGAGTAGTGAGTCGCATGGTTGCGACCTTGCATTCCGTAGTATGCCTCATCAGTATGAGAGGATACTAGTGGCCGCATGAAATTAGTATGGACCTGTGGAGTTTAGCTAACTACCAGGGTAACTTGTATGTGATAAATGCGATGACACTTTCTCGCTTGCATAGTAGGTTCCTACATGTCATTGTGTGCCTCTGGGATTAGATGTCAGTTTTGTGATTGGAACCTTTGAGTTAGAATACCTTTAGGATTCCTAGACTTATGGAGATTTGTGCTATGTGATTTTGATAGCTTTTTTGGGACTTGAGATTATCTCCTCAGCACGGTGGGAGTGGACCATTTTGGTACCATGTGGTCGGGTGGTAGTGTATTTTCCACTCTTATCATTTTGAGATTCATTGAGACATCATGGTTGATGTGTCCTTCATGATGGTGGATATTTATCCTTTTTCATTGATGATTACCATATGTTAGATGATGCTATCTTATGCTTTTATTTGTATGTTAGATTACTTCTACATATGATATTTTATTCATTAGGAGTGACATTCCTACTATGTTAATACCAATGATCTCTTCGGTGATTTGGAATGTTACGCACGGAGGGATGGCTAGGATCCACGATGGTCTAATGATGCTATTAACGGTTGGGAGGAACCATGCACTTAGTTTATTATGTTTGATCTTTATGATGGATGTATATGTTCTCTATGATGCTGTATCATGTGATTATCTCTACTTTGATGTTTCATGGATTAGAATAGGATGATGTAGCTTATTCTACATATGTATATTCTTTGTTCCTATCATACCCTGTGACATGTACAATAGATGATTGTGCATTCTAGAATGTAATTCAGAAACGAAATTGGTATATTTGATGTATCATTATTAATTCATGTGGATGATGTACTAGATGGATTCATGTATATAAGGAATCTTTAAGAATGTAATCTGTTATTTATGTTATGTTTACTTTCAAATGGACAATGATATTGCTTCCGTTATTGTGCATCAGTTATATGTGATGTTTACTATCACAAAAAAAAAAAAAAAAGTTTCTAAACTTAGTGAAATTCTAAGTTATTTCTTTGGATCCCTTGGTGGGGCATTAAACCCTCATCTCTTCATTTTGAAAGGTTGAATGAGAATTTGCATCGAATTGTTGCTAGAACTCATACTCACATTTACTCCTATTCACATATGCAAAGATCAAGTTTGACCGAAAGTTGACGAGATTTAACCACGGTTGACTTGAGTTGATTAGTTTCAAAAAGAATTTTAAAATAATTTAAAAAAATTATTTAATTAAATGAAGTACTTACTTCTAATTAATTAAACAAACTTATTTACTTAAATGAGAAGCCATTCCTAATTAATTAAATGAAGTTATTTAATTAAATAAGAAAAGTGTCTCTAATTAATTAAAGATTATTTAATTAAATAGAAAAAGTAATTATGAGAGCATATCTCATTTTATTAAATTAAATATCTCAACAAAATCTCTCTTCAGTTCAAAAAGAGAAATTTCCAGTTCACTATTGATAAAAAATGAGTTAAATTAGTTAACTCCTTTTTCTACTCAAATTGAATCAGTTAACTCCTTATTTTACTCAAATTAAATCTGTTAACTCCCTTTAATTTGAAAATCTCCCTTTATGACTGAACTTCACCTTTAATCCTGACCCCTGATTGAAATCGATCTCAACTATTGATGAATTCTAGGAAAGTTTATTTAAGAGACCATCATCTCTTCATTTTGAAAGGTTGAATTAGAATTTGCATCAAATTGTTGTTGGAATTCATACTCACATTTGTTCATATTCACATACAGAAAGATCAAGTTTGACCAAAAGTTGACCAGATTTAACCACGGTTGACTTGAGTTGATTACTTTCGAAAAGAATTTTGAAATAATTAAATAAAATTATTTAATTAAATGGAGTACTTACTTCTAATTAATTAAACAAAGTTATTTAATTAAATAAGAAAAATATCTCTAATTAATTAAAGATTATTTAATTAAATAGAAAAATTAATTATAAGAGCATATCTCATTTTATTAAATTAAATATCTCAACAAAATCCCTCTTCAGGTGAAACAGGGAAATTTCTAGTTCACTATAGATCAAAAATGAGTTAAATGAGTTAACTCCTTTCTCTATTAAAATTGAATCAGTTAACCCCTTATTTTACTCAAATTAAATTTGTTAACTCCATTTAATTTGGAAATCTCCCTTTATGATTGAACTTCACATTTAATCCTGACCGTTGATTGAAATCGATCTCAACCGTTGATGAATTCCAGGAAAGTCTATTTAAGAAACTCTCATCTCTTCATTTTGAAAGGTTGAATGAGAATTTGCATCGAATTGTTGCTGAAATTTATACTCACATTTGCTCATATTCACAAACGCAAAGATCCAGTTTGACCAAAAGTTGACCAGATTTAACCACGGTTGACTTGAGTTGATTAGTTTCGGAAAAAATTTTGAAATAATTAAATAAAATTATTTAATTAAATGGAGTACTTACTTCTAATTAATTAAAAAAAGTTATTTAATTAAATGAGAAGCCATTCCTAATTAATTAAATGAATTTATTTAATTAAATAAGAAAAATGTCTCTAAATAATTAAAGATTATTTAATTAAATAGAAAAAGTAATTATGAGAGCATATCTCATTTTATTAAATTAAATATCTCAACAAAATCTTTCTTCAGTTGAAAAAGTGCAATTTCCAATTCACTATTGATCAAAAATCAGTTAACTCCTTTTTTTACTCAAATTGAATCAGTTAACTCCTTATTTTACTCAAATTAAATCCGTTAACACCCTTTAATTTGGAAATCTCTCTTTATGACTAAACTTCACCTTCAATCCTGACCATTGATTGAAATCGATCTCAATCGTTGACGAATTCCAAAAAAGTCTATTTAAGAGACCCTCATCTCTTCATTTTAAAAGGTTGAATGAAAATTTGCATCGAATTGTTGTTGGAATTCATACTCACATTTGCTCATATTCACATACGCAAAGATCAAGTTTGACCAAAAGTTGACCAGATTTAACCACAGTTGACTTGAGTTGACAAGTTTCAAAAAAAAATTTTGAAATAATTAAACGAAATTATTTAATTAAATGGAGTACTTACTTCTAATTAATTAAACAAAGTTATTTAATTAAATGAGAAGCCATTCCTAATTAATTAAATGAAGTTATCTAATTAAATAAGAAAAGTGTCTTTAAATAATTAAAGATTATTTAATTAAATAAAAAAAGTAATTATCAGATCATATCTCATTTTATTAAAATAAATATCTCAACAAAATCTCTCTTCAGTTCAAAAAACAAAATTTCCAGTTCACTATTCATCAAAAATGAGTTGAATCAGTTAACTCCTTTTTCTACTCAAATTGAATTAGTTAACTCCTTATTTTACTCAAATTAAATCCGTTAACTCCTTTTAATTTGGAAATCTCCCTTTATGACTGACCTTCACCTTTAATCCTGACCGTTGATTGAAATCGATCTCAACCGTTGATGAATTTCAAAAAAGTCTATTTAAGAGACCCTCATCTCTTTATTTTGAAAGGTTGAATGAGAATTTGCATCGAATTGTTGCTGGAATTCATACTCACATTTGCTCATATTCACATACGCAAAGATCAAGTTTGACCAAAAGTTGACAAGATTTAACCATGGTTGACTTGAGTTGACTAATTTTGAAATAATTAAACGAAATTATTTAATTAAATGGAGTATTTACTTCTAATTAATTAAAAAAAGTTATTTAATTAAATGAGAAGCCGTTCCTAATTAATTAAATGAAGTTATTTAATAAAATAAGAAAAGTTTGTCTAATTAATTAAAGATTATTTAATTAAATAGAAAAAGTAATTATGAGAGCATATCTAATTTTATTAGATTAAATATCTCAACAAAATCTCTCTTCTGTTCAAAAAGGGAAATTTCTAGTTCACTATGGATCAAAAATGAGTTAAATCAGTTAACTCCTTTTTCTTCTGAAATTGAATCAGTTAACTCTTTATTTTACTCAAATTAAATCCGTTAACTCCCTTTAATTTGGAAATCTCTTTTTATGGCTGAACCTCACCTTTAATCCTGACCATTGATTGAAATCAATCTCAACCGTTGATGAATGCTAGGAAAGTCTATTTAAGAGACCGTCATCTCTTCATTTTGAAACGTTGAATGAGAATTTGCATCGAATTGTTGCTGGAATTCATACTCACATTTGCTCATATTCATATACGCAAATATCAAGTTTGAGCAAAAGTTGATTAGATATAACCACAGTTGACTTGAGTTGACTAGTTTCAAAAAGAATTTTTGAATAATTAAATGAAATTATTTAATTAAATAGAGTACTTACTTCTAATTAATTAAACAAAGTTATTTAATTAAATGAGAAGCCATTCCTAATTAATTAAATGAAGTTATTTAATTAAAGAAGAAAAGTGTCTCTTATTAATTAAAGATTATTTAATTCAATAGAAAAAGTAATTATGAGAGCATATCTAATTTTAATAAATTAAATATCTCAACAAAATCTTTTTTCAGTTCAAAAAGGGAAATTTCCAGTTCACTATTAATAAAAAATGAGTTAAATCAGTTAACTCGTTTCTCTACTCAAATTGAATCAGTTAACTCCTTATTTTACTCAAATTAAATCTGATAACTCCTTTTAATTTGGAAATCTCCCTTTATTACTGTACTTCACCTTTAATCCTGACCATTGATTGAAATCGATCTCAACCGTTGATGAATTCCAAGAAAGTCTATTTAAGAGATCCTCAATTCTTCATTTTGAAAAGTTGAATGAGAATTTGCATCGAATTTTTGCTGGAATTCATACTCACATTTGCTCATATTCAGATATGCAAAGATCAAGTTTGACCAAAAGTTGACCAAATTTAACCACGGTTGACTTGAGTTGACTAGTTTATAAAAGAATTTTGAAATAATTAAAAGAAATTATTGAATTAAATGGAGTACTTATAATTAATTAAACAAAGTTATATAATTAAATGAGAAGCCATTCCTAATTAATTAAATAAAGTTATTTAATTAAATAAGAAAAGTGTCTCTAAATAATTAAAGATTATTTAACTAAATAGTAAAAAGTAATTATCAGAGCATATCTCATTTTATTAAATTAAATATCTCAATAAAATCTCTCTTCAGTTCAAAAAGGGAAATTTTCAGTTCACCATTGATCAAAAATGAGTTAAATCAGTTAACTCCCTTTTCCACTCAAATTGAATCAGTTAACTCCTTATTTTACTCAAATTAAATCTGTTAACTCCCTTTAATTTGGAAATCTCCCTTTATGATTGAACTTCACCTTTAATCCTGACCGTTGATTGAAATCGATCTCAACCGTTGATGAATTCCAAGAAAGTTTATTTAAGATACCCTCATCTCTAGATTTTGAAAGGTTGAATGAGAATTTGAATCAAATAGTTGTTGGAATTCATGCTCACGTTTGCTCATATTGACATACACAAAGATCAATTTTCACCAAAAGTTGACTAGATTTAACCACGGTTGACTTGTATTGACTAGTTTTGAAAAGAATTTTGAAATAATTAAATAAAATTATTTAATTAAATGGAGTACTTACTTCTAATTAATTAAACAAAGTTATTTAATTAAATGAGAAGGCATTCCTAATTAATTAAAGAAGTTATTTAATTAAATAAGAAAAGTGTCTCTAATTAATTAAAAATTATTTAATATAATAGAAAAAGTAATTATGAGAGCATATCTCATTTTATTAAATTAAATATCTCAACAAAATCTCTCTTCAGTTCAAAAAGGGAAAATTTCAGTTCACTATTGATAAGAAATGAGTTAAATCAGTTAACGCCTTTCTCTACTCAAATTGAATCAGTTAACTCCTTATTTTACTCAAATTAAATCCGTTAACTCCATTTAATTTGGAAATCTCCCTTTATGATTGAAGTTCACCTTTAATCCTGACTGTTGATTGAAATCGTTCTCAACCGTTGATGAATTTTAGGAAAGTCTATTTAAGAGACCCTCATCTCTTCATTTTGAAAGGTTGAATGAAAATTTGCATCGTATTGTTGCTGGAATTCATACTCACTTTTTCTCATATTCACATACTCAAAGATCAGGTTTGACCAAAAGTTGACCAGATTTAACCATGATTGACTTGAGTTGACTAGTTTCGAAAAGAATTTTGAAATAATTAAACAAAATTATTTAATTAAATGGAGTACTTACTTCTAATTAATTAAACAAAGTTTTATAATTAAATGAGAAGCCATTCCTAATTAATTAAATGAAGTTATTTAATTAAATAAGAAAAGTGTCTCTAATTAATTAAAGATTATTTAAATAAATAGAAAAAGTTACTGTGAGAGCATATCTCATTTTATTAAATTAAATATCTCAACAAAATCTCTCTTCAGTTTAAAAAGGGAAATTTCAAGTACACTATTGTTCAAAAATGAGTTAAATGAGTTAACTCCTTTTTCTACTCAAATTGAATCAGTTAACTCCTTATTTTACTCTAATTAAATCTGTTAACTCCCTCTAATTTGGAAATCTCCCTTTATGACTGAACTTCACCTTTAATCATGACCGTTGATTGAAATCGATCCCAAGCATTGATGAATTTCAGGAAAGTCTATTTAAGAGACCCTCATCTCTTCATTTTCAAAGGTTGAATGGGAATTTGCATCGAATTGTTGCTGAAATTCATACTCACATTTGCTTATATTCACATATGCAAAGATCAAGTTTGTCCAAAAGTTGACCAGATTTAACCATGGTTGACTTGGGTTGATTAGTTTCGAAAAGAATTTTGAAATAATTAAATGAAATTATTTAATTAAATGGAGTACTTTCTTCTAATTAATTAAACAAAGTTATTTAATTAAATTAGAAGCCATTCCTAATTAATTAAATGAAGTTATTTAATTAAATGAGAAAAGTGTCTCTAAATAATTAAAGATTATTTAATTAAATAGAAAAAGTAATTATCAGAGCATATCTCATTTTATTAGATTAAATATCTCAACAAAATCTTTCTTCAGTTCAATAAGGGAAATTTCCAGTTCACTATTGATAAAAAATGAGTTAAATCAGTTAACTCCTTTTTCTACTCAGATTGAATCAGTTAACTCCTTATTTTACTCAAATTAAATCTGTTAACTTCCTTTAATTTGGAAATCTCCCTTTATGACTGAACTTCACCTTTAATCCTAACCATTGATTGAAATCGATCTCAATCGTTGATGAATTCCAGGAAAGTCTATTTAAGAGACCCTCATCTCTTCATTTTGAAATGTTTAATGAGAATTTGCATCGAATTGTTGCTAGAATTCATACTCACATTTGCTCATATTCACATACGCAAAGATGAAGTTTGACCAAAAGTTGACCAGATTTAATGACGGTTGACTTGAGTTGACAAGTTTCAAATTTTTTTTTGTAATAATTAAACGAAATTATTTAATTAAATGGAGTACTTACTTCTAATTAATTAAACAAAGTTATTTAATTAAATGAGAAGCCATTCCTAATTAATTAAATGAAGTTATTTAATTAAATAAGAAAAGTGTCTCTAAATAATTAAAGATTATTTAATTAAATAGAAAAAGTAATTATCAGAGCATATCTCATTTTATTAAATTAAATATCTCAATAAAATCTCTCTTCAGTTCAAAAAGGGAAATTTGTAGTTCACTATTGATCAAAAATGAGTTAAATCAGTTAACTCCTTTTTCTACTCAAATTGAATTAGTTAACTCCTTATTTTACTCAAATTAAATCAGTTAACTCCTTTTTCTACTCAAATTGAATCAGTTAACTCCTTATTTTTCTCAAATTAAATCCGTTAACTCCCTTTAATTTGAAAATCTCCCTTTATGACTGAACTTTGTTAGAATCTGAAAAGATTAATAACCCGAAAAACTAGTGCAAAGAGTAAACATCTAAACTATCAATGCAAATGATACAAAATCAAAATAGCATCATAGAGTTAGTCTCCAAGAGAGTAATGCAAATGCTGGAAGCAAAATAGCATTAAGCGGATGCAAAAACAAGAGATGCAAACACAAGCCAGGTGGCATGCTTATATAGGCTAGGAAGAGGGATGAGGTGGCAACACCAACCAATGAGGAGCAACCATCTATCGAACTAAAGATAGAAAAGTATCTTCCCAAGATAGCTAATGGATGCTCACATGTAGGAAGGTGACACCTCACAACCATTCACCTAATAAGAC
Source organism: Cupressus sempervirens (assembly GCA_028749045.1). NCBI lineage: Eukaryota > Viridiplantae > Streptophyta > Pinopsida > Cupressales > Cupressaceae > Cupressus > Cupressus sempervirens. The sequence continues at coordinate 107,568,878 of CM053788.1, forward strand.
ATGCTTTATTAACCTAAGCAAGATTATTAAAAGATGTAGGAAAAACTTAGTAAAATAGGAAAAATAAAAAACTACACTAACACCCCCCCATAAGTGAAGCTTAAGGGGATGTAGAAATGGGTCTCGGCAAGTCAAGCTTGATGAGGTACCCATGTACATAAGATTTCTCAGAAGAGAGAGAAAAGAGACCCCCGCACAAAAATTCAGGACTCCAAGTGCGAGGAAGAGGCCCCCCCAAAAGATGAAGCATCCCGAACCCCCAGTAAAGCTTGCAAATGAAGGAACTTGCTCTCAGTGAAGGGTTTGGTGAAGATATTAGCAACTTGCTTGGAAGTCGGACAATAGCAAAGGTCAATGACATGACCATGGATGAGCTTCCGGATGTAGTGCATGTGGACCTCTATGTGTTTGGTCCATTGATGATGAACTAGATTTCATGAGATCTGAATGACACTCTGGTTGTCACAAAATATGACTAATGGCCATTTGATCTGGATACCAAACTCAGTGAGAAGATGTTGAATCCAAATGGCCTCAGTGGCGGCATTTACAGCCCCCTGATACTCAGCCTTAGTAGAAGACAGAGCAATAGCAGACTACTTTTTGCTCGACCAACAAATAGGACCTGACCCAAGTTAGAAGCTATACCCTGAAGTAGACTTGCGATCCTCAGAATTACCTGCCCAATCTGAATCTGTGTAGCCCACCAAATCAAGCTCAATACTTGCTACGTAGTGAATCCCACAACTATGAGAGCCCTGAATGTAGTGAAGGATCCACTTGGCTACTTTCTAGTGTAACTCATGGGGCTCCTACATGAATCGAGAGACCATGCCTACAGCATAGGAGATTTCAGGTCTCGTATGAGTCAGATAAATGAGACTCCCAACAAGTGGAGAAGAACATTGAGCCTCAAGTTTGACTCTAGAAAGGAAGGGAGTTAGAGCAGGCTTACAGTCAGCCATATGAAACCTCGAGAGTAAATCTAGAGCATACTTGGATTGTGTGATGGTGATCCCAGAAGGAGACTGAAGGATCTCAATCCCGAGAAAGTAATGCAACAAGCCCAAGTCAGTCATCAAAAAACTGTCCTGAAGGGCCACTTTGATAGCCTTAATGGTGGGTGAAGAACTTCTTGTGATCAGCAAGTCATCAACATACAAAACCAAAAATAGAAGTGAATCACCTTGTTGCAAAATGTAAACATTAGGATCAGAATGGCACCGAGTGAACCCAACTGATAGAAGGAAGGAGTCCATCTTGGCATACCAAGCCCGAGGAGCCTGTTTGAGGTCATAGAGAGACTTTCGAAGATGACACACAAGTGAAGAATCCTGAAGGAAGCCTTGTGGCTACTCCATGTAGATCTCCTCATGAAGGTCACCATGAAGAAAAGCACTCTTCACATCCATCTAATGTACTTCCCAACGATTAGCTGCAGCAATGGAAAGAACAATTTGAATAGAATTCATTCGGGCAACTGGCGCAAAAGTCTCAGAGTAGTCAATCTCAAAAATTTGGGAGAATTCTTTGGCAACCAAGCGAGCCTTGTGTTTGTCAACTGACCCATCTACTGCAAATTTTGTCCGATAGATCCACTTACATCAAACAAGTTTTCTTCCTTTAAGAAGAGGGACAAGATCCCAAGTGTGGTTCCTCATCAAAGAACTATACTCTTCCTGCATAGCTATATCCCACTTAGAAATACCAAAAGACTCATGAAAGGACTGTGGATCTGAGGCAGTAGCAATGAAGACATGTGGAGCATCCTGGAATTGTAAACGAGTTCACCTGGTGTCTGATGGATCCCCAACCCAATTACCTACAGACTGCAAGGTCTGTCTAGCCCAAAGTGGGCAAGAAGATGGAGAATCTGGAGGGGAATCATTAACCTTTGAATGATGACTAGGAGAGGAAGGAGGTGAGTTCTTTGAATCACTTTCTGCATCAGAAGTAGAGGTAGAAGACTGTTCAGGTAAATCTGACTCATCGAAAGATCTGTCATGTATTCCAAGTGACTCTAATGTCAAGGTAGAAGGAGTTGGAGAAGTGATAGAAAGTGAGCTTGAAGATCCCTCCTCAAACTGAACACTCCTCTCAATGAATAACTCATGTGTAGTAGGGTGGAGCAACCGATAACCCTTCACACCATCATGATAACCTACAAATATGCAAGGTCTGCTTTGTGGATCCAAGGCCTTATGTTTCTCTGTAGGAATGTGGGCCCATGCAGGGGAGCCAAAAACTTGAAAGTTCTTAACTAATGGTTTCCGACCGCTCCAAGCTTCAAAAGGAGTAACTCCCTTCAAGGCTCAGTGAGGAACACGGTTCTGGATATAACAAGCACAGTTAATGGCTTCTGCCCAATACTGTGGTGCAAGAGATCTAGAGTGAATCATACAGTTTTCCATTTCCTTCAAGGATCTATTCTTCCATTCTGCAACAGCATTTTGCTAAGGATTGTATGGAACTGAATGCTATAAATCAATCCCCTCTGAAGTGAAAAATCTTTCAAACCGATGGTTGACATACTCACCACCATTGTCTGTGCGCAAAACCTTGATGGCTTTCCCAGATTGCTTTTCTACAAAATTTTTGAAGTCTTGAAAATGATCAAATACCTCTAACTTCTGTTTGAGAAAGTACACCCATGTATATCGAGAAAGGTCATCAATGAATGTGAGGACATATCAGGCCCTGCTGAAAGAAGGATGTTGAAATGGACTAGCCAAATCACTATGAACTAACTCTAGTATCTGTGAGGCTCTCCATGCCTTACTTTTGTCAAACTTTTCCTTAGGATGCTTACCAAGAATGCAACCTTGGAAAACACCTCCTGAGAATTGAACCAAAAGCAACCCTGTGAACATGCTCTGCTGGTTGAGCTGATGCAAATAGCGGAAGTTAAGATGGCCAAATTGCTCATGCCATAATTTACTCACATCATTAGAGTGAGTGAGCAAAATAGATGAAGGAGGATCAGGAACAAAGTGAGAAAATAGATAGAGCCGTGACTAATGATCTGCTCTCCCAACTGCAACTATAGAATCACTATGCAACTCACGTATCTCCACTGAATCAGGAGTGAACTCAACCCGCTTGCCTAAACCTATGTGAGTGATTTGGTATATTGATAGGAGATTAGTTGATAATGAGGGTACATAAAGAACATCATGGAATGTGCCATCCCCCACATCAACAGACCCTTTCCCACACACCTCAATAGGAGTGTCATCACCCATCAAAATAGAAGGCATAGTACATGGCTCCAAGGATGCAAGTTCTTCCTTAGATGAAGGCATGTGGTGCGAAGCACCCGAATCAAGAACCCAAGTGGATGGCGAGGAAGCAACTACAACAAGAGCTTTGCCCTTTCCTTTCCCTTTGTTGTTTTCTTTTGCCTTGTTAGACTCTTCATTAGAACTTTGTTTGATAGACTCAGGAACACTAATATTATTCTTCTCAAGAATGTATGTCAAGTGATCAATTTGTTTCTTCAAACATTTATGTTCATCATGACTGGGTCTTTTACAATAGGCACATTTAACCTTTTCTTTCTTAGGCTTATCGCCCTTAGAGGATGAGGTATCAATAGTTTCTTTTGAAGCAATTGGTATCTGATCCTTCTTTTCCTCACTATTATTTTGTTTCTCATCCTTACTATTGTTGTTACTACTTTGTCCTTTTTGTTCTTTTATGCCTTGGTTGGTTGCTAAGGCATGTGACTTAGAGGACTTAAGAGTGCCCATCTGGATTAGCTTGTCCTGTTCTCGAGTGAGATTGACAGAAAAATCATCTAGAGATGGCATGGTGAATTGAGTACCAAGTGCACCCTTAGTAGCATAAAAGGTAGAGACAAACACAGAATATTTTGAACTTAGCTTAGAGAGAATACTGAGAATCAGTTGTTCATCTTTCTTTTCAATTCCACATTGTTTTAACTGCAGCCTTAGTGATTTCAATTTGGTGAAGAAATCTTGGATTATGTTGAAATTGCTTGGACTCAAACTAATTAATTCATTTTCCAACATATGACCCCTCATTGAATCTTGTGTGCCAAATAATGTTTGTAGCTTTGTCCATACTTCATTTGGTGTATCCAAAGATGTAATGTGAAATAGCAAGTCAGGAGAAACAGACAAACACAATGTTCTATATGCCTCATCACATTTGTTAAACCACTTAGGCTTGTCTTCATCTTTAGCAGGTTCAGTTTTAAGTCTCATAGTTATCCTATTTAATCCAGCTTTCCTTAAGTGAATTATCATGCATGATTTCCACTCAAAGTAATTGTATGGAGTTAGGATGGGCATATTTGTTTGATCCATGATGAAGAAATGCAAAAAAGAAGAGAACCCAGCCATGACAATGCCCCCCTCTTTTTACTCAATCAAAGAACCCCCCTCCCCCCCAAAGAAATATGATTTGGCACTTTATTTTAGTGCATTTACAACTACCACTAGAAAGAGATACTCAGTGGTCTTGATTTCAATGCATTACAAACCCTCATGAAGAGCATATGCTAAAAGTGAAACTTGGGCATAATAATCAAGGAAACAAATAGCACCACTGCGATCTACTCAAAAAATCATGCACTTTATAAAAATTAATCGCCTCGATACAAGGTCATATGAGAAAGTTATGATCCTCCGAAGTTTCCAAAATGAGAACTGTGCACAGTCACGACTGAGAATCTGCAATTTTTGAAGAATTCATGCATGAAAATCAAAAAACAACTCCACTAGTGGATAGAGCACAAAAAAAAAGCCAAGTTCATAACAAGAATCATCAAAATTGGAGTCTGTATGAGCAAGAATGAGACATTTGAAAACTGCTTTCAAATCTGCGACTGCCAACGGAGAGGGGTATGGCTATAGCTTTGCATGCTTGATTTTGAAAAATATACAGCTTGCATGAAAAATCTAAAAGATACCCAGATGGTTTTTCAGGACTACGAACACAACCCAGAAAGTGTTTTTCTTGCTGATGTATAGAAGATGTTGTTGTAGTGTAAATCAGACGCCTTTAACAGTAAAAAAATGGCTCCAAAAATCAAAAAATGATCCCAGCAACCAAAATATGACATGCAAATGCTGGATCAGCTTCTTAAGTCCATCAATGGCATGCTGAAACCTGCAAAACTGATTGAAAACTCCAAATATGTAAGTTGGTTGTCAGATTTGAGATTGAAACCCCAGAGAAAACTGTTTTTGTCAAAACTTTTCTGATTCTCAAGATCATCCAAAGATGCAAGAGAAGAGCATACTTTGTTTTTCAAAAAATTACAATAAAGTTTATTTGCCCCTCCCGAATCTCTCAAGTAAAGAAACTAAAATCTACTCTTGCACATAGAAAAGCTTTGATACCATGTTAGAATCTGAAAAGATTAATAACCCATAAAACTAGTGCAAAGTGTAAATATCTAAACTATGAATGCAAATGATACAAAATCAAAATAACATCATAGAGTTAGTCTCCAAGAGAGTAATGCAAATGCTGGAAGCAAAATAGCATTAAGAGGATGCAAAAACAAGAGATGCAAATACAAGCCAAGTAGCATGCTTATATAGGCCAGGAAGAGGGAGGAGGTAGCAACACCAACCAATGAGGAACAACCATCTATCAGACTAAAGATAGCAAAGTATCTTCCCAAGATAGCTAATGGATGCTCACATGTAGGAAGGTGACACCGCACAACCATTCACCTAATAAGACATGCTTTATTAACCTAAGCGAGATTATTAAAAGATGTAGGAAAAACTTAGCAACATAGGAAAAATAAAAAACTACACTAACAAACTTCACCTTTAATTCTGACCGTTGATTGAAATCAATCTCAACTGTTGATGAATTTCAGGAAAGTCTATTTAAGAGACCCTCATCTCTTCATTTTGAAAGGTTGATTGAGAATTTGCATTAAATTGTTGCTAGAATTCATACTCACATTTGCTCATATTCACATACGCAAAGATCAAGTTTGACCAAAAGTTGACCAGATTTAACCATGGTTAACTTGAGTTGACTAGTTTCAAAAAGAATTTTGAAATAATTAAACAAAATTATTTAATTAAATGGAGTACTTACTTCTAATTAATTAAAAAAAGTTATTTAATTAAATGAGAAGCCATTCCTAATTAATTAAATGAAGTTATTTAATTAAATAAGAAAAGTGTCTCTAATTAATTAACGATTATTTAATTAAATAGAAAAAGTAATTATGAGAGCATATCTCATTTTATTAAATTAAATATCTCAACAAAATTTCTCTTCAGTTCAAAAAGGGAAATTTCCAGTTCACTATTGATCGAAAATGAGTTAAATCAGTTAACTCTTTTTTCTACTCAAATTGAATCAGTTAACTCCTTATTTTACTTAAATTAAACCCATTAACTCCCTTTAATTTGGAAATCTCCCTTTATGACTGAACTTCACCTTTAATCCTGATCGCTGATTGAAATCGATCTCAACTGTTGATGAATTCCAGGAAAGTCTATTTAAGAGACCCTCATCTCTTCATTTTGAAAGGTTGAATGAGAATTTGTATCGAATTGCTGTTAGAATTCATACTCACATTTGCTCATATTCACATACGCAAAGATCAAGTTTCACCAAAAGTTGACCAAATTTAACCACGGTTGACATGACTTGACTAGTTTCGAAAAGAATTTTTAAATAATTAAACGAAATTATTTAATTAAATGGAGTACTTACTTCTAATTAATTAAACAAAGTTATTTAATTAAATGAGAATCCATTCCTAATTAATTAAATGAAGTTATTTAATTAAATAAGAAAAGTGTCTCTAATTAATTAAAGATTATTTAATTAAATAGAAAAATTAATCATGAGAGCATCTCTCATTTTATTAAATTAAATATCTCAACAAAATCTCTCTTCAGTTTAAAAATGGAAATTTTCAGTTCACTATTGATAAAAAATGAGTTAAATCAATTAACTCATTTTTCTAATCAAATTGAATCAGTTAACTCCTTATTTAATCAAATTAAATCTGTTAACTCCCTTTAATTTAAAAATTTCTCTTTTTAACTAAACTTCACCTTTAATCTTGATCGTTGATTGAAATCGATCTTAACCATTGATGAATTTTAAGAAAGTCTATTTAAGACACCCTCATCTCTTCATTTTGAAAGGTTGAATTAAAATTTGCATCGAACTTTTGTTGGAATTCATACTCACATTTGCTCATATTCACATATGCAAAGATCAAATTTGACCAAAAGTTGACCAGATTTAACCACGATTGACTTGAGTTGACTAGTTTCGAAAAGAATTTTGAAATAATTAAACGAAATTATTTAATTAAATGGAGTACTGACTTCTAATTAATTAAAGAAAGTTATTTAATTAAATGAGAAGCCATTCGTAACTAATTAAATGAAGTTATGTAATTAAATAAGAAAAGTGTCTCTAATTAATTAGAGATTATTTAATTAAATAGAAAAACTAACTATGAGAGCATATCTCATTTTATTAAATTAAATTACTCAACAAAATCTCTCTTCAGTTCAAAAAGGGAAATTTCCAGTTCACTATTGATAAAAAATGAGTTTAATCAGTTAAGTCCTTTTTCTACTCAAATTGAATCAGTTAACTCCTTATTTTACTCAAATTAAATCTGTTAACTCCCTTTAATTTGGAAATCTCTCTTTATGACTGAACTTCACCTTTAATCTTGATCACTTATTGAAATCGATCTCAACCGTTGATGAATTCCAGGAAAGTCTATTTAAGAGACCCTCATCTCTTCATTTTGAAAGGTTGAATGAGAATATGCATCGAATTGTTGTTGGAATTCATACTCACATTTTCTCATATTCACATACACTAAGATCAAGTTTGACCAAAAGTTGACCAGATTTAACAACGGTTGACTTGAGTTGACTAGTTTTGAAAAAAAAATTGAAATAATAAAATGAAATTATTTAATTAAATGGAGTACTTACTTCTAATTAACTAAAAAGGAAAATTTAATTAAATGAGAAGCCATTCGTAACTAATTAAATGAAGTTATTTAATTAAATAAGAAAAGTGTCTCTAATTAATTAAAGATTATTTAATTAAACCGAAAAAGTAATTATGAGAGCATATCTAATTTTATTAAATTAAATATCTCAACAAAATTTCTCTTTAGTTCAAAAAGGGAAATTTCCAGTTCATTATTGATCAAAAATGAGTTAAATCAGTTAACTCCTTTTTCTACACAAATTGAATCAATTAACTCCTTATTTTACTCAAATTAAATATGTTAACTCCCTTTAATTTGGAAGTCTCTCTTTATGACTGAACTTCACCTTTAACCCTGACCGCTGATTGAAATCGATCTCAATCGTTGATGAATTTAAGGAAAGTCTTTTTAAGAGACCCTCATCTCTTCATTTTGAAAGGTTGAATGAGAATTTGCATCGAATTGTTGCTGGAATTCATACTCACATTTGCTCGTATTCACATACGCAAAGATCAAGTTTGACCAAAAGTTGACCAAATTTAACCATGGTTGACTTGAGTTGACTAGTTTCGAAAAGAATTTTGAAATAATTAAACGAAATTATTTAATTAAATGGAGTACTTATTTCTAATTAATTAAATAAATTTATTTAATTAAATGAGAAGCCATTCCTAACTAATTAAATGAAGTTATTTAATTAAATAGAAAAAGTAATTATGAGAGCATATCTCATTTTAATAAATTAAATATCTCAACAAAATCTCTCTTCAGTTCAAAAAGAGAAATTTCCAACTCACTATTGATTAAAAATGAGTTAAATGAGTTAACTCTTTTTTCTACTCAAATTTAATCAGTTAACTCCTTATTTTACTCAAATTAAATCTGTTAACTCCCTTTAATTTGCAAATCTCACTTTATGACTGAACTTCACCTTTAATCCTGACCGCTGATTGAAATCGATCTCAACAGTTGATGAGTTACAGGAAAGTCTATTTAAGAGACCCTCATCTCTTCATTTTGAAAGGTTAAATGAGAATTTGCATCGAATTGTTGCTGGAATTCATACTCACATTTGCTCATATTCACATACATAAAGATCAAGTTTGACCAAAAGTTGACCAAATTTAACCACGGTTGACTTGAGTTGACTAGTTTCAAAAATAATTTTGAAATAATTAAACGAAATTATTTAATTAAATGGATTACTTACTTCTAATTAATTAAACAAAGTATTTTAATTAAATGAGAAGCCATTCTTATCTAATTAAATGAAGTTATTTAATTAAATAAGAAATGTGTCTCTAATTAATTAAAGATTATTTAATTAAATAGAAAAAGTAATTATGAGAGCATATCTCATTTTATTAAATTAAATATCTCAACAAAATCTCTCTTCAGTTCAAAAAGGGAAATTTTCAGTTTACTAATGATCAAAAATGAGATAAATCTGTTAACTCCTTTTTCTACTCAAATTGAATCAGTTAACTCCTTATTTTACTCAAATTAAATCTGTTAACTCCCTTTAATTTGGAAATCTCCCTTTATGACTGAACTTCACCTTTAATCCTAACTGCTGGTTGAAATCGATCTCAACTGTTGATGAATTTTAGGAAAGTCTATTTAAGAGACCCTCATCTCTTCATTTTGAAAGGTTGAATCAGAATTTGGATTGAATTGTTGTTGGAATTCATACTCACATTCGCTCATATTCAGATATGCAAAGATCAAGTTTGATCAAAAGTTGATTAGATTTAACCACGGTTGACTAGAGTTGACTAGTTTCAAAAACAATTTTAAAATAACTAAACGAAATTATTTAATTAAATGTAGTAATTACTTCTAATTAATTAAACAAATTTATTTAATTAAGTCAGAATCCATTCCCAACTAATTAAATGAAGTTATTGAATTAGATAAGAAAATTGTCTCTAATTAAATAAAGATTATTTAATTAAATAGAAAAAGTAATTATGAGAGCATATCTCATTTTATTAAATTAAATATCTCAACAAAATCTGTCTTCAATTCAAAAAGGGAAATTTCTAGTTCACTATTGATAAAAAATTACTTAAATCAATTAACTCCTTTTTCAACTCAAATTGAATCAGTTAACTCCTTATATTACTCAAATTAAATTTGTTAACTCACTTTAATTTGGAAATCTCCCTTGATGACTGAACTTCACCTTTAATGCAGATCGCTAATTGAAATCGATCTCAACTGTTGATGAATTCTAGGAAAGTCTATTTAAGAGACCCTCATCTCTTCATTTTGAAAGGTTCAATGAGAATTTGCATCGAATAATTGCTGGAATTCATACTCAGATTTGCTCATATTCACATACGCAAAGATCAAGTTTGACCAAAAGTTTACTAGATTTAACCACGGTTGACTTGAGTTGACTACTTATGAAAAAAAATTGAAATAATTGAACGAAATTATTTAATTAAATGGAGTACTTACTTCTAATTAATTAAACAAAGTTATTTAATTAAATGAAAAGCCATTCCTAATTAATTATATGAAGTTATTTAATTAAATAAGAAAAATGTTTCTAATTAATTTAAAAATATTTAATTAAATAGAAAAAGTAATTATGAGAGCATATCTCATTTTATTAAATTAAATATCTTAGCAAAATCTCTCTTCAGTTCAAAAAGGGAAATTTCAAGTTCACTATTGATCAAAAATGAGTTAGAAAAGTTAAATCCTTTTTCTACTCAAATTGAATCAGTTAACTCCTTATTTTACTCAAATTAAATCTGCTAACTCCCTTTAATTTGGAAATCTTCCGTTATGATTGAATTTCAAATTTAATCCTGACCGTTGATTGAAATCGATCTCAACCGTTGATGAATTTCAAGAAAGTCTATTTAAGAGACCCTCATCTCTTCATTTTGAAAGGTTGAATGAGAATTTGCATCAAATTGTTGCTGGAATTCATACTCACATTTGCTCGTATTCACATACGCAAAGATCAAGTTTGACCAGAAGTTGACCAGATTTAGCCACGGTTGACTTGAGTTGACCAGTTTCTAAAAGAGCTTTTAAATAATTAAATAAAATTATTTAATTAAATGGAGTACTTAGTTCTAATTAATTAAACAAATTTATTTAATTAAATGAGAAGCCATTCTTAATTAATTAAATGAAGTTATTTAATTAAATAAGAAAAGTGTCTCTAATTAATTAAAGATTATTTAATTAAATAGAAAAAGTAATTATGAGAGCATATCTCATTTTATTAAATTAAATATCTCAACAAAATCTCTTTTCAGTTCAAAAAAAAAAATTTCCAGTTCACTATTGATAAGAAATGAGTTAAATCAGTTAACTCCTTTTTCTACTCAAATTGAATCAGTTAACTCCTTATTTTACTCAAAAGAAAACTGTTAACTCCCTTTAATTTGGAAATCTCCCTTTATGAATGAACTTCACCTTTAATCATGACCATTGATTGAAATCGATCTCAACCGTTGATGAATTCTAAGAAAGTCTATTTAAGAGACCCTCATCTCTTCATTTTGAAAGGTTGAATGACAATTTGCATCGAATTGTTGCTGGAATTCACACTCACATTTTCTCATATTCACATAAGAAAAGATCAAGTTTGACCAAAAGTTGGCAGAATTTAACCACAGTTAACTTGAGTTGACTAGTTTAGAAAAGAATTTTGAAATAATTAAACAAAATTATTTAATTAAATGGAGTACTTACTTCTAATTAATTAAACAAAGTTATTTAATTAAATGAGAAGCCATTCCTAATTAATTAAATAAAGTTATTTAATTAAATAAGATAAGTGTCTCTTATTAATTAAAGATTTTTTAATTAAATAGAAAAAGTAATTACGAGAGCATATCTCATTTTATTAAATTAAATATCTCAAGAAAATCTCTCTTCAGTTCAAAAAGGGAAATTTCCAGTTCACTATTGATCAAAAATGAGTTAAATCAGTTAACTCCTTTTTCTACTCAAATTGAATAAGTTAACTCCTTATTTTACTCAAATTAAATCTGTTAACTCCCTTTAATTTGGAAATCTCCCTTTATGACAGAACTTTGTCTTTAATCCTGACTATTGATTGAAATCGATCTCAACCGTTGATGAATTCTAGGAAAGTCTATTTAAGAAACCTTCATCTCTTCATTTTGAAAGGTTGAATGAGAATTTGCATCGAATTGTTGCTGGAAGTCATACTCACATTTGCTCGTATTCACATATGCAAGGATCAAGTTTGACAAAAAGTTGACCAGATTTAACCACGGTTGACTTGAGTTGACTAGTTTCGAAAAGAATTTTGAAATAATTAAACAAAATTATTTAATTAAATGGATTACTTACTTCTAATTAATTAAACAAAGTTATTTAATTAAATGAGAAGCCATTCCTAATTAATTAAATGAAGTTATTTAATTAAATAAGAAAAGTGTCTCTAATTAATTAAAGATTATTTGATTAAATAGAAAAAGTAATTACGAGAGAATATCTCATTATATTAAATTAAATATCTCAACAAAATCTCTCTTCAGTTCAAAAAGGGAAATTTCCAGTTCACTATTGATAAAAAATGAGTTGAATCAGTTAACTCCTTTTTCTACTCAAATTGAATTAGTTAACTCCTTATTTTACTCAAATTAAATCTGTTAACTCCTTTTAATTTGGAAATCTCCCTTGATGACAGAACTTCACCTTTAATCCTGACCGTTGATTGAAATCGATCTCAACTGTTGATGTATTCCAGGAAAGTCTATTTAAGAGACCCTCATCTTTTCATTTTGAAAGGTTGAATGAGAATTTGCATCGAATTATTGCTGGAAGTCATACTCGCATTTGCTCATATTCACATACGCAAATATCAAGCTTGACCAAAAGGTGACTAGATTTAACCACGATTGACTTGGGTTGACTAGTTTCGAAAAGAATTTTGCAATAATTAAACGAAATTATTTAATTAAATGGAGTATTTACTTCTGATTAATTAAACAAAGTTATTTAATTAAATGAGAAGCCATTCTTAATTAATTAAATGAAGTTATTTAATTAAATAAGAAAAGTGTCTCTAATTAATTAAAGATTATTTAATTAAATAGAAAAAGTAATTAGGAGAGCATATCTCATTTTATTAAATTAAATATCTCAACAAAATCTCTCTTCAGTTCAAAAAGGGAAATTTCCAATTCACTATTGATAAAAAATGAGTTAAATGAGTTAACTCCTTTTTCTACTCAAATTGAATCAGTTAACTCCTTATTTTACTCAAATTAAATTTGTTAACTCCCTTTAATTTGGAAATCTCCCTTTATGACTGAACTTCACCTTTAATCCTCACTGTTGATTGAAATCGATCTCAATCGTTGATGAATTCCAGGAAAGTGTATTTAAGAGACCCTCATCTCTTCATTTTGAAAGGTTGAATGAGAATTTGCATCGAATTGTTGCTAGAATTCATACTCACATTTTCTCCTATTGACATACGCAAAGGTCAAGTTTGACCAAAAGTTGACCAGATTTAACCACGGTTGACTTGAGTTGACTAGTTTCAAAATGAATTTTGAAATAATTAAATGAAATTATTTAATTAAATGGAGTACTTACTTCTAATTAATTAACAAAGTTATTTAATTAAATGAGAAGCCATTCTTAATTAATTAAATGAAGTTATTTAATTAAATAAGAAAAGTGTTTCTAATTGATTAAAGATTATTTAATTAAATAGAAAAAGTAATTATGAGAGCATATCTCATTTTATTAAGTTAAATATCTCAACAAAATCTCTCTTCAGTTCAAAAAGAGAAATTTCCAGTTCACTATTGGTAAAAAATGATTTAAATTAGTTAACTCCTTTTTCTACTCAAATTGAATCAGTTAACTCCTTATTTTACTCAAATTAAATCTGTTAACTCCCTTTAATTTGGAAATCTCCTTTTATGACTAAATTTCACCTTTAATTCTGACCGTTGATTGAAATTGATCTCAACCGTTGATGAATTCCAAGAAAGTCTATTTAAGAGACTCTCATCTTTTCATTTTGAATGGTTGAATGAGAATTTGCATCAAATTTTTGCTGGAATTCATACTCACATTTGCTCATATTCACATACGCAAAGATCAAGTTTGACCAAAAGTTGATCAGATTTAACCACGGTTGACTTGAGTTGACTAGTTTCGAAAAGAATTTTGAAATAATTAAACGAAATTATTTAATTTAATAGAGTACTTACTTTTAATTAATTAAAAAAAGTTATTTAATTAAATGAGAAGCCATTCTTAATTAATTAAATGAAGTTATTTAATTAATTAAAAAATGTGTCTCTAATTAATTAAAGATTATTTAATTAAATAAAAAAAGTAATTATGAGAACATATCTCATTTTTGTTATGTCCCGACAAGGGATCCAAAGAATTATATCAATTAAATCTGTATTACATAATTATTAATTAAATTTAATCAACTCTAGTTAATTGATTTAATTAATAATTGCACAACCAAGCCATCAACCTAAAGAATATTAGTTGACTAATAACCAAAATTCAACCATACACAAATATTCATGTTCATAGTTCAATAATAATAACTTGCTTATATTTAATGATAAGCTATATTGGAAATCTTATTATTAAATCTATAATGATCACATACGTCTTTTTATACTAATCTATATTAATGATAACCATTTTGATCATTACTCTATTATTTATTAATAATTTGCTAGACTCACAAACATTAATAAATAATAAACTCAACAAGACTATAAATAATCGATCTAGAGAATCCCTCCATAAATGTCATTAGTTAATACTTAACTAACTCTTAACACCATTAGGGTATATCGATAAGTTATTTAATAATGCATAACATATTAACAATTCAAATCATCGCAAGGTTATTAAATGTTATAACATTGATTATGACCCTTATCAATTAAATCCAACTTCATTAAACAACTAATATTAATGTAAAATAAAATTACCATCTCTTAATTATTTAACATATATTAAATAATTTTTAATATACATTAAATATAACTGTTTTCTAATCCCTCAATATTCAAATGAATTCAATGTCTCTTGTTTAAATCATTACTAACAAACATTAAAATATCCATATTAATGACCCAAAGAACATCAGTTGATTAAAAATCAACTATAAACCAACTCGCTAATACTCATACTAATAGTTCAATAACAATTTACATTGGAAATGACTCCTCTTTAAATTAAAATCTCTATACTTCTTTGAAAATTTGTTCTTTTAAATCACATATCATCTTAAATATCTCAACTTAAATGAATCCAATTAAATTGAATCTATATAAACATTTAAATCTAAAACTATTATTGAAACTTCATTTATATTGGTTAATGATTATATATATATATATATATATATATATATATTATTCACACATTATTAATATTTAACAATATATATATATATATATATATATATATATATATATATATATATTTTATAACATTATAATAATATTTTAAAACAATTTTATAACATCCAACAAAAATTATAATACCCAAATCGTACCTTGTGATTTAATAGTCGCAGGCAGCACTGTACACACATAAGTGTGGTCAGTCACCGTGCAACTTGAACAGCAGCCATGCGGCCTCTGCTATCGCAGGCCTGCTAACGTAGGTACCTGCGCAGCAGACGTTCACCGACATCATCGTGGCAGTGGGGAGGCATGAGGACATGCTCCGCCCCCATATTTTTTAATAATAATTTTTTTTAATGTTTCTTAAATAACGTTTCGCAATTTGCATTTTAAATGCGATTTTGGATTTAATAAAACATCATTCAGATAATTACATATATATATATAAATCTATATGTATATACGTATATGTATATATGTATATATGTATATATATATATATATAAATCTATATGTGTATACGTATATGTATATATGTATGTATAGATATATATATGTATGTATGTATATATATATATATATATATATATACAAATTATAAATCAGTATCACAGTGTTGGAAATATATATAAATATATATATATGTACTTATATATATTTATATATATAAGTATATAGATTATATATATATATATATATATATATATATATATATATATATATTAGAAAGAGAACACAGATATATATATATATAACTTTAAATAAGAAAGGCTTTCAAATTCTTTAAATTAAGAATTTCCTCTTTAGAATAATTGTTTTCTAAACATATCCAATAATCCATCCAATAGGTTTAACTATAAATTTGAAAATATCATTCTCAATTTGATTCTAATTCGAACCAAAACCTGTTTAGATCTAATTTCTTCCTTAATTGGATCTAGGTTTTTTTAATGTTTTCTTCTCAACCAAATAGCATAACTAGATTTTGATTCAAATTACAAATTCATTCATGGAATATAATCAGACACATATAACAAACATGATGAAGATAGGAAGAGAAATGGTGCAAAGAGAATATACGAATATCACGAGTGCACCTGGACACTGATGCTAATCTGCCATGCCTCAGAAATCCATAGAAAATCCCTTCCTTCTCCATCATCCATGATTCCTCCAAGATCCAAGCCAATCGAATCCTCCAAGTGACTAGAAGTGCTAGAAGAAGCATAAGAGTATGTAGAAACATATGAGCATGTAGAAGCATACGAGCTTCTCAAATGCAAGTAAGCTTGAAGCTTCCATTCATCTTGTAACTTGTAGCTTCCATTCAGCTTGCCTAAACACACTAGGAGAGCCTCAATTTAAAGGCCTCTAAGATGCATCTAGAGTGTCTCTAGAAACAATTAGAAGATAAGCATGACAACCAAGCATGAGTCTTCTCCAACCTTCTAGATAAGTCTTAAGGTTGTAGACACCATGTGCTCAAATAAAATGCTAACTCCTAAGTGTAGACAACTAGTGCCTTCTTAGAGTGCAAACTCTAGTGTTGTCTACATGACAACTCCTAAGAATTTGCCAACTCCTATGTGAGCAAATATTAAAATAATGCACATTAATTAATATAATATTTAATTTACTCTTTTCAATTTAATTTATTTATTTATTAAATCTCATGCACTAATTTTAATATCTCCACTTTTCAATCTTAATATATTTATATTTTAAGCACATGAAATTTAGAATCTTTTATTAATTTAAATATATTTTCAACTTTTAATTTCATTTCCCAAAACTTAATTGCTAAAATATTTATTAGCTTTAATAATAATATTATTTAGTCATTTATTTAAAAATGAACTCCAAATATATTATTATTAAAATAAATATTGTCACATTCCAAATTTAAACTTTTAACTTTTATTCTCAAATTTAATTATTTTATTTTATTAATTTAGCAATTAATTAAATAAAATAAATATTAAAATATCATATTAATTTTCTATTTAATTAAATTAAATCATTAATTAAATCTTTTAATTAGGCTTTATTAATAAAAAATACATCAAAGACTCACAAGGTAAAAATATGAAAACCCATCATAGCCAAAATACATTATAAATCAAACCAAGGGTTTAAATCCTGACTAGCAGGTGACTATGACTCCCTTCCTTAACCACATCAGACATGTCATACAAAAGCAAACACGCAAACCGTACACATGCTAGTATGGAGTAAGTATCCATAAGAAAACACATATGATAATAAATCATCTTACTAAATATCATTAATAACTAAAAGCAATGTAATGATGATCACACATACATGAAATGTAGAGTCTAAGTAATCTCATCACATACTAAACTAAATCCATAGCACAATATCTGATCATCTAAAAAGAATGTTGCTAACCAACAACATAAAACTAGCTCTAAAAGAGTTCAACAACAATAACAAAATGCGAACTAGGGGTAGGCACTAAAATTTTATTAAATTAAATATCTCAACAAAATCTCTCTTCAGTTTAAAAAGGAAAATTTCCAGTTCACTATTGATAAAAAATGAGTTAAATCAGTTAACTCTTTTTTCTACTCAAATTGAATCAGTTAACTCCTTATTTTACTCAAATTAAATCTATTAACTCCCTTTAATTAGAAAATCTCCCTTTATGACTGAACTTCACCTTTAATCCTAACCGTTGATTGAAATCGATCTCAACCATTGATGAATTCCAGGAAAGTCTACTTAAGAGAACCTAATCTCTTCATTTTGAAACGTTGAGTGAGAATTTGCATCGAATTGTTGCCAGAATTCATACTCACATTTGCTCATATTCAAATATGCTAAAAAAAAGTTTGACCAAAAGTTGACTAGATTTAACCACGGTTGACTTAAGCTGACTAGTTTCGAAAAGAATTTTGAAATAATTAAACAAAAATATTTAATTAAATGGAGTACTTCTAATTGACTAAACAAAATTATTTAATTAAATGAGAAGTCATTCCTAATTAATTAAATGAAGTTATTTAATTAAATAAAAAAAGTGTCTCTAATTAATTAAAGATTATTTAATTAAATAGAAAAAGTAATTATGAGAGCATATCTCATTTTATTAAATTAAATATCTCAACAAAATCTCTCTTCAGTTCAAAAAGGGAAATTTCCAATTCACTATCGATCAAAAATGAGTTAAATCAGTTAACTCATTTTTCTACTCAAATTGAATCAGTTAACTCCTTATTTTACTCAAATTAAATCTGTTAACTCCCTTTAATTTGAAAATCTCCCTTTATGATTGAACTCCACCTTTAATCCTGACCATTGATTGAAATTGATCTAAATCGTCGATGAATTCCAAGAAAGTCTATTTAAGAGACCCTCATCTCTTCATTTTGAAAGGTTGAATGAGAATTTGCATCGAATTGTTGCTGGAATTCATACTCAAATTTTCTCATATTCACATACGCAAAGATCAAATTTGACCAAAAGTTGACCAAATTTAACCACAGTTGACTTGAGTTGACTAGATTCAAAAAGAATTTTGAAATAATTAAACGAAATTATTTAATTAAATGGAGTACTTACTTCTAATTAATTAAACAAAGTTATTAAATTAAATGAGAAGCCATTCCTAATTAATTAAATGAAGTTATTTAATTAAATAAGAAAAGTGTCTCTAATTAATTAAAGATTATTTAATTAAATAGAAAAAGTAATTATAAGAGCATATCTCATTTTATTAAATTAAATATCTCAACAAAATCTTTCTTCAGTTCAAAAAGAAATTTTTTTAGTTCACTATTGATAAAAAATAAGTTAAATCAGTTAACTCCTTTTTCTACTCAAATTGAATCAGTTAACTCCTTATTTTACTCAAATTAAATCTGTTAACTCCCTTTAATTTGGAAATCTCCCTTTATGACTGAACTTCGCCCCGTTGATTGAAATCAATCTCAACCGTTGATGAATTTCAGGAAAGTCTATTTAAGAGACCCTCATGTCTTCATTTTGACAAGTTGAATAAAAATTTGCATTGAATTGTTGCTGGAATTCATACTCACATTTGCTCATATTCACATACGCAAAGATCAAGTTTGACAAAAAGTTGACCAAATTTAACCACGGTTGATTTGAGTTGACTAGTTTCGAAAAGAATTTTGAAATAATTAAACAAAATTATTTAATTAAATGGAGTACTTACTTCTAATTAATTAAACAAAGTTATTTAATTAAATGAGAAGCCATTCCTAATTAATTAAATGAAGTTATTTAATAAAATAAGAAAACTGTCTCTAATTAATTAAAGATTATTTAATTAAATAGAAAAAGTAATTATAAGAGCATATCTCATTATATTAAATTAAATATCTCAACAAAATCTCTCTTCAGTTCAAAAAGGGAAATTTCCAGTTCACTATTGATCAAAAATGAGTTAAATCAGTTAACTCCTTTTTCTACTCAAATTGAATCAGTTAACTCCTTATTTTACTCAAATTAAATCTGTTAACTCCCTTTAATTTGGAAATCTCCCTTTATGACTGAACTTCACCTTTAATCTTGACCGTTGATTGAAATCGATCTCAACCGTTGATGAATTCTAGGAAAGTCTATTTAAGAGACCCTCATCTCTTCATTTTGAAAGGTTGAATGAGAATTTGCATCGAATTGTTGCTGCAATTCATACTCACATTTGCTCATATTCACATACGCAAAGATCAAGTTTGACCAAAAGTTGACCAGATTTAACCACAGTTGACTTGAGTTGACTAGTTTCGAATTTTTTTTTGAAATAATTAAACGAAATTATTTAATTAAATGGAGTACTTACTTCTAATTAATTAAACAAAGTTATTTAATTAAATGAGAAGCCATTGCTAATTAATTAAATGAAGTTATTTAATTAAATAAGAAAAGTGTCTCTAATTAATTAAAGATTATTTAATTAAATAGAAAAAGTAATTATGAGAGCATATTTCATTTTATTAAATTAAATATCTTCACAAAATTTCTCTTCAGTTCAAAAAGAGAAATTTTCAGTTCACTATTAATAAAAAAATGAGTTAAATCAGTTAACTCCTTTTTTTGCTCAAACTGAATCAGTTAACTCCTTATTTTACTCAAATTAAATCTGTTAACTCCCTTTAATTTGGAAATCTCCCTTTATAACTGAACTTCACCTTTAATACTGACAATTGATTGAAATCGATCTCAACCGTTGATGAATTTCAAGAAAGTCTATTTAAGAGAACCTCATCTCTTCATTTTGAAAGGTTGAAAGAGAATTTGCATCGAATTGTTACTGGAATTCATACTCACATTTGCTCATATTCACATACGCAAAGATCAAGTTTGACCAAAAGTTGACCAGATTTAACCACGGTTGACTTGAGTTGACTAATTTCAAATTTTTTTTTCAAATAATTAACCGAAATTATTTAACTAAATGGAGTACTTACTTTTAATTAATTAATCAAATTTATATAATTAAATGAGAAGCCATTCCTAATTAATTAAATGAAGTTATTTAATTAAAAAAGAAAAGTGTCTCTAATTAATTAAAGATTATTTAATTAAATAGAAAAAGTAATTATGAGAGCATATCTCAGTTTATTAAATTAAATATCTCAACAAAATCTCTCTTCAGTTCAAAAAGGGAAATTTTTAGTTCACTATTGATAAAAAATGAGTTAAATGAGTTAACTCCTTTTTCTACTCAAATTGAATCAGTTAACTCTTTATTTTACTCAAATTAAATTTGTTAACTCCCTTTAATTTGCAAATCTCTCTTTATGACTAAACTTCACCTTTAATCTTGACCGTTGATTGAAATCAATCTCAACAGTTGATGAATTCAAGGAAAGTTTATTTAAGAGACCCTCATCTCTTCATTTTGAAAGGTTGAATTAGAATTTGCATCGAATTGTTGCTAGAATTCATATTCACATTTTCTCATATTCACATATGCAAAGATCAAGTTTGACCAAAAGTTGACCAGATTTAACCACGGTTGACTTGACTTGACTAGTTTCAAAAAGAATTTTGAAATAATTAAATGAAATTATTTAATTAAATTGATTACTTACTTCTAATCAATTAAACAAAGTTATTTAATTAAATGAGAAGCCATTCCTAATTAATTAAATGAAGTTATTTAATTAAATAAGAGAAGTGTCTCTAATTAATTAAAGATTATTTAATTAAATAGAAAAAGTAATTATGAGAGCATATCTCATTTTATTAAATTAAATATCTCAACAAAATCTCTCTTCAGTTCAAAAAGGGAAATTTCTAGTTCACTATTGATCAAAATTTAGTTAAATCAGTTAACTCCTTTTTCTACTCAAATTGAATCAGTTAACTCCTTATTTTACTCAAATTAAATCTGTTAACTCCCTTTAATTTGGAAATGTCACTTTATGACTGAGCTTCACCTTTAATCCTGACTGCTGATTGAAATCGATCTCAACTGTTGATGAATTCTAGGAAAGTCTATTTAAGAGACCCTTTGTATTGCCTACCCTCGTTCACATCTTTTCTGGACATTGTTATTATTATCAGACTTTGATGGACTAGTTTTATGTTGATGGTTTAGTGGTATTGTTTTGACACTATCACATATTATGATATGGATTCAGTTGATATATGATGAGATCATTTAGACTTTACATTTCATGTATGTATGATGATCATTATATTGTTTTCAGTTATTAATGATGATTAGTTAGATGGTATATTATCTCATGTGTTTTATTATGGATACTTATCCCATATTTGCATGTGTATTGTGTGCGTGTTTTCATATTGTATGGCATTTTTGATGTGGTTAAGGAAGGGAGTCGTAGTCACCTGCTTAGTCAAGATCTACATGATGCACCACTTCCTACCATTGTCTGTTTAGCTTAGCATTATATATATTGTATGTACATGCATGATTTTGTGTAGGTTGCAGGTATCGGGTATCGACTTCCTGGAATTGTGAGGATGAGCATACCCTATTATACTATCTCAATGATAAGAGAAGGGAGATAAATTTTCAAGTCCAAATCCCAAACCCTTAAGCCATTTGTCCTAGTGAGTTAGGACAAGTATCAGAGTTGAGTACCCACCGAATGTGTCGGATGACATATTTCATGATTTTTAACCCTTTGGACTGATTTTATATGATTTGTTCTATGATGGGTTTTCATATTTTATCTTGGAGGTCTATGGTGAATTTTCTATTAATTAAGTCTTAATAAATGGATTTAATTAATAAATTAATTATTTTGGAGAAAATTAATATAAAATATCATGTTATTTGATATTTTGAGTATAATTAATTAAATGAGAATTAATTGAGAGAAATGAATTAAATAAAAGAAAATTAAAAATTAAAATTAATAAGAATAAAGTAATAAATAAATAATAAAAATAAAAGTTATAAAGTTAAAATAAAAGTTATAAATATTTAAATTGAAATTATATAAAAAGTGAATTGGAGCTATAAGCTTGCATTAGAATTAACACACTTTTCTATTTCTCATGTGTCAACAACACAGGGGTTAGTGCATCAATTAAGCACATGGTGTCTACAACCCTATGGCTCATCTTGAAGGTTGGAAAAGACCCATGCTTAGTTGGTGAAACCTTCTAGCTATTTCTAGAAGCATTCTAGATGTTTTTTGAAAGCTCTTTATATTCAGGCATTCATAGAAGCTTAGATATAGCGTTTGGAGTGCAATTGGAGCATTAGGGGATTTGAGAATTCTGAAGAAGGGAGCTTGTTTTGCAGGTTTTCTGAGGAAGAGCGAATTAGCATCAGAATCCAGATAGATTCTTGTGATTTTACTTATGCTATTTCTTCATCTTGCATTCCCTGTCTTCTTCGTGTCTTCCATATGTCTTCTGAGGAATTTCATATTTTTATTGTATGCATTCTCAATATGGGCAATTGAATTTATGTGGAAATCTTTATATGCATAGATCTGAAAGAAAATGGGGCTAGTGTTTAAATTCATAGCCAAACCCATTAGATTATTTATTGGATAAATTTGAAGATCAAAGATTTAAAGTAGAATTTTGAAAATTAGAATTTCTAAGTAAACTATGAATCCGCATACACATATACGTATGTATCATTATATACATATATATATGTATATGCTATGATGGTGATAAACTCTGTGTGTATATATATATATATACACACATATATATATACATATATATACCCATATATATATACATGCATATGTATATATATATATATATATATATACATATATATATTTATTTATATAATAATCAAATGTCAAATCGCGATAGAGTTTCATGTTAAGTATATCATATCGCATGGGAACATTTTTATAAAAAATGTTATTGAAAATCACATTTAAAAAATATATATATATGATGTTGGGCGAGTATTATATACCCCACCCACCGCAAGCCTGCAAGACCGCAGTGTACCTGCGATCCACAGTGTACCTGCGGTGCGGATGTATTGGGCCACGCAATTTTAAAATTGCATTGCGATTTGAGTTTGGTTTTAAATTATATAAAGTTTTATTTGCAACATTATTTCATATGAGATTTGGATATGAATCTCGATTTTGTTGCAATATCATTAATTATTAAATGTTATTATATATATATATATATATATATTTATGTATGTATCTATGTATCTATGTATGTATGTATGTATGTATATATATATATGTGTGTGTATGTATATAAGTATATATGTATATATAATTAATTATAAATGAATATTATAAAGTTCTAAATTAATGGATCACTCTTTTAATGATTTAAAATATTGATATTGAGCTTGTCAATTATGAAGAGATATTAATAATTAATTTAATTTAACTCAGTTTAATTAAGATTAGTTATTAGAATATATAATTGAAGTTTTGATTCATTGAGAGTGTCAATTTTCAAACAATGTTATATAAACAAAATATTATTAGATCAATTAGAAAATTGAGTTTAATAGTTTTGGGGAGAAACTTTTATCTATCAAACAAATACATGGGTTAGGAAAAACGTGAAATTTCTCCACTTAATATAATTTGGAAAAACGTAAACTGAAACTTTTAAATCAAATTTGAAAACTTAGCAAAACCAAAACATGTATTTACATTGTGTATTCTTTATGCTATCGTTTTGGGTTTTGGGTTGACTGGTGTTGAGCAGTATAGGATGTCTACCAGAGGCTTGGGGGTTATGTGATTGTGATGTCATGATGATGTTTTAATCTCAATCTTTATAAAACCAACCATGGTTTGTGATGGAATGCTCTATGTATTGGATGTGATTACTGATTGTTAAAGTTGAGATTCTTGTGTATGAGACTCTTGACCTAACCATTATTTTGGTCATCGATCAGTTATCCTTGATTATTTTCTAGTCACCATGATGGGACTGAGATGTGGATTTATTCTTGATGATGTCATGTTGTGACATGTTTGACTCAACCATTTTTGGAGTCTTCAATCAGTATGATTGAGATATATATTTTGGTTATTGAGGACCATTGGATATTTGATTATCAGTGATACTTCAGTTGCCAATAGAGAGCTGTTGTGTTCATGATTTTCTATCGATATTTGCTCATGGAGATTTGATGCTTTTATGCATATTTGATGATTTTATTATGGATTATCTTTTGTGATTTTGAGATTTATGAGTCCATGAGCATTAGGGTAGGATATCTACATGTAGTGACAAGAAGTGGCTTGCAATGGGAGCCGGGGCCCTAAGAGGCTGCCAGGGTAACTCATTGTAAGTTGGATTAATAAGTGATAACATTCACACCTAATACTAACAAAATGAACCTAAAAAGATAAGTGTTTTGTTCTCGCCCATGCCTTGAGCGCTTATACAGGCTAGGATGGGAGTAGTGAGGTGCATGGTTGCAACGTTTCATTCTGTAGTATGCCTCGTCAGTATGATAGGATACTAGTGGCCGCATGAAATCAGTATGGACCCATGGAGTTTAGCTAACTGCCAGGATAACTTGTACATGATAAATGCGATGAAAATTTCTCGCTTGCATAGTAGGTTCCTACATGTCATTGTGTGCCTCTGGGATTAGATGTCAGTTTTGTGATTGGAACCTTTGAGTTAGTATACTTTTAGGATTCTTGGACTTATGCAAATTTGTGTTATGTGATTTTGATAGCCTGTTTGGGACTTGAGATTATCTCCTTAGCACGGTGGGAGTGGACCACTTAGGTACCACGCGGTCGGGTGGTAGTGTATTTTCCACTCTTATCATTTTGAGATTCATTGAGACATCGTGGTTGATGTGTCCTTCATGATGGTGGATATGTATCCTTTTTCATTGATGATTAACATATGTTAGATGATGTTATCTTATGCTTTTATGTTAGATTACTTTCTACATATGATGTTGTATATATTAGGAGTGACATTCCTACTATGTAATACCGATGATATCTTCGATGATTTGGAATGTTACGCATGGAGGGATGGCTAGGATCCACGATGGTCTTATGATGCTATTAATGGTTGGGAGGAACCGTGCACTTAGTTTATTATGTTTGATCTTTATGATGGATGTATATGTTCTCTATGATGTTGTATCATGTGATTATCTCTACTTTGATGTATCATGAATTAGAATAGGATGATGTACCTTATTCTACATATGTATATTCTTTGTGCTTATCATACCCTGTGACATGTACAGTGGATGATTGTGCATTCTGGAATGTAATTCAGAAAGGACATTTGTATATTGGATGTATCATTATTATTTCATGTGGATGATGTACTAGATGGATTCATGTATGTAAGGGATCTTTAAGAATGTAATTTGTTATTTATGTTATGGTTGCTTTCAGATGGACAATGCTATTGCTTCTGTTAATGTGCATAAGTTATATGTGATGTTTACTATCATGAAAAAAAAAAATTTGTTTCTAAACTTAGTGAAATTCTAGGTTAATTCTTTGGATCCCTTGGCGGGGCATTACATTTGGTATCAGAGCCCGAGTTTCTACATTGGGAGCTCTGGATATTTTGGAACAACTAGAACTTTGAACTATCAAGTGTATCTATTCAATTTGAAACTAGGTGAACTGAAATAGAACATGAACTGTTACTTGAATATTTTTAATACTTCAACACTTAGTTTTCAAAATTGAAAATTTTACTTAAACCTAAACATAGAACTGAACATAGTCTATGGCAACATGTGATTTTTATAGTACTTTGTACTATTGTAGGATGGTATCTGGGACTAGGTCTTCTGTTAGAGGTCATGGTAGAGGCTGTGGAAGAGGTCGTGGTCATGGTAGAGCTGTCAGTGCCCATGAGTCTGCCTATGAGCGATCAGCTCGTGTAGAGAGCAGGGAAGAGCACTCTAGTAGGCAGCAGGAAGAGAGCCATAGAGAGGACCAAGCTGAGCCTGAAGAGGTTGGTTTGAGACAAATGATGCGGACTATTCTAGAATGTCTACCTCCTATTCAAGAATAGCCTAAAGTGCATCAGACAAAACAAGAGCATAGACCCAAGTCTAGGATTCCTTGGAGGGATCGTCAGAGGTTCATTGTGTCCACTCAGATGAAGGATCTTTCAAGATCCAAGGTTAAGCCTTTCAATGAGCAAGGTTCTGGTTATGTGGCTGAACAGTGGCTTATTTCTCTCGATAGGATTTTTGCCATGCAGGTGTTCGACAACAATGTTAAGGCAAGGTTTGCGATCACTAATTTAGAGAATTTTGGGGCCACTTGGTGGACAATTGAGGAGAAGAAGTTGGGAATCGATATGAGCAGTGTTACATGGGAATTATTCCTAGAGAGTTTCTGTGAACAATTCCTACCAAAGGAATGGAAACAACAAAGGGCTGATGAATTTCATAATCTTAGACAGTATACCTTGTTAATGACAAAGTATGAGTGTAAGTTTTATGAGCTTATGTCTTTTTCAGGGTTCAGTGAAAATTTAGCTCAGTTGACACAACATTTTATTAGGGGTTTGAATAACTGTATTATTGGGGGAGTTAAGGTATTTGAGCCAAAAACCCTCAAGGATGCGGTGCATCAAGCTATCCTTCTTGAGAAAAGTGTAAAACTTGGTCAAGGTGGTTTTGTAGGAGCGCCAACAGTATCAAGATCTAAAGGAAACTTTAATTTAGGTGGTAACAAGAAGTTTTCTTTCTCTAAGGGGAAACAATATTAGCAGCAATCTCAACAGACATAGCAGCAGAAGGGCTCAAATTCTCAAGCTCAAGGTGGTGGCAAAGGTTCTAACACCAAGAACAACCACAATGCTCAGCGCAATAAATAGAATTAGACCAATCAGCCAACTCAGAGTAGCCAGTCTTTTGTGAGCAGGAACACTCGCCAGCAATCTAATGTACCACCTATGGGTAGAGGATCTGGCAAAAATATGAAATGTTTTCCATGTGGTCAGATTGGACATTATGCAGCTCAGTGTCCTCAGCAAGCACCTTAGTTTTCAGGACCTAGACCTACTATTTCAGAGCCTACAGTTGGTGATGCAGGTAGAGCTCATAGAGTTTTTGTAGTAGTTGATCACCGTCAGGCAGATCATCAAGGAACAATGGTTGAGACCACAAGTGCTATTAGAGGTATATCTCTTTCAATATTGTTTGATTCAGGAGCTATAGATTCATTTATTTCACCATCTATAGTTTCTAAGTGTAAGCTGGATGTGGTGAAGCAAGATCATGGTTGGCAAGTGGAACTAGCCTCAGGCATTAAGGTTTCCACAGATTTTGTAGTTCATAAGTGCAGGCTTAGCTTAGGAAGCTTTGATATGATAGTGGATCTTTGAGTCATACCCCTTGGTTCCTATGATGTGGTTTTAGGCATGGACTGGCTTGGATCTCATAAAGCCAGTATAGATTGCAGGAAGAAGATTATTTTGTGACAAGATGACCAAGGGAATGATGTGCAGATAATTGAGATACTGAGGCCTATATCTCTATAGGTGATTTCTGCTATGCAATTGAAGTGAAGTTTTCGTAAGGGGTGTCAGATATTTGTTCTTATGGTAAATGATCTTGATGAAGAAGATCCCATGAGGAAGACTTTGGATTACCCAATTTTGCAGGAGTATCCGGATGTTTTTCCAAGTGAGCTTCTAGGCATGCCTCCTAAGAGGGACATTGATTTTAGTATCGATCTGATTCCTAGAGCGGAGCCTATCTCTAATGCTCCTTATCACATGACTACTCAAGAATTGGGTGAGCTACGTCTTCAGCTAGAGGAACTTCTGGCCAAAGGGAGAATTTGACCTAGTGTATCACCATGGGGAGCTCCAGTGCTCTTTGTGAAGAAGAAAGACGGTTCTTTGCACCTTTGTATCGACTATAGATAGTTGAATAAGGTGACTATTAAGAACAGGTATCCTTTGCCTATGATTGATGACTTATTTGATCAAATCAAGGGAGCTATAGTATTCTCCAAGATTGACCTTAAGTCAGGATACCACCAGATTTATATTAAGGAAGCAAATATTCACAAGACCGCTTTTCAAACTCGTTATGGGCATTATGAGTTCACAATGGTACCTTTTAGATTGACTAATGCTCCATCATTTTTCATGAGTTTGATGAATGGTGTTTTTCGATCATATCTTGATAGGTTTGTACTCATGTTTCTTGATGACATATTGATATATTCTAAGACTCAGAAGGAGCATGTGGAACACCTGCGGTTGGTATTACAGGGTTTAAGGGACAATCAGCTTTATGCCAATGCAGCTAACTGTGAATTCTTCGAATCAAAGATCCAGTATTTAGGGCTTGTTATTTTCGGTGATGGTATTTCAGTGGATCCTGCAAAGATTCAGGCAATAATAGATTGGCCTACACCGACTAATGTGTCAAAGATTCATAGTTTCATGGGTTTAGCCGGTTATTATCGCAAATTTGTCTAGAACTTCTCTAGGATAGCACATCCTATCACTTCTCTTCAATGGAAAGGAAAGAAGTTCGTATGACAGAGAAATATGAGGAAGCTTTCGAGAAGCTCAAGGAGGTATTGACCAGTGCACCGATTCTAGTTTTACCAGATCTAGAAGGTGATTTCATGGTATGTATAGATGCTTCTCTTGAAGGGATTGGGGCAGTATTGATGCAAAATGGACGGGTGATTGCATATGAATCACGCAAGCTCAAGGATCATGAGTTAAATTATCCTACACATGATCTTGAGTTAGCAGCAGTAGTTCATGCTTTGACAAGGTGGACACATTTCTTGGTGGGGCACAGATTTGAGCTACATAGTGATCATTGTAGTCTCCAGTAAATTTTTACTCGGCCTAATTTGAATGCTCACCAGAGGCGATCGATGGAGTTTCTATGCGAGTATGATTTTGAGGTTAAGTACATTCAGGGTAAGGAGAATGTGGTGGTGGATTCTTTGAGTCGCAGGAGACATGTGTTATCATCGATCACTCTTAGTGTGGATTTGAGGAGTCAGGTTCTTCAGGCACTTCCTACGGATTCCTGGTATCAGGAAGTGTGCAGAGAGATAGATTCAAGAAGATCTTTGGAAGGTAAGTTCGCAGGTTACGTTCGAGAATTAAATGGTCTTTTGAGACATTTGGGGAGGATTTATGTGCCATTTTCGGATGAGCTTCACACCTTGATACTAGCAGAAGCCCATCGTACACCTTACTCAACACATCCAGGTGTCAAGAAGATGCATGCTGATTTGAGACATTTGTTCTTTTGGTCTGGGATGATGTGAGATATTGCTGATTTTGTGGCTAGGTGCCTTGAGTGTCAGAGAGTTAAGGCAGAACATCAGCACCCGGCCGGACTTTTGCAGCCTAATCTCATTCCTTCTTGGAAGTGGGATATCATCTCCATGGATTTTATTGTAGGATTACCTATGACAGTTCGGCGTCATGATGCTATCATGGTCACCGTTGATCGGTTGACTATTATAAATGAATATTATAAAGTTCTAAATTAATGGATTACTCTTTTAATGATTTAAAATATTGATATTGAGCTTTTCAATTATGAAGAGATATTAATAATTAATTTAATTAAACTCAGTTTAATTAAGATTAGTTATTAGAATATATAATTGAAGTTTTGATTCATTGAGAGTGTCAATTTTCAAACAATGTTAGAGAAAGAAAAAATATTATTAGATCAATTAAAAAATTGAGTCTAATAGTTTTAGGGAGAAACTTTTATCTATCAAACAAATACATGGGTTAGGAAAAACATGAAATTTCTCCACTTAATATAATTTGGAAAAACGTAAACTGAAACTTTTAAATTCAAATTTGAAAACTTAGCAAAACAAAAACATGTGTTTACATTGTGTATTCTTTATGCTATTGTTTTGGGTTTTGGGTTGACTAGTGTTGAGCAGTATAGGATGTCTACCAGAGGCTTGGGGGTTATGTGATTGTGATGTCATGATAATGTTTTAATATCGATCTTTATAAACCCAACCATGGTTTGTGATGAAATGCTCTATGTATTGGATGTGATTACTGATTGTTAAAGTTGAGATTCTTGTGCATGAGACTCTTGACCTAACCATTATTTTGGTCATCGATCAGTTATCCTTGATTATTTTCTAGTCCCCATGATGGGACTGAGATGTGGATTTATTCTTGATGATGTCATGTTGTGACATGTTTGACTCAACCATTTTTGGAGTCTTCGATCAGTATGATTGAGATATATATTTTGGTTATTGAGAACCATTGAATATTTGATTATCAATGATACTTCAGTTGGCAATAGAGAGTTGTTGTGTTCATGATTTTCTATGGATATTTGCTCATGGAGATTTGATGCTTTTATGCATATTTGATGATTTTATTATGGATTATCTTTTGTGATTTTGAGATTTATGAGTCCATGAGCATTAGGGTAGGATATCTTCATGTAGTGACGGGAAGTGGCTTGCAATGGGGGTCGGGTCCCTAAGTGGCTGCCAGGGTAACTCATTGTAAGTTGGATAAATAAGTGATAACATTCACACCTAATACTAACAAAATGAACCTAAAAAGATAAGTGTCTTGTTCTCGCCCATGCCTTGAGCACTTATACAGGCTAGGATAGGAGTAGTGAGACACATGGTTGCGACCTTTCGTTTCGTAGTATGCCTCATCAGTATGAGAAGATACTAGTGGCCGCATGAAATCAGTATGGACCTGTGGAGTTTAGCTAACTACCAGGGTAACTTGTACATGATAAATGCGATGACACTTTCCCGCTTGCATAGTAGGTTCCTACATGTCATTGTGTGCCTTTGGGATTAGATGTTAGTTTTGTGATTGAAACCTTTGAGTTAGTATACTTTTAGGATTCCTAGAGTTATGGAGATTTGTGCTATGTGATTTTGATAGCTTGTTTGGGACTTGAGATTATCTCCTCAGCACGGTGGGAGTGGACCATTTTGGTACCATGTGGTCGGGTGGTAGTATATTTTCCACTCTTATCATTTTGAGATTCATTGAGACATCGTGGTTGACGCATCCTTCATGATGGTGGATATGTATCCTTTTTCATTGATGATTAGCATATGTTAGATGATGCTATCTTATGCTTTTATTTGCATGTTAGATTACTTCTACATATGATGTTGTATTCATTAGGAGTGACATTCCTACTATGTTAATACCGATGATCTCTTCAGTGATTTGGGATGTTACGCATGGAGGGATGGCTAGGATCCATGATGGTCTAATGATGCTATTAATGGTTGGGAGGAACCGTGCATTTAGGTTATTCTGTTTGATCTTTATGATGGATGTATATGTTCTCTATGATGTTATATCATGTGATTATCTCTACTTTGATGTATCATGGATTAGAATAGGATGATGTACCTTATTCTACATATGTATATTCTTTGTGCCTATCATACCCTGTGACATGTACAGTGGATGATTGTGCATTCTGGAATGTAATTCAGAAAGAACATTTGTGTATTGGATGTATCATTATTATTTCATGTGGATGGTGTACTAGATGGATTCATGTATGTAAGGGATCTTTAAGAATGTAATATGTTATTTATGTTATGTTTACTTTCAGATGGACAATGCTATTGCTTCCGTTATTGTGCATCAGTTATATGTGATGTTTACTATCATAAAAAAAAAATTGTTTCTAAACTTAGTGAAATTCTAAGTTATTTCTTTGGATCCCTTGGCAGTGCATTACACCCTCATCTCTTCATTTTGAAAGGTTGAATGAGAATTTGCATCGAATTGTTGCTGGAACTCATACTCACATTTGCTCATATTCACATATGCAAAGATCAAGTTTGACCAAAAAGTTGACCAGATTTAATTGCAGTTGACTTGAGTTGACGAGTTTCGAAAAGAATTTTGAAAAAATTAAACGAAATTATTTAATTAAATGAGAAGCCATTCCTAATTAATTAAATGAAGTTATTTAATTAAATAAGAAAAGTGTCTCTAATTAATTAAAGATTATTTAATTAAACAGAAAAAGTAATTATGAGAGCATATCTCATTTTATTAAATTAAATATCTCAACAAAATCTCTCTTCAGTTCAAAAAGGGAAATTTCTAGTTCACTATTGATCAAAAATGAGTTAAATTGGTTAACTTCTTTTTCTACTCAAATTGAATTAGTTAACTCCTTATTTTATTCAAATTAAATCTGTTAACTCCCTTTAATTTGGAAATCTCCCTTTATGACTGAACTTCACCTTTAATCCTGACCGCTGATTGAAATCGATCTCAACCGTTGATGAATTTTAGAAAAGTCTATTTAAGAAACCCTCATCTCTTCCTTTTGAAAGGTTGAACGAGAATTTGCATCGAATTGTTGCTTGAATTCATACTCACATTTGCTCATATTCACATACGCAAAGATCAAGTTTGACCAAAAGTTAACCAGATTTAACCACGGTTGACTTGAGTTGACTAGTTTCAAAAATAATTTTGAAATAATTAAACGAAATTAATTAATCAAATGGAGTACTTACTTCTAATTAATTAAACAAAGTTATTTAATTAAATGAGAAGCCATTCCTAATTAATTAAATGAAGTTATTTAATTAAATAAGAAAATTGTCTATAATTAATTAAAGATTATTTAATTAAATAGAAAAAGTAATTATGAGAGCATATCTAAGTTTATTAAATTAAATATCTCAAAAAAATCTCTCTTCAATTCAAAAAGGGAAATTTCCAGTTCACTATTGATAAAAAATGAGTTAAATGAGTTAACTCCTTTCTCTACCCAAATTGAATTAGTTAACTCTTTATTTTACTCAAATTAAATATGTTAACTCCCTTTAATTTGAAAATCTCCCTTTATGACTGAACTTCACCTTTAATCCTAAACGTTGATTGAAATTGATCTCAACCATTGATGGATTCCAGGAAAGTCTATTTAAGAGACCCTCATCTCTTCATTTTGAAAGGTTGAATGAGAATTTGCATCGAATTGTTGCTGGAATTCATAGTCATATTTGTTCATATTCGCATACACAAATATCAAGTTTGACCAAAAGTTGATCAGATTTAACCACGGTTGACATGAGTTGACTAGTTTCAAAAAGAATTTTTAAATAATTACCAAAATTATTTAATTAAATGGAGTACTTACTTCTAATTAATTAAACAAATTTATTTAATTAAATGAGAAGCAATTCCTAATTAATTAAATGAAGTTATTTAATTAAATAAGAAAAGTGTCTCTAATTAATTAAAGATTTTTTAATTAAATAGAAAAAGTAATTATTAGAGCATATCTCATTTTATTAAATTAAATATCTCAATAAAATCTCTCTTCAGTTCAAAAAGGAAAATTTCAGGTTCACTATTGATAAAAAATGAGTTAAATCAGTTGACTCCTTTCTCTACTCAAATTGAATCAGTTAACTCGTTATTTTACTCAAATTAAATTTGTTAACTCCCTTTAATATGGAAATCTCCCCTTATAAATGAACTTCACCTTTAATCCTGATCGTTGATTGAAATCGATCTCAACCATTGATGAATTCCAGGAAAGTGTATTTAAGAGTCCCTCATCTCTTCATTTTGAAAGGTTGAATGAGAATTTGAATCAAATTGTTGCTGGAATTCATACTCACATTTGCTCATATTCACATATGTAAAAATCAAGTTTGACCAAAAGTTGACCATATTTAACTACGGTTGACTTGAGTTGACTACTTTTGAAAAGAATTTTTTAATAATTAAACGAAATTATTTAATTAAATAGTGTACTTACTTCTAATTAATTAAAAAAAATTATTTAATTAAATGAGAAGCCATTGCTAATTAATTAAATGAAGTTATTTAATTAAATAAGAAAAGTGTCTCTGATTAATTAAAGATTATTTAATTAAATAGAAAAAGTAATTATGAGAGCATATCTCATTTTATTAAATTAAATTACTCAACAAAATCTCTCTTTAGTTCAAAAAGGGAAAATTCTAGTTTATTATTGATGAAAAATGAGTTAAAACAATTGACTCCTTTCTCTACTCAAATTGAACCAGTTAACTCCATATTTTACTCGAATTAAATCTATTAACTCCCTTTAATTTGGAAATCTCACTTTATTACTGAACTTTAACTTTAATCTTGACCGTTGATTGAAATTGATCTCAACCATTGATGAATTTCAAGAAAGTCTATTTAAGAGACCCTCATTTCTTCATTTTGAAAGGTTGAATGAGAATTTGCATCGAATTGTTGCTGGATTCATACTCACATTTGCTCATATTCACATACGCAAAGATCAAGTTTGACCAAAAGTTGACCAGATTTAACCACAGTTGACATGAATTGACTAATTTCAAAAATAATTTTGAAATAATTAAATGAAATTAATTAATTAAATGGAGTACCTACATCTAATTAATTAAACAAAGTTATTTAATTAAATGAGAAGCCATTCCTAATTAATTAAATGAAGTTATTTAATTAAATAAGAAAAGTGTCTCTAATTAATTAAAGATTATTTAATTAATTAGAAAAAGTAATTATCAGAGCATATCTCATTTTATTAAATTAAATATCTCAACAAAATCTCTCTTCAGTTCAAAAACGAAAATTTCTAGTTCACTATTGATCAAAAATGAGTTAAAATAGTTGACTCCTTTCTCTACTCAAATTGAATCAGTTAACTCCTTATTTTACTCAAATTAAATATGTTAACTCCCTTTAATTTGGAAATCTCCCTTTATGACTGAATTTCATCTTTAATCCTGACCGTTGATTGAAATCAATCTCAACCTTTGATGAATTCTAGTAAAGTCTATTTAAGAGACCCCCAACTCTTCATTTTGAAAGGTTGAATGAGAATTTGGATCGAATTGTTGCAGGAATTCATACTCACATTTGCTCATACTCACATACGCAAACATCAAGTTTGACAAAATTTAACCACGGTTGACTTGAGTTGACTAGTTTCAAATTTTTTTTTGAAATAATTAAATGAAATTATTTAATTAAATGAAGTACTTACTTCTAATTAATTAAACAAAGTTAATTAATTAAATGAGAAGCCATTCCTATTTAATTAAATGAACTTATTTAATTAAATAAGAAAAGTGTCTCTAATTAATTAAAGATTATTTAATAAAATAGAAAAAGTAATTATGAGAGCATATCTCATTTTATTAAATTAAATATCTCAACAAAATCTCTCTTCAATTCAAAAAGGGAAATTTTCAGTTCACTATTAATCAAAAATGAGATAAATCAGTTGACTCCTTTCTCTACTCAAATTGAATTAGTTAAATCCTTATTTTACTCAAATTAAATCTGTTAACTCCCTTTAATTTGGAAATCTCCCTTTATGACTGAACTTCACCTTTAATACTGACCATTGATTGAAGTCGATCTCAACCGTTGACGAATTCAAGAAAAGTCTATTTAAGAGGCCCTCATCTGTTCATTTTGAAACGTTGAATGAGAATTTGCGTCGAATTGTTGCTGAAATTCATACTCACATTTGCTCATATTCACATACGCAAAGATCAAGTTTGATCAAAACTTGACCAGATTTAACCACAATTGACTTGACTTGACTAGTTTCAAAATTTTTTTTGAAATAATTAAACGAAATTATTTAATTAAATGGAGTACTTACTGCTAATTAATTAAAGAAAGTTATTTAATTAAATGAGAAGCCATTCCTAATTAATTAAATGAAGTTATTTAATTAAATAAGAAAAGTGTCTCTAATTAATTAAAGATTATTTAATTAAATAAGAAAAGTGTCTCTAATTAATTAAAGATTATTTAATTAAATAGAAAAAGTAATTATGAGAGCATATCTCATTTTATTCAATTAAATATCTCAACAAAATCTCTCTTCAGTTCAAAAAGGGAAATTTCCAGTTCACTATTGATCAAAAATGAGTTAAATCAGTTAACTCCTTTTTCTACTCAAATTGAATCAGTTAACTCTTTATTTTACTCAAACTAAATCTAGTAACTCCTTTTAATTTGAACATCTCCCTTTATGATTGAACTTCACCTTTAATCCTGACTACTGATTGAAATCGATCTCAACCGTTGATGAATTATACCAAAGTCTATTTAAGAGACCCTCATTTCTTCATTTTGAAAGGTTGAATCAGAATTTGCTTCGAATTGTTGCTAGAATTCATACTCACATTTGCTCATATTTACATACGCAAAGATCAAGTTTGACAAAAACTTGACTAGATTTAACTATGGTTCAATTCAGTTGACTAGTTTTAAAAAAAAATTCAAATAATTAAACGAAATTATTTAATTAAATGGAGTACTTACTTCTAATTAATTAAACAAAATTATTTAACTAAATGAGAAGCCATTCCTAATTAATTAAATGAAGTTATTTAATTAAATAAGAAAAGTGTCTCTAATTAATTAAAGATTGTTTAATTAAATAGAAAAAGTAATTATGAGAGCATATCTCATTTTATTTAATTAAATATATCAACAAAATCTCTATTCAGTTCAAAAAGAGAAATTTTCAGTTCAGTATTGATAAAAAATGAGTTAGATCAGTTAACTCCTTATTTTACTCAAATTAAATCTATTAACTCCTTTTAATTTGGAAATCTCCCTTTATGACTGAAGTTCACCTTTAATCCTAACCACTGATTGAAATCGATCTCAATCGTTGATGAATTCCAAGAAAGTCTATTTAAGAGACCCTCATCTCTTCATTTTGAAAGGTTGAATGAGAATTTGCATAGAATTGTTGCTTAAATTCATACTCACATTTGCTCATATTCACATACGCAAAGATCAAGTTTGACCAAAAGTTGACCAGATTTAACCACGGTTCACTTGAGTTGACTAGTTTCGAAAAGAATTTTGAAATAATTAAATGAAATTATTTAATTAAATGGAGTACTTACTTCTAATTAATTAAAAAAAGTTATTTAATTAAATGAGAAGCCATTCCTCATTAATTAAATGAAATTATTTAATTAAATAAGAAAAGTGGTTGTAATTAATTAAAAATTATTTAATTAAATAGAAAAAGTAATTATAAGAGCATATCTCATTTTATTAAATTAAATATCACAACAAAATCTCTCTTTAGTTCAAAAAGAGAAATTCCCAGTTCACTATTGATCAAAAAAGAGTTAAATCAGTTAACTCCTTTCTCTACTACTCAAATTAAATCTGTTAACTCCTTTTAATTTGGAAATCTCCCTTTATGACTGAACTTCATCTTTAATCCTGACCGCTGATTGAAATCAATCTCAACCGTTGATATATTCTAAGAAAGTCTATTTAAGAGACCTGCATCTCTTCATTTTGAAAGGTTAAATGAGAATTTGCATCGAATTGTTGTTGGAATTCATACTCACATTTGCTCATATTCACATACGGAAAGATCAAGTTTGACCAAAATTTGACCATATTTAACCACGGTTCACATGAGTTGACTAGTTTCGAAAAGAATTTTGAAATAATTAAACGAAATTATTTAATTAAATGGAGTACTTGCTTCTAATTAATTAAACAAAGTTATTTAATTAAATGAGAAACCATTCCTAATTAATTAAATGAAGTTATTTAGTTAAATAAGAAAAGTTTCTCTAATTAATTAAAGATTATTTAATTAAATAGAAAAAGTAATTATGACAGCATATCTAATTTTATTAAATTAAATATCTCAACAAAATCTCTCTTCAGTTCAAAAAGGGAAATTTCTAGTTTACTATTGATCAAAATTGACTTAAATCAGTTAACTGCTTTCTCTACTCAAATTGAATTAGTTAACTCCTTATTTTACTCAAATTAAATCTGTTAACTCCCTTTAATTTGAAAATCTCCCTTTATGATTGAACTTCACCTTTAATTCTGACTGCTGATTGAAATCGATCTCAACCTTTGATGAATTACAAGAAAGTTTATTTAAGAGACCCTCATCTCTTCATTTTGAAATGTTGAATGACATTTTGCATCGAATTGTTGCTGGAATTCATACTCACATTTGCTCATATTCACATACGCAAATATCAAGTTGGACCAAAAGTTGACTAGATTTAACCACAGTTGACTTAAGTTGACTAGTTTCGAAAAGAATTTTTAAATAATTAAACAAAATTAATTAATTGAATTGAGTACTTACCTATAATTAATTAAAAAAAGTTATTTAATTAAATGAGAAGACATTCCTAATTAATTAAATAAAGTTATTTAAATAAATAATAAAAGTGTCTCTAATTAATTAAAGATTATTTAATTAAATAGAAATAGTAATTATGAGAGCATATCTAATTTTATTAAATTAAATATCTCAACAAAATCACTCTTCAGTTTAAAAAGAGAAATTTCCAGTTCAGTATTGATCAAAAATGAGTTAAACCAGTTAACTCCTTTCTCTACTCAAATTGAATCAATTAACTCCTTATTTTACTCAAATTAAATCTGTTAACTCCCTTTAATTTGGAAATCTCCCTTTATGACTGAACTTCACCTTTAATCCTTACAGCTAATTGAAATCGATCTCAACCATTGACGAATTCCAAGAAGGTCTATTTAAGAGACCCTCATCAATTCATTTTGAAAAGTTGATTGAGAATTTGCATCGAATTGTTGCTGGAATTAAAACTCACATTTGCTCATATTCACATACGCTAAGATCAAGTTTGATCAAAAGTTGACCAGATTTAACCATGATTGACTTGAGTTTACTAGTTTCAATTTTTTTTTGGAAATAATTAAATGAAATTATTTAATTAAATGGAGTACTTACTTCTAATTAATTAAACAAAGTTATTTAATTAAATTAAAAGCCATTCCTAATTTATTAAATGAAGTTATTTAATTAAATAAGAAAAGTGCCTCTAATTAATTAAAGATTATTTAATTAAATAGAAAAAGTAATTATCAGAGCATATCTCATTTTATTAAATTAAATATCTCAACAAAATCTCTCTTTAGTTCAAAAAGGGAAATTTCCAGTTCACTATTGATAAAAAATGAGTTAAGTCAGTTAACTCCTTTCTCTACTCAAATTGAATTAGTTAACTCCTTATTTTACTCAAATTAAATCTGTTAACTACCTTTAATTTGGAAATCTCCCTTTATGACTAAACTTCACCTTTAATGCTGACCACTGATTGAAATCGATCTCAACTGTTGATGAATTCCAAGAAAGTCTATTTAAGAGACCCTCATCTCTTCATTTTGAGAGGTTGAAAGAGAATTTGCATCGAATTGTTGTTGGAATTCATACTCACATTTGCTCATATTCACAGATGCAAAGATCAAGTTTGACCAAAAGTTGACCAGATATAACCACAGTTGACTTGAGTAGACTAGTTTCAAAAAGAATTTTGAAATAATTAAATGAAATTATTTAATTAAATGGAGTACTTACTTCTAATTAACTAAACAAAGATATTTAATTAAATGAGAAGCCATTGCTGATTAATTAAATGAAGTTATTTAATTAAATAAGAAAAGTGTTTGTAATTAATTAAAGATTATTTAATTAAATAGAAAAAGTTATTATGACAGTATATCTCATTTTATTAAATTGAATATATTAACAAAATCTCTCTTCAGTTCAAAAAGGGAAATTTCCATTTCACTATTGATAAAAAATGAGTTAAATCAGTTAACTCCTTTTTCTACTCAAATTGAATCAGTTAACTCCTTATTTTACTCAAATTAAATCTATTAACTCCTTTTAATTTGGAAATCTTCCTTTATGACTGAACTTCACCTTTAATCCTGACTGTTGATTGAAATCGATCTGAACCATTGATGAATTCTAGGAAAGTCTATTTAAGAGACCCTCATCTCTTCATTTTGAAAGGTTGAATGGAAATTTGCATCGAATTGTTACTGGAATTCATACTCACATTTGCTCATATTTATATACACAAAGATCAAGTTTGACCAAAAGTTGACCAAAGTTAACCACAGTTGACTTCGATTGACTAGTTTCGAAATTTTTTTTGAAATAATTAAACGAAATTATTTAATTAAATGGAGTACTTCTAATTAATTAAACAAAGTTATTTAATTAAATGAGAAGCCATTCTTAATTAATTAAATGAAGTTATTTAATTAAATAAAAAAAAGGTCTCCAATTAATTAAAGATTATTTAATTAAATAGAAAAAGTAATTATTAGAGCATATCTCATTTTTTTCAATTAAATATCTCAACAAAATCTCTCTCCAGTTCAAAAAAGGAAATTCCCAATTCACTATTAATAAAAAATGAGTTAAATTAGTTAACTCCTTATTCTAATCAAATTCAATTAGTTAATTCCATATTTTACTTAAACAAAATCTATTAACTCACTTTAATTTGGACATCTCCCTTTATGATTGAACTTCACCTTTAATCCTGACTGCTGATTGAAATCGATCTCAACCATTGATGAATTATAGCAAAGTCTATTGAAGAGACCCTCATCTCTTCATTTTGAAAGGTTGAATCAGAATTTGCTTCGAATTGTTGCTTAAATTCATACTCACATTTGCTGATATTCACATATGCAAAGATCAAGTTTGACTAAAAGTTGACTAGATTTAACCACGGTTGACTTGAGTTGACTAGTTTCAAATTTTTTTAAAAAAATAATTAAACGAAATTATTTAATTAAATGGAGTACTTAATTCTAATTAATTAAACAAAGTTATTTAATTAAATGAGAAGCCATTCCTAATTAATTAAATGAAGTTATTTAATTAAATAAGAAAAGTGGCTCTAATTAATTAAAGATTATTTAATTAAATAGAAAAAGTAATTATGAGAGCATATCTCATTTTAGCAAATTAAATCTCTCAACAAAATCTCTCTTCAGTTCAAAAAGGGAAATTTCCAGTTCACTATTGATAAAAAATGAGTTAAATTAGTTAACTCCTTTCTCTACTCAAATTGAATCAGTTAACTCTTTATTTTACTCAAATTAAATCTGTCAACTCCCTTTAATTTGAAAATCTCCCTTTATGACTGAACTTCACCTTTAATCCTGACTGCTAATTGAAATCGATCTCAATCGTTGATGAATTCCAAGAAAGCCTATTTAAGAGACCCTCATCTCTTCATTTTGAAATGTTGAATGAGAATTTGCATCAAATTTTTGCTGAAATTTATACTCTTATTTGCTCATATTCAAATACGCAAAGATCAAGTTTGACAAAAAGTTGACCAGATTTAACTATAGTCTACTTGAGTTGACTAGTTTCGTAAAAAATTTGAAATTATTAAAAGAAATTATTTAATTAAATGGAGTACTTACTTCTAATTAATTAAACAAAGTTATTTAATTAAAAGAGAAGCCATTAATAAATAATTAAATTAAGTTATTTAATTAAATTAGAAAAGTGTCTCTAATTAATTAAAGATTATATGATTGAAAGGTTGAATGAGAATTTGCATGGAATTGTTGGTGCATTTCATACTCACATTTGCTCATATTCACATACGCAAAGATCAAGTTTGACCAAAAGTTGACCAGATTTAACCACGGTTGACTTGAGTTGACTAGTTTCGAAAAGTATTTTGAAATAGCTAAACAAAATTATTTAATTAAATGGAGTACTTACTTCTAATTAATTAAAAAAAGTTATTTAATTAAATGAGAAGCCATTCCTAATTAATTAAATGAAGTTATTTAATTAAATAAGAAAAGTGTCTCTAAATAATTAAATATTATTTAATTAAATTGAAAAAGTAATTATGAGAGCATATCTCGTTTTAGTAAATTAAATATCTCAAAAAAATCTCTCTTTAGTTCTGAAAGGGAAATTTCCAGTTCACTATTGGTCAAAAATGAGTTAAATCAGTTAACTGCTTTCTCTACTCAAATTAAATCAGTTAACTCTTTATTTTACTCAAATTAAATCTGTTAACTCCCTTTAATTTGGAAATCTCCCTTTATGTCTAAACTTCACCTTTAATCCTGACCGCTAATTGAAATCGATTTCAATCGTTGATGAATTCCAGTAAAGTCTATCGAAGAGACCCTCATCTCTTCATTTTGAATGGTTGAATGAGAATTTGCATCGAATTGTTGCTGGAATTCATACTCTCATTTGCTCATATTCACATACGCAAAGATCAATTTTGACCAAAAGTTGACCAAATTTAACCACACTTGACTTGAGTTGACTAGTTTCGAAAAAAATTGAAATTATTAAAAGAAATTATTTAATTAAATAGAGTACTTACTTCTAATTAAGTGAACAAAGTTATTTAATTAAATGAGAAGCCATTCCTAATTAATTAAATGAAGTTATTTAATTAAATAAGAAAATTGTCTCTAATTAATTAAAAATTATTTAATTAAATAGAAAATGTAATTATGAGAGCATATCTCATTTTATTAAATTAAATATCTCAACAAAATCACCCTAAGTTAAAAAAGGGAAATTTCCAGTTCACTTTTGATAAAAAATGAGTTAAATGAGTTAACTCTTTTCTCTACTCAAATTGAATCAGTTAACTCTTTATTTTACTCAAATTAAATCTGTTAACTCCCTTTATTTTTGAAATCTCTCTTTATGATTGAACTTCACCTTTAATCTTGACTGCTGATCGAAATCGATCTCAACCGTTGATGAATTTCAGGAAATTCTATTTAAAAGACCCTCATCTCTTCATTTTGAAAGGTTGAATGAGAATTTGCATCGAATTGTTGCTGGATTTCATACTCACATTTGCTCATATTCACATACTCAAAGATCAAGTTTGACAAAAAGTTAACCAAATTTAACCACGATCGACTTCAGTTGACTAATT
Organism: Cupressus sempervirens; assembly: GCA_028749045.1. Taxonomy (NCBI): domain Eukaryota; kingdom Viridiplantae; phylum Streptophyta; class Pinopsida; order Cupressales; family Cupressaceae; genus Cupressus; species Cupressus sempervirens. Next base: position 107,612,452 of record CM053788.1, read on the forward strand.
TCGAAAAGAATTTTGAAATAATTAAAGGAAATTATTTAAGTAAATGGATTACTTATTTCTAATTAACTAAAATAAGTTATTTAGTTAAATGAGAAGCCATTTCTAATTCATTAAATGAAGTTATTTAATTAAATAAGAAAAGTGTCTCTAATTAATTAAAAATTATTTAATTAAATAGAAAAAGTAATTATGAGAGCATATCCCATTTTATTAAATTAAATATCTCAACAAAATCTCTCTTCAGTTCAAAAAGGGAAATTTTCAATTCTCTATTGATAAAAAATGACTTAAATTAGTTAACTCCTTTCTCTACTCAAATTGAATCAGTTAACTCCTTATTTTACTCAAATTAAATCTCTTAACTCCCTTTAATTTGAAAATTTTCCTTTATGACTGAACTTCACCTTTAATCCTAACCATTGATTGAAATCGATCTCAACCGTTGATGAATTCCAGAAAAGTCTATTTAAGAGACCCTCATCTCTTCATTTTGAAAGGTTAAATGAGAATTTGCATCGAATTGTTGCTGGAATTCATACCCACATTTACTCATATTCACATACACAAAGATCAAGTTTGACCAAAAGTTGACCAGATTTAACCATGGTTGACTTGAGTTGACTAATTTCGAAAAGAATTTTGAAATAATTAAACGAAATTATTTAATTAAATGGAGTACTTACTTCTAATTAATTAAATAAAGTTATTTAATTAGATGAGAAGCTATTACTAATTAATTAAATGAAGTTATTTAATTAAATAAGAAAAGTGTCTCTAATTAATTAAAGATTATTAAATTAAATAGAAAAAGTAATTATGAGAGCATATCTCATTTTATTAAATTAAATATCTCAACAAAATCTCTCTTCAGTTCAAAAAGGGAAATTTCCAGTTCACTATTGATAAAAATTGAGTTAAATCAGTTAACTCCTTTCTGTACTCAAATTGAATCAGTTAACTCCATATTTTACTGAAATTAAATCTGTTAACTCCCTTTAATTTGAAAATCTCCCTTTATGACTGAACTTCACCTTTAATCTTGATCGCTGATTTAAATTGATCTCAACCATTGATCAATTCCAGGAAAGTCTATTTAAGAGATCCTCATCTGTTCATTCTGAAAGGTTGAATGAGAATTTGCATTGAATTGTTGCTAGAATTCATACTCATATTTTCTCATATTTACATACGCAAAGATCAAGTTTGACAAAAAGTTGACCAGATTTAACCAAGATTCTCTTGAGTTGACTAGTTTCGAAAAAAAAATTAGAATAATTAAATGAAATTATTTAATTAAATGGAGTACTTAGTTCGAATTAATTAAAAAAAGTTATTTAATTAAATGAGAAGCCATTTCTAATTAATTAAACAAAGGTATTTAATTAAATAATTAAATTGTCTCTAATTAATTAAAGATTATTTAATTAAATAGAAAAAGTAACTATGAGAGCATATCTCATTTTATTAAATTAAATATCTTAACAAAATCTCTCTTGAGTTCAAAAAGGGAAATTTTCAGTTCACTATTGATTGAAAATGAGTTAAATCAGTTAACTCCTTTCTCTACTCAAATTGAATCAGTTAACTCCTTATTTTACTGAAATTAAATCTGTTAACTCCCTTTAATTTGGAAATCTCCCTTTATGACTGAACTTCATCTTTAATCCTGACCGCTGATTGAAATTGATCTCAACCATTGATGAATTTTAGGAAAGTCTATTTAAGAGACCCTCATCTCTTCATTTTGAAAGGTTGAATGAGAATTTGCATCGAATTGTTGCTGGAATTCATACTCACATTTGCTCATATTCACAGACACAAAGATCAAGTTTGACCAGAAGTTGACCAGACTTAACCACGGTTGACTTGAGTTGGCTAGTTTCGAAAAAAAATTTGAAATAATTAAATGAAATTATTTAATGAAATGGAGTACTTACTTCTAATTAACTAAACAAAGTTATTTAATTAAATGAGAAGCCATTGCTAATTAATTAAATGAATTTACTTAACTAAATAAGAAAAGTGTCTCTAATTAATTAAAGATTATTTAATTAAATAGAAAAAGTAATTATGACAGTATATCTCATTTTATTAAATTAAATATCTCAACAAAATCTCTCTTCAGTCCAAAAAGGGAAATTTCCAGTTCACTATTGATCAAAAATGAGTTAAATCAGTTAACTCCATTTTCTACTCAAATTGAATCAGTTAACTCCTTATTTTACTCAAATTAAATCTATTAACTCCCTTTAATTTAGAAATCTCCTTTTATGACTGAACTTCACCTTTAATCCTAACCGTTGATTGAAAGCGATCTGAACCGTTGATGAATTTCAGGAAAGTCTATTTAAGAGACCCTTATCTCTTCGTTTTGAAAGGTTGAATGAGAATTTTCATCGAATTGTTGTTGGAATTCATACTCACATTTTCTCATATTCACATTCACAAAGATCAAGTTTGACCAAAATTTGACCAAATTTAACCACAGTTGACTTGAGTTGACTAGTTTCGAAAAGAATTTTGAAATAATTAAACAAAATTATTTAATTAAATAGAGTACTTACTTCTAATTAATTAAACAAAGTTATTTAATTAAATGAGAAGCCATTCCTAATTAATTAAATGAAGTTATTTAATTACATAAAAAAGTGTCTCTAATTAATTAAAGATTATTTAATTAAATAGAAAAATTAATTATGAGAGCATATCTCATTTTATTAAATTAAATATCTCAACAAAATCTCTCTCCATTTCAAAAATGGAAATTTCCACTTCACTATTCATAAAAAATGAGTTAAATCAGTTAACTCCTTTTTCTATTCAAATTGATTTAGTTAACTCCTTATTTTACTCAAAATAAATCTATTAACTCCCTTTAATTTAGACATGTCCCTTTATGATTGAACTTCATCTTTAATCCTGACCGCTGATTGAAATTGATCTCAAGCATTGATGAATTATAGCAAAGTCTATTTAAGATACCCTCATATCTTCATTTTGAAAGATTGAATCAGAATTTGGATCGAATTGTTGCTGGAATTCATACTCACATTTGCTCATATTCACATACGCAAAGATCAAGTTTGACCAAAAGTTGACCAGATTTAACCACAGTTGACTTGAGTTGACTAGTTTCGAAATTTTTTTAAAAAATAATTAAACCAAATTATTTAATTAAATGGAGTGCTTAATTCTAATAAATTAAACAAAGTTATTTAATTAAATGAGAAGCCATTCCTAATTAATTAAATGAAGTTATTTAATTAAATAAGAAAAGTGTCTCTAATTAATTAAAACTTATTTAATTAAATAGAAAAAGTAATTATGAGAGCATATCCCATTTTATTAAATTAAATATCTCAACAAAATCTCCCTTCAGTTCAAAAAGGGAAATTTTCAATTCTCTATTGATAAAAAATGACTTAAATTAGTTAACTCCTTTCTCTACTCAAATTGAATCAGTTAACTCCTTATTTTACTCAAATTAAATCTCTTAACTCCCTTTAATTTGAAAATTTTCCTTTATGACTGAACTTCACCTTTAATCCTGACCATTGATTGAAATCGATCTCAACCGTTGATGAATTCCAGAAAAGTCTATTTAAGAGACCCTCATCTCTTCATTTTGAAAGGTTGAATGAGAATTTGCATCGAATTGTTGCTGGAATTCATACCCACATTTACTCATATTCACATACACAAAGATCAAGTTTGACCAAAAGTTGACCAGATTTAACCATGGTTGACTTGAGTTGACTAATTTCGAAAAGAATTTTGAAATAATTAAATGAAATTATTTAATTAAATGGAGTACTTACTTCTAATTAATTAAATAAAGTTATTTAATTAGATGAGAAGCTATTACTAATTAATTAAATGAAGTTATTTAATTAAATAAGAAAAGTGTCTCTAATTAATTAAAGATTATTTAATTAAATAGAAAAAGTAATTATGAGAGCATATCTCATTTTATTAAATTAAATATCTCAACAAAATCTCTCTTCAGTTCAAAAAGGGAAATTTCCAGTTCACTATTGATAAAAAATGAGTTAAATCATTTAACTCCCTTCTGTACTCAAATTGAATCAGTTAACTCCATATTTTACTGAAATTAAATCTGTTAACTCCCTTTAATTTGAAAATCTCCCTTTATGACTGAACTTCACCTTTAATCTTGATCGCTGATTTAAATCGATCTCAACCATTGATCAATTCCAGGAAAGTCTATTTAAGAGACCCTCATCTGTTCATTCTGAAAGGTTGAATGAGAATTTGCATTGAATTGTTGCTGGAATTCATACTCATATTTTCTCATATTTACATACGCAAAGATCAATTTTGACAAAAAGTTGACCAGATTTAACCAAGATTCTCTTGAGTTGACTAGTTTCGAAAAAAAAATTAGAATAATTAAATGAAATTATTTAATTAAATGGAGTACTTAGTTCGAATTAATTAAAAAAAGTTATTTAATTAAATGAGAAGCCATTTCTAATTAATTAAACAAAGGTATTTAATTAAATAATTAAATTGTCTCTAATTAATTAAAGATTATTTAATTAAATAGAAAAAGTAACTATGAGAGCATATCTCATTTTATTAAATTAAATATCTCAACAAAATCTCTCTTGAGTTCAAAAAGGGAAATTTTCAGTTCACTATTGATTGAAAATGAGTTAAATCAGTTAACTCCTTTCTCTACTCAAATTGAATCAGTTAACTCTTTATTTTACTGAAATTAAATCTGTTAACTCCCTTTAATTTGGAAATCTCCCTTTATGACTGAACTTCATCTTTAATCCTGACCGCTGATTGAAATTGATCTCAACCATTGATGAATTTTAGGAAAGTCTATTTAAGAGACCCTCATCTCTTCATTTTGAAAGGTTGAATGAGAATTTGCATCGAATTGTTGCTGGAATTCATACTCACATTTGCTCATATTCACAGACACAAAGATCAAGTTTGACCAGAAGTTGACCAGATTTAACCACGGTTGACTTGAGTTGGCTAGTTTCGAAGAGAATTTTGAAATAATTAAATGAAATTATTTAATGAAATGGAGTACTTACTTCTAATTAACTAAACAAAGTTATTTAATTAAATGAGAAGCCATTGCTAATTAATTAAATGAATTTACTTAACTAAATAAGAAAAGTGTCTCTAATTAATTAAAGATTATTTAATTAAATAGAAAAAGTAATTATGACAGTATATCTCATTTTATTAAATTAAATATCTCAACAAAATCTCTCTTCAGTCCAAAAAGGAAAATTTCCAGTTCACTATTGATCAAAAATGAGTTAAATTAGTTAACTCCATTTTCTACTCAAATTGAATCAGTTAACTCCTTATTTTACTCAAATTAAATCTATTAACTCCCTTTAATTTGGAAATCTCCTTTTATGATTGAACTTCACCTTTAATCCTAACCGTTGATTGAAAGCGATCTGAACCGTTGATGAATTTCAGGAAAGTCTATTTAAGAGACCCTTATCTCTTCGTTTTGAAATGTTGAATGAGAATTTCCATCGAATTGTTGCTAGAATTCATACTCTGATTTGCTCATATTCACATACGCAAAGATTATGTTTGACCAAAATTTGACCAGATTTAGTTAACTCCTTATTTTACTCAAAATAAATCTATTAACTCCCTTTAATTTAGACATGTCCCTTTATGATAGAACTTCATCTTTAATCCTGACCGCTGATTGAAATTGATCTCAACCATTGATGAATTATAGCAAAGTCTATTTAAGATACCCTCATATCTTCATTTTGAAAGATTGAATCAGAATTTGCATCGAATTGTTGCTGGAATTCATACTCACATTTGCTCATATTCACATACGCAAAGATCAAGTTTGACCAAAAGTTGACCAGGTTTAACCACAGTTGACTTGAGTTGACTAGTTTCAAAATTTTTTTTAAAAATAATTAAACCAAATTATTTAATTAAATGGAGTACTTAATTCAAATAAATTAAACAAAGTTATTTAATTAAATGAGAAGCCATTCCTAATTAATTAAATGAAGTTATTTATTTAAATAAGAAAAGTGGTTCTAATTAATTAAAGATTATTTAACTAAATAGAAAAAGTAATTATGAGAGCATATATCATTTTAATAAATTAAATATCTCAACAAAATCTCTCTTCAGTTCAAAAAGGGAAATTTTCAGTTCACTATTGATCAAAAATGATTTAAATCAGTTAACTCCTTTCTTTGCTCAAATTGAATCAGTTAACTCTTTATTTTACTCAAATTAAATCTGTCAACTCCCTTTAATTTGGAAATCTCCCTTTATGACTGAACTTCACCTTTAATCCTAACCGCTAATTGAAATCGATCTCAACCGTTGATGAATTCCAAAAAAGTCTTTTTAAGAGACCCTCATCTATTCATTTTGAAAGGTTGAATGAGAATTTGCATTGAATTGTTGCTAGAATTCATACTCTGATTTGCTCATATTCACATACGCAAAGATTATGTTTGACCAAAATTTGACCAGATTTAACCACAGTTGACTTGAGTTGACTATTTTCAAATTTCTTTTGAAATTATTAAAAAAAGTTATTTAATTAAATGGAGTACTTACTTCTAATTAATTAAACAAAGTTATTTAATTAAATGAGAAGCCATTCTTAATTAATTAAATGAAGTTATTTAATTAAATAAGAAAAGTGTCTCTAATTAATTAAAGATTATTTAATTAAATAGAAAAAGTAATTATGAGAGCATATCTCATTTTCTTAAATTAAATATCTTAACAAAATCTCTCTTTAGTTCAAAAAGGGAAATTTCAAGTTCACTATTGATGAAAAACGAGTTAAATCAGTTAACTCCTTTCTCTACTCAAATTGAATTAGTTAACTCCTTATTTTACTCAAATTAAATCTGTTAACTCCCTTTGATTTGGAAATCTCCCTTTATGATTGAACTTCACCTTTAATCTTGACCGTTGATTGAAATCAATCTCAAATTTTGATGAATTCCAGGAAAGTCTATTTAAGAGACCCTCATCTCTTCATTTTGCAAGGATGAATATTAATTTACATCGAATTGCTGCTGAAATTCATACTCACATTTACTCATATTCACATACGCAAAGATCAAGTTTGACAAAAAGTTGACCACATTTAACCACGGTTGACTTGAGTTGACTAATTTCAAAAAGAATTTTGAAATAATTAAATGAAATTATTTAATTAAATGGAGTACTTACTTTTAATTAATTAAACAAAGTTATTTAATTAAATGAGAAGCCATTTCTAATTAATTAAATGAAGTTATTTAATTAAATAAGAAAAGTGTCTCTAATTAATTAAAGATTGTTTAACTAAATAGAAAAAGAAATTATGAGAGCATATCTCATTTTGTTAAATTAAATATCTCAACATAATCTCTCTTCAGTTAAAAAAGAGAAATTTTCAATTCACTATTGATCAAAAATGAGTTAAATCAATTAACTCCTTTTATTACTCAAATTGAATCAGTTAAATCCTTATTTTACTCAAATTAAATCTGTTAACTTCCTTTAATTTGGAAATCTCCCTTTATAACTGAACTTCATCTTTAATCCTGACCGCTGATTGAAATCGATCTCAACAGTTGAGGAATTCCAAGAAAGTCTATTTAAGAGACCCTCATCTCTTCATTTTGAAAGGTTGAATGAGAATTTGCATCGAATTGTTGCTGGAATTCATACTCTCATTTGCTCATATTCACATACGCAAAGATCAAGTTTCACCAAAAGTTCACCAGATTTAACCATAGTTGACTTGAGTTGACTAGTTTCGAAAAGAATTTTGAAATAATTAAACAAAATTATTTAATTAAATGGTGTACTTACTTCTAATTAATTAAACAAAATTATTTAATTAAATGAGAAGCCATTCCTAATTAATTAAATGAAGTTATTTAATTAAATAAGAAAAGTGTCTCTAATTAATTAAAGATTATTTAATTAAATAAAAAAAGTAATTATGAGAGCATATCTCATTTTATTAAATTAAATATCTCACCAAAATCTCTCCTCATTTCAAAAAGGGAAATTTCTAGTTCACTATTGATCAAAAATGGGTTAAATCAATTAACTCCTTTTTCTACTCAAATTGAATCACTTAACTCCTTATTTTACTCAAATTAGATCTGTTAACTCTTTTTAATTTGGAAATCTCCCTTTATGACTGAACTCCACATTTAATCCTGACCGTTGATTGAAATCGATCTAAACCATTGATGAATTCCAAGAAAGTCTATTTAAGAGACCCTGATCTCTTCATTTTGAAAAGTTGAATTAGAATTTGCATCAAATTGTTGCTGGAATTCATACTCACATTTGCTCATATTCACATACGCAAAGATCAAGTTTGACCACAAGTTGACCAGATTTAACCACGGTTGACTTGAGTTGACTAGTTTCAAAAAAAATTTTGAAATATTTAAATGAAATTATTTAATTAAATGGAGTACTTACTTCTAATTAATTAAACAAAGTTATTTAATTAGATGAGAAGCCATTCCTAATTAATTAAATGAAGTTATTTAATTAAATAAGAAAAGTGTCTCTAATTAATTAAAAATTATTTAATTAAATAGAAAAAGTAATTATGAGAGCATATCTCATTTTATTAAATTAAATATCTCAACAAAATCTCTCTTCAGTTGAAAAAGGGAAATTTCCAGTTCACTTTTGATAAAAAATGAGTTAAATCAGTTAACTCCTTTTTCTATTCAAATTGAATCAGTTAACTCCTTATTTTACTCAAATTAAATCTGTTAACTTCCTTTAATTTGGAAATCTCCGTTTATGACTGAACTTCACCTTTAATCCTGACTGCTAATTGAAATCGATCTCAACCGTTGATGAATTCTAGGAAAGTCTATTTAAGAGACCCTCATCTCTTCATTTTTAAAGGTTGAATGAGAATTTGCATCGAATTGTTGCTGGAATTCATACTCACATTTGCTCATATTCACATACGCAAAGATCAAGTTTGATCAAAAGCTGACCAGATTTAACCACGGTTGACTAGATTTGACTAGTTTCGAAAAGAATTTTGAAATAATTAAATGAAATTATTTAATTAAATGGAGTACTTACTTCTAATTAATTAAACAAAATTATTTAATTAAATGAGAAGCCATTCCTAATCAATTAAATGAAGTTATTTAATTAAATAAGAAAAGTGTCTCTAATTAATTAAAGGTTATTTAATTAAATAGGAAAAGTAATTATGAGAGCATATCTCATTTTATTAAATTAAATATTTCAACAAAATCTCTCTTTAGTTCAAAAAGAGAAATTTCCAGTTCACTATTGATCAAAAATGAGTTAAATCAGTTAACTAATTTCTCTACTCAAATTGAATCAGTTAACTCTTTATTTTACTGAAATTAAACATGTTAACTCCCTTTAATTTGGAAATCTCCTTTTATGACCGAACTTCACCTTTAATCCTGACCGCTGATTGAAATCGATCTCAACCGTTGATGAATTCTAAGAAAGTCTATTTAAGAGACTCTCATCTCTTCATTTTGAAAGGTTGAATGAGAATTTGCATTGAATTGTTGGTGGAATTCATACTCACATTTGCTCATATTCACATATGCAAAGATCAAGTTTCACCAAGAGTTGACCAAGTTTAACCATGGTTGACTTGAGTTGACTAGTTTCGAAAAGAATTTTGAAATAATTAAACTAAAGTATTTAATTAAATGGAGTACTTACTTCTAATTAATTAAAAAAAATTATTTAATTAAATGAGACGTCATTCCTAATTAATTAAATTAAGTTATTTAATTAAATAAGAAAAGTGTCTCTAATTAATTAAAGATTATTTAATTAAATAGAACAAGTAATTATGAGAGCATATCTCAATTTATTAAATTAAATATCTCAACAAAATCTTTCTTCAGTTCAAAAAGGAAAATTTTCAGTTCACTATTGATCAAAAATGAGTTAAATCAGTTAAGTCCATTTTCTATTCAAATTGAATCAGTTAACTCCTTATTTTACTCAAATTAAATCGGTTAACTCCATTTAATTTGAAAATCTCCTTTTATGACTGAACTTCATCTTTAATCCTGACCGCTGATTGAAATCGCTCTCAACCGTTGATGAATTCCAAGAAAGTCTATTTAAGAGACCCTCATCTGTTCATTTTGAAAGGTTGAATGAGAATTTGCATCGAATTTTTGCTGGAATTCATACTCACATTTGCTCATATTCACATATGCAAAGATAAAAATTTTTAAAAGTTGACCAGATTTAACAACGGTTGACTTGAGTTGACTAGTTTCGAAAAAAAAAATTAAATAATTAAATGAAATTATTTAATTAAATCGAGTACTTACTTCTAATTAATTAAACAAATTTATTTAATTAAATGAGAAGCCATTCCTAATTAATTAAATGAAGTTATTTAATTAAATAAGAAAAGTGTCTCTAATTAATTAAAGATTGTTTAACTAAATAGAAAAAGAAATTATGAGAGCATATCTTATTTTGTTAAATTAAATATCTCAACATAATCTCTCTTCAGTTAAAAAAGAGAAATTTTCAGTTCACTATTGATCAAAAATGAGTTAAATCAATTAACTCCTTTTATTACTCAAATTGAATCAGTTAACTCCTTATTTGACTCAAATTAAATCTGTTAACTCCCTTTAATTTTGAAATTTTCCTTTATGACTGAACTTCACCTTTAATCCTGACTGTTGATTGTAATTGATCTCAACTATTGATGAATTTTAAGAAAGTCTACTTAAGAGACCCTCATCTCTTTATTTTGAAAGGTTGAATGAGAATTTGTATCGAATTGTTGCTGGAATTCATACTCACATTTGCCAATATTCACATACGCAAAGATCAAGTTGACCAAATTTAACCATGGTTGACTTAAGTTGACTAGTTTCGAAAAGAATTTTGAAATAATTATATGAAATTATTTAATTAAATGGAGTACTTGTATATGAGCAATGTTAGTATGCTAATAGAAATCAAATTTAAATAGAGCTTCTACAAACTAAACAAAATTTATAAACTTCAAGATAGACTAAGATGAGCTCTCAATTGAGAATATGAGCCATTAATGAGCTGTCTCAATAAGGAGTTCTCTTGTTGAGTGGCTTTGTCTGAATAGATAGGATGTATGCTCAAGATTATGCTTCAAAAAGGGCTTCAAATAGAGTTGGAATTTTGGTGTGAGTGTATGGTTTTGATGTAAAATGGCTTCTTAAAATGGCATTATGACTTTACTTCATAGATTGTGTTGTTTTGCAAGGGGGAAGGATCCAATTTATAGGTAAGAGGCTTGAGGGATTGAGGACTAAGATGCAAGGATGGGAAAAAGCTCATGGAGGGCTCAGATTGCATGAGAAGAGAGCACATGGATTGTGCTTCTTTACAGCCAATCAGGGAGTGACACATGTCACAGGGTGAGAGGATGGAGGAAAGGGGAAGGATGAGTTAGCAAAGGAGGCTCAAGGGATAAAATCTTCATAAAGACCCTCATAATGGCTTGTAAGAGCAATAAAAGGGCTTGGAAGAGTCATTTATGGCCTAGTGGGCTTCATAAAGTTTTATGGTTGAGATATTTTGAGGGAGATGAGAGCAATTTTGACTTGGGCTTGATTAGAAGGGTTTTAAGGTTGCTTAGGATTGTGCAAATGATTAGAGGATGGATTAGGATGGTTTAGGATTAGCTTAGGGATAGGCAAGTGGATGGCATTTAATGAGGGTGGGTGAAGGAAGAGATATTTGTTAAGTTTGGCTTGGGTTAGTAAGTCTTAACCCATGTTTAGAGAATGTGACAAGGTTAGGAGGAGATTAGGATTAGGTTTAAGGACATCTTCTAGAAGAGTCTAAACTTTGGATGAGGATAAAGACTTTCTAGAATAGTCTAGAACTTCCTAAGATGAGAATGAAGACTTTCTAGAAGAGTCAAGAACTTCTTAGGATGAGGATAAATTAGATTTTTAAGAAATAAATAAAGTTTTATTTATTTCAAGGGTTTGGGTTGAGGAGATATTTATTAAAACTTTTTTAATAAACATGAGGATTAATATTTAATCTTAATTAAATATTTTGAGTTGGGATTAGGGGTAGGAAATGATGGGATTAACCTTTAATCAAAATTAAAGAAGGATTAGAAGATTTTGAAAGAGGTTAGTGGTCTTAAGAAAATTGGCCAAGTTTTGGGAAAAAAAAAAATTTTTTATTTATTTTGAGTTTTTTGGTCAATTTATTAATTAAATAATTAATAAATAAGGAAATAATATTTAAATAAGATTTAAACATTTTTGGGAGGGATTCCTTAATTAAATATTTTTAATTAAGATAAAGGGACTTAATGGCATAAAAATAAATAAATAAATTAAATAAATAATTAATTAATAAATAATGATGTCATCAGAAATTTTTTAGAAAATAAAAATACTTTATTTTCTAAAGGTTTTTAGGTGTCTACATTTTGCCCCTCTTTGATGTGATGCCGCAAGTGGCATGGCATCAAAGATAAGAAAATAAGATGCCCAAGGCTAGAGCAGAAGAGGAGAAAATGGACTGCAAGATGCCCCCTCAAGAAGGCGGTGGGGAGAGAAAGCGAGGCTCGATGACTTCTTGAAAAGTACAAGAATCTGAGATGAGCAAGAAGACTCAGATTGGCTTAAGAGAAGAGGCTGAATTAGCTCAAACTCTCACTATGGGAGAATGATAAAGGAGAATCAAATGCACAAGAGGAAGCAAGCTTAAGACCTCAGGGATTGCAGAGGATGAAGGAGCGGATCGATATAAAAGGAATCTAGGATGGGGAGATGGATAAGGGGATTAAAAAGATGATGCAATAGGATTTCAAAGAGTCAAATTGGCGGAAGATGGGTTTCGGAGATCCCTAAGACTAGGATTGTGGATGTTGAAAGATGAGGCTTGGTGGATTGATTTGGATTGGTGGATCCCTAAGACTAGGATTGTGGATCCCTAAAGCTAAAGGTGAGGACTGATTCAAAGAGATACTGATGCATAAGCTGAGGTAGGAGAGACAGATGTTGGATATGGATGGGGGATAATGGAGATGAAGGAAAACCATTGAAGCTTTTTGAGCGGGGGGATACTTCAAAGAGAAGTACCACCATATAGTTGAGCACTAGATTTTCTATAGGACTGTTGGTTAATTGCCAAGGTTACCAAGAACATCAAGTTCTTTTCACCAACTATCCAGAGGACTGACAAACTAACTCAAAATAAACATGCAAGGATTGCCTCAGTATCACACATGAATCCCAGAGGAAGCAGTGTGGAAACTACACTGGGTAACGCACAAGTAAAAAAGAAAAAAAGCAAAAGACATGATCAAGACCTTATGCTCTGATTGCCCCATTTGCAGTATACCATGATATGGAAGATTGTGGCAACCTTGAGGAGGGAACAAGGAGATTTCTTGGAAAAGATATTTCAAGACCCAACAGGGAAGAGTCCAAATAAAAAAAAAGTGAAAATCCAAAAGAGAACTGTTTGCCAATGAGATGGGTAGGATGAGGTACTAACGGATAAAGATCAGACATGAGGAAAGCTATATCCTGCAAGGACCTATCGGAGAGCCCCTAAGCTGATGGATTTGGATGAGTGATGTGTTTGGCAAGCTGAACTAAGAAAGATAACACTTTGGTGACAGGAAATCTAGCTAAATGATGCATTGGAATAGCTAACCAAGATGTGCGATGGGTGCAAGATGCTAATCAAGGATGAATTGACATGAACGCTGGATAGGTACAATGGTACTAAGCTAAAGAGGATGTACAAGCTAATGGACCAAGATATGTTACAAATGTACAAGTTTGTTCATGTTTTGGTTTTTGTGAGATGGAAATGTTTGTGAAGGATGGGATGTCTATAATAGGTGATAGGTGGATAGGTAGATGGTTTGCGAAAAGCTTAAGTGAAAATGGGGTTTTGTGTGTGCACGTGAAAGTATACAAGCTAGGATACAAGATTATTTACAAGCTGGAATATGGTACAAAATTTGGACAAGATTCAGATATAAAAGGTATGGTACAAGATTTACAAGGTATAATACAAGCTTTGATACAAGATTTTACAAGCTGAGGTACAAGATTTTACAAGCTGTGTAGGAGGTATTTACAAGCTCCATTAGATTTTGGATATTTAGTTGGAACACCAAGGGAACAAGCAGGTGTTTTATGGGATGGTGGGTGAATGGATGAGGGATAGGATAGTGATAGATAATGGATTAGTCTTAGTACACAAGGTGCCTGAATTACCAGGTTTTCACCAAGGTACCTATCCAAGGTGCTTGAATTGCCAAGTTTTCACCATTGGACGCTTATTTCTCTTTACTATTTTTTTAAAATATTTTTCAAAATTTGGGTATACCAAGGATATTCAAGCAGAGAACTTTTTGAGATCAATGATGTTAGTAGGATCATTCAAGAGTTCTTCTTTCGGTGTAGATAGCTGACAGGCTCTAGAGCCAAAGGGGGATTGCTTCCACCCATTTAGTCAAATAGTCTGTAGCTGTTATTATCCATTTATGTCCATCAGATGAGAGGGGTGTGATAGTTCCAACTAGATCAGGGCCCCAACAAGCGAAAGGCCAAGGTGGTGCAATAGGCTATAGATCCTGTGCTAGAGTGTGCACAAGATTTGCATGCTGCTAACATGGGAGAAACTTTCTGACAAAGTCACAGGAGTCTTCTTCAATAGTAGGCCAATAGTAGCTTGCTCTAAGGATTTGTTGCGCTAGGACAATACCACTCATGTGGGCACCACAAAGTCCAGAGTGTACTTCTTTTAACACCATCACGACCTCATTTTGGTCTAAACATTGAGGGAGAGTATTGTGATAACCCCGACGATATAAGGTATTGGCTATGATAACATAGCGGGATGATTTTCAGATGAGCTTCTGGCGTTGGGTACATGTGAGTTGAGGGGATATGATACCATCGTTAAGGTAAGCGTGAATCTCATGGTACCAAGGGGATTGGGGACCAACCAAGATACAAACACGGTTTAAATCCTCATTCTCATAGGCAGGTGTAAGGAGCTGCTCCACTAAAAACTCATACTGTGTAGCTGCTTGGGGAATTTCCAAGAGCTGGGTTAGCTAATCAACTAGCTCTTTGTAGGGTAATAGCTTTTCATCTTTGGTTTGATATTCATTTAGGGCTTGCTTGATGATGAGCTAAGAATCACCAAAGATTTGTAGCTCAGCAATGTTCCATTCTGCAGCTATCTTTAATCCTACTATGAGAGCCTCATATTGAGCTATTGTTGTTGGTGCTAGGGAATTGTAGCTTGAAGGCTTTTGGAATGTAATCTCCTTGAGGTGTGACCAACAATATTCCTACCCCTGATCCATGAGATGTGTATGAGCCATCACAATAAAGTTTCCATGGGGGTTGTTCTTCAATTAGACAGATATGCTCATCTAGAAATTCTGTGATCAACGGATAAGCATCTGTTAGAGGTGCATCAGCTAGGTGATTTGCTATAGCTTTCTCTTTGATTGCCTTTCTGTCCACATACTGGATGTCAAATTCGCTAAGAAGCATAACCCATTTGGCCAAACGGCCTGCAAGTGCTGTTCTAGAGAGCATATACTTGAGAGGGTCAATCTTGGAGACTAGTTGGATGGTATGACTTAGCATGTAATGGCGAAGCTTTTGAGTTGAGAAAACAACTGCCAAACAAGCTTTCTCCATAGGAGTGTAATTGAGTTCATAACCAACTAGGGTTCTACTAATATAGTAGATGGCTCTTTCTCTATTGTAGTCATCGAGCTATGCTAGAAATGCCTCTAGAGTAGTAGATGTTGCTGATATGTACAAAATCAGAGGATGACCAGGAACTGGTGGAACCAAGATAGGGGGATTGATGAGATACTGCTTGAGATGGTCAAAGCTGCGCTGACATAAAGGATCCCACTTGAAGTTCTCATCCTTCTTCAGTAAATGTGAAAATGGTGTCGATCTTCTTGGGGTCGATCTCTATACCTCGTTTAGAAACTATAAAGCCTAGAAGCTTGCCAGATGTGACCCCAAAGACACATTTCTTAAGATTCAACATGAGATGATATTTGGCTAACCTATCAAAGACTTTCTCCAGGTTAGCAAGATGATCCATGAAGGTATGAGACTTGACCAAGATATCATCCACATAATCCTCCAAAATGTTATGGATGAGATCATGAAAAATGGCTGTCATAGCTCTTTGATAGGTAGCCCCAGCATTCTTTAGGCCAAAAGGCATTATGTTGTAGCAAAAGGTTCCCCAAGGGGTAGCGAATGCTGTCTTATGCCGATCCTCTTCTGCAATCTTGATTTGATTATACCCAAAAAATCCATCCATGAGGGACAAAATTTCATGTCTAGCTGTAAGATCTACAATCATATCTATGTTGGGCAAGGGAAAATCATCTTTTGGACAAGCTTTGTTAAGATCTCTAAAATCAGTGCAGATTCTAATGTCACTAGAAGGCTTAGTTACAGGGACCATGTTGGAGATCCACTCTGAATAGTCGATAGATTGGATAACCTTAGCAGCTAACATTCTTTCTAACTCAAATTTGACCAGTAATGCCACCTTAGGGTGCATTTTTCAAAGCTTTTGTCTGATGGGCTTGATCCATGGATTGACTACAAGATGATGAACTACAAGCTTTGGATCAAGCCCTGGCATGTCCTGATATGACCATGCAAATCGGCCAATGTTCTCTCTTAAGACCTCAAAGAGGAGATCAACTTGGTCTTGTGATAGGGATGCAACAATGTGAACAAGCCTAGGGATGTCTGAAGAACCAATGTTGACTTCCCTAGTATCCTCAATTAGAATAGAAGATATCTCTAGTCGATTATCTTGAGGAGGTAATGCTAAATCCTCATGTTCTACTTGTGGCTCTGGATGTTCTTGCTGAGGGGTTCTCTTCATTTCCTTAGCTAGTCTCAAATTCACCTTAGTTCTAGTTTTGGGTATATCGGAACTAGGTTGGGGATTTTCTCCAAAATACCCCTTGGGATCTAGCTTGTAGATATAGGTAGAATCTGGCTTTGTTTTCTTGTGAGGTGTTTCAGCTCCCATGAATCTCAAAAGTGCTTCCTCTGATGTGAACTCATCAATGTGTATGATGCTTGGTTGGTCCCAATCTATGAGTTGTGGATAGGCGAGTGCTAGGTCAATGAGGTGGATGGATAGTTCTTGGAGAACAGAGTCTCCGAGGGAGATTTAGTCCAGGATATAATTGTAGGCTCTCTTTTCAACTTCCTCAGGAATGTCTTTGATTTTGACAAGGTCACGGTGAATGTTCAAAAAAGTGTGACCATCCGTATTGGTGCCCTTAGTTGTGGGTATGCCAAAGCCAAGACCTGACTTCGATTCCCACTTGTGTGCATCGATGGGGCACTGCATGCCTCTTTCTTCTTGTCCTAGACCACCACCTTGATAGTTCCATTTGTCAGTGATGAGCTTATGTTATTGGGGATACTTCTGGCTAAAGTGATCAAGGCATGCCTGATTTCTTTGAGGTGCATCCTTATGTAACCAATTGTTGGTATTTGGAGTGAGCTCCTCATGAAGAGGGATTTTTGAGGATGCAAAGGTTGTTGGGCCAAACTATTTGTATTAAGGAGGTGGAATCTCCTTAGCTTTGTGATATGTCGGTCATCCATGGGCATGTGGATCAAGCGGGAGTGCCCCGACAGCAAATGCATCCGATAGACTATACTCTCTACAGCCCTTGTTATTGATCTTCACGGTAGACAGGGTAGAGGCGAGGATGGTTTCTCAGTCATTACAAGTGTGGGATGAGCTGGCGATGGATGTGCCAATATCAATTCCAGGGAAATGGTTTGTATATGAAGCTTCAACCGCATTGCAGTAAGCAAAGGGTTCTGGATCGGCATGGCTGGTTACCTCAGTGCCTTGATGCAAAAATTTGACGCACTGATGGTAAGTTGATGGAACGACTTTCATGGCATGAATCCATGGGCGACTGAGGAGGATGTTGAATGGTAGGTTTAGATCAATAACATGGCAGAGTGTTTCTTGCATGACTGGCCCAACCTTGATTGGCAGCAAAATAGTTCCTTCTGTGGTTCTTTCCAAGTTGTCATAAGCTTTGATGGTGATAACCTCACTGATGATATCTGCCTCAATATACCCAGCTTGTTTTATGAATTTTAGGGTGCAAATATTCAAGGCTGATCCATTATCTATCATTACTCTTTTCATGGAAAAATTGGATACCATGATGGCTATGTGAAGCGAAAGGGTGTGATCTGGCTCGACAACGGGTATGTCGGTGGGTTTGAACGATAGGGCACATGAAGATGAAAGGTGTCCAACAAGATTACAAAAATCGGTAGCATTGATATTAGAAGGGACATGGGATTCTATGAGAGCACTGTCAAGGATGTTCTTTTACACAAGACTAGTGCAAAGAAGGCTTAAAATGGAGATTTGGGCTGGCATGTTCCCAAGGTGTTCAAAGATATTGTACTATCTTTTTGATGGAGCTTATGGTGCTGGTGAAACGGGTGGGCCTGCGATGTTAAATCGGGCTCTTCGAGTGGTGATTGCACACTCATTGTTTGGTCCTTGGATATTGATAACATTGACAGAAGGCTCTTTCTCGAATATACAACCTATAAGGCTACCATAGTCTATATAGGATGAAGTGTGGTCATTGTTCTTCCCATGCTGTTGGTTTGGTTGACAGTTGTTGGTGTTGTTGTTGTTGGTTTGGATAGGTGCTTTTCTAAGATTTTGATTGTTGTGAGGAGGAAAAGCATTTTGATAGATCTGTAAGCCTACATTGGGAGAGGTTTGGGCACCAACAGTGATTTCCTTCTGATCAATGAGGTCCTGCACATAGTCTTTCAGTTTCATGCATCTGAGGGTAGTGTGACCTCTTACCCTATGAAATTTGTAGTACTCATTGTCTTTGTACCATGCAGCTTTGGATTGGCTTGGGTCAATTTTCTGGGTAGGAGGAAATTTGATGAGGTTTTCCTTGACTAATTTCTCAAAAATGATATCCAATGGCTCACCAAGGGGTGTATAGTTTCTAGGTGTAGGTTGGAATCTGGGCTTTTGTCCTATAGCTACATTGATGGCATTAGCTTGAGACCCTTGAAATTTTGGTCTTGGATTGTGGTTTTGATAGCTATGGTTATTCTGCTATTGGTAGTTGATAGCTTGTTGATTGTTTGGTTGATAGGCTGGGTTGGACTGGTTGTGAGAAGGACCAACAATATTCACATGTCTGGTGTCAGTGACACCATCTATTGCAACATGCTTGTTTTTGTTCCAATACCTAGACTTGTCATTAGAATTTGATTGATTTTGGTTGGCTTCCTTGTAAATCTTGACCACACCATCTTTAATGAGTCCTTGCTCAAGGATCATTCCTTTCTCTTTGATATCTTTGTAGGTCTGCAAATAGTTCATGGTCATGTGGTGAGCCAAGCTAGGATGGGCATTATCAATAAATATTTTCACCAAATGGCGCTCTGGCAAGGTGCAAGATATGCGAGTGGTAAGGGTTTGCCATCTTTCCATATATTCGGGAAGGCTTTCTCCACCTTTTTTCTTGGTGTGGACAAGATCAACTACTGATAGCTCTGTTTCAACAAGATGAGCATATTGGGCTACAAATGCCTCAGATAATTCAACACAAATTTTAATTGTGCCATAGGGGATTCTACAAAACCATTCAAGAGCTGGTCCGGCCAAGGTTTTGGGAAAGAGACGCAAGAGGAAGACGTCATCATATGCCACTTCTTGGCAGTGCATGTAAAATTCTTTGATATGTGTGACAGGGTCTCCTTTTCCTCTAAATTTGTCAAATTTGGGTGTCTCAAAATGCTTGGGGAATGGTGTCATGGTAATGGCTTTGTCAAATGGGTAAGGGCACACATTCTCAAACTTGAAAGTTTTTGAATCATTTCCCTCTTGGATGTTCTTCAAAGCTATTTTCATGGCTTCCTATTCTGAATTAATGGGTGATGGCTCGGGTGCCCCCAATGTAGGAGTGCCTTGAGGTAGGTATGCACTAGATGGGGCCACTAAATATGGATGGCTGTGAGGGATTTATTGATAGGGTTTGTACATTTTTTGGTCAATTGCATGGTGGATGACGATTTGCTGAGGGGGAGGTTTCACATAGTGCTGCATGTGCTGCGAGGCTTGCTGTTGATATGGGATTTGTGGTTAGGATTGAGGAACATAAGTTGGTTGTGGGATAAATGAATTTCTTTGTGGAGGTAAGGTATAAGATGGTTTTGAAGCTTGGGGAAAGGATCAGGGGGCTTGTGGGGTTTGACCAAGGTATGTGGACTGCGCCCCCATTTGGGATGGTACCTGCAAATAATTGGTGGTTGGCTGGATTGGTGGGTTATCTCCTAGAAGTGGCATTGAAAAGTAGTTGGTAATAGGAGGTAATGGATTAGTTGGTGGTGGAGGTGGTGGGAATTGAAAGCTAGGAAATGGAATTGATGGAGTTTGATAGCTTGGTGGCTGGATTTGGAAGCTTGGTAGAGTGGTGGCAGGAGCTTGGGTCACTTGAGAGCTGGGCAGAACATTGGTAGTAGCTTGTGGGGTTTGATGGCTTTGTGAAGTGAGGGTAGTAGCTTGTGGATTTGTGGCTGATGGCACTGAGCTCCCAAGACCTAATGGAAATGATGGGATTGTGCTTTGGGCTATGGTGAACAAGCTAGGGGTGATGAAAGGTTGATTACTTGGCCCCATGGGCGACATCCCTATTGTATATTGCTAAGGTTGGCCAAAGATGCTAGCACTGATTTGGGAGATGGGTGGATTTGGAAGGCTAGGTTGGGGAGCAGCAACAACAATAGTTAAGGGCATGAACGGTGAGGTGTTTAGGGTAAAGGGGGTTTGGAGAACTAAGGATGGAGTGGTGGTGGCTGGGTTGGCTTGCGGAATGGAGATTTCAACTTGGTTGGATGATGGTATGTTTGGGTCTATTGGATCATATGGATTGGCTGGAGGCTCTTCTTTTGGCATATATTGAGGATAATTTGGATCATAAGAGCCTATGGGTGGTGGCAGATGCCTACACAATGGGTGAGATGGATCTGATAATGGAGGGGGTCTTCCAAAGTCATAGGTTCCTACATTGTCTCTTCAAAAATTAGCCATGATTGTCTCTTTGTTCTTGTCTATAATGGCATTTACCAATACTGCATTTTCAGGTTGGTTCATGAAAGCTTCAATGCTAGTAGATGATGGCATAGCTTTCTCTGGGCTGAAGGATGGTTGAGTGCTCAAGGGGGGTGAGGCTGTTCGATCCAAATGATAGGGCTCCATTATTTCTTTCTTCTTGGCTAAGTGAGTGACAATTGGCATGAAAAATGCTCCTAGGGGTGAGATGCAACAAATGTTGGTGGATGCAAAAGGGAGGAAGGCTTTTCTATGCAAATGATTTCTTAGATTGAGGCAAAGCTATATGAAAAAACCTAAGGAGGATTGGGTTGGGGATTCTAACTTCAAAGATATGTTGCCAAATCACAAAAGGTCTACTTTCCTATGTGCAAGCTTTGTGGTGATTGTGTCAACTTAAGGATAGATTGATGACCCTTTAGGAAGAACATGAGATTGACCACTTGTGGATCCCAACTTTTAGCTCAAGGTGATGAGGGATAACAAGTGGCAAAGCTAGATTACCCTAGACAAAGCTTTGTCAAAGGGATAACCTTGGTGAGATTGGTGGTTTTGAAAGATTTTAGGAATGGCAAACTTTTAGCAAGGTGACAACAATTTTTGAAGGCTTGGATGTGAAGATTTTGGATTGCTGACTAGATGGTTTGGTCTTAAATGAGATGGATGAGCTAATAATGGTTAAGGGGAAAACCTAAGATGGCTGAATTTTCTACAAAGATGACTCTAAGGTGAAGCTTATCTAAGAAGGTGTGTAGAAACAAGGGTGTCTAATCATAGAAATCATGCCTAGTTGGTAAGGCATAAGTAGGATTAAGTCTTGGATGTTGGCTAAATTTGATGGTGCACTCTAATGAGGCCTCTTGAAGTGCTTCATCGGTAGCTTTATCCTCTGCTTTGTGGAGTTTGAAAATTCGAGGACTTGGTGTTAGTTCCTTTCTCTTGGCCAAAATTTCTTGGTATGCCTGAGATGGTCTGAGTTTAACATTGTGGAACTTCTATTTGGGTTTGGGTTGCTCTGACATCAATTCTTGAATATGCTTGGCTTTGAGAGACTTCGGTTATTTTGCTTCAACTTGTTCAACTTCTGGAATAGGCAGTGACTACGCTAAGTGTGCCCTAAGCTAAGATTGACCAAGTTTGGCAAACATGCATTCAATAAGTAAAAGACCAAGCAATAGATAGAAACAACCAGTTAGAAGTTTTGATTTCCAGAATATGATACTTGCACCAAGGAGTGTGTATGTTTTAAAAATGTTTCGATCAATCACTTCAAACACATTAACATCTTAGATGGTTGTCTACAAGGCTGACAGTTGGTTTAGCTAGGGAGTCTTCGATATACCTAAGGTACGTGAGGCCCAAATCCGTAGATGCAACCAAAAAGATGTCACACAGCCGAGAGGAGTGGTAACCCACTTCTCCTCTTTCACTTCTCAAGGGTATAAAGTTCCTTGAGGCTTAGCCTGAGTGACAAAATCTTTATCCGAAGAGAGGTGTCTTTCAATTCACCTCTCGATTCTTATACTTCGTCGGAACGCTGGAGTTGAGGTCATCCAAGGGGTGATGAAATCCCTACGTAAGCCTCCTAAAAAGAAACAAGGTTTTGGATCCTAATCTTATGCACCCAAGATGGCCTCGAAAGATGACAAGGGGAGAGAAGACTTGGATGACCTTGGGCTAAAAAACACGCTTGTTCTTTTTACCAACTGACTCTTATGTGTAGTGATCTAGACTTTCCAAGCACTCATGTTTAAAAGACAATATTCAATTCCAACTTTGAAATGCACCAACAAAGAAAAATTGAGTGAAGAATGAATACAAGAAGAAGAGTTAGGGTCAACAACAAAGTAAACCCGCGTGCCTGGAGGCCCTCCACGTCAAGTATCGATTAATTTTCTTTAAGGCATTCAAGAGTTGGTGTGATTTTATTTTTAAGCCCAAAACAACGATGTGTGAGATTTGATTTCAAGCGTGCGTCCGGAGTCCCTCCACGTCAATATTTGTTCAATTTTAGTGCCCTAACTTGAAGTGTGATCGATTTAGTCTAGAGTTTTGGTCATTTAAGAATTTTGATAAAGTTAAAGCAAACATTCAAAGACCAAGTGAGTGAGTTATATTGTGGAACATTTAACACCTTTTTCAAGTAGACCCATCCCCATAGATGGCGCTGAGATTGCAACCAATGGATAAATTGATGGGTGATTAAAGAGGGTGAGTCCAAATACAAACTTACTCAAAGCATCTTTATTAATTTTTATAACTTAGAAGATTTCAAAAATGTAGATTCTTTTTATGCCCCAAAAGATGATTATTTGATCTATGGCATTCAAGATTGGATTTGTTGTTTTAATCATGCATTCATAAAAAAAACAAACTTGATTTTGTGTGTTATTTTAAGAACTTTCAAGTGCTTTATTTTAACCTTAGATCATTCAAGATTGTTTTGGACTCAAAAGTGAAAATGACTCTTTGGATTTTGATTTTCATTCAAGATTTTGTGTTCTAGTTTGCATATTTTAAGCCCAAAAATGATATTCCTAGATTGTTTTGATAAATGAAAAACCTAAAAAACATTCAAGATTTTGCAACAAGACATTTGTTTGAAACAAATAACAAAGCTTTTAGGACAATTTTTGGCAACCATTTAGGACTCTTAGTTTTCATGAGATTTTTTTAAAAGAACTTTAAAATATTTGCAAATGAGGTTCATTTTATTCTTGATTGATGCTTTGAGTTTGATTTAGATTTTAGTGTGCACTTAGTGTTGATTTTGAACCTTTTGAAATGGAAACTTGAAGTTCTTTTTAAATTTTCAAAAATGAAGTGTTCCTAACTATTCCTAATTAATTAAGTGAAGTTATTTAATTAAATAAGAAAAGTGTCTCTAATTAATTAAAGATTATTTAATTAAATAGAAAAAGTAATTACAAGAGCATATCTCATTTTATTAAATTAAATATCTCAACAAAATCTCTCTGTAGTTGAAAAAGAAATTTTTTTAGTCCACTATTAATAAAAAATGAGTTAAATCAATT
This sequence comes from Cupressus sempervirens, assembly GCA_028749045.1. Classification (NCBI taxonomy): domain Eukaryota; kingdom Viridiplantae; phylum Streptophyta; class Pinopsida; order Cupressales; family Cupressaceae; genus Cupressus; species Cupressus sempervirens. The sequence continues at coordinate 107,636,688 of CM053788.1, forward strand.
AACTCCTTTTTCTACTCAAATTGAATCAGTTAACTCCTTATTTTACTCAAATTAAATCTGTTAACTCCTTTTAATTTGGGAATCTCCCTTTATGACTGAACTTCACCTTTAATCCTAACCGTTGATTGAAATCGATCTCAACCGTTGATGAATTTCAGAAAAGTTTATTTAAGAGACCCTCATCTCTTCATTTTGAAAGGTTGAATGACAATTTGCATCGAATTGATGTTGGAATTCATACGCACATTTGCTCATATTCACATACGCAAAGATCAAGTTTGACCAAAAGTTGACCAGATTTAACCACAGTTGAATTGAGTTGACTTGTTTCGAAAATAATTTTAAAATAATTAAACAAAATTATTTAATTAAATATAGTACTTACTTCTAATTAATTAAACAATGTTATTTAATTAAATGAGAAGCCATTCCTAATTAATTAAATGAAGTTATTTAATTAAATAAGAAAAGTGTCTCTAATTAATTAAAAATTATTTAATTAAATAGAAAAAGTAATTACGAGAGCATATCTTATTTTATTAAATTAAATCTCTCTTCAGTTCAAAAAGGGAAATTTCTAGTTCACTATTGATAAAAAATGAGTTAAATCAGTTAACTCCTTTTTCTACTCAAATTGAATCAGTTAAGTCCTTATTTTACCCAAATTAAATCTGTTAACTCCCTTTAATTTGGAAATCTCCCTTTATGACTGAACTTCACCTTTAATCCTGACCATTGACTGAAATCGATCTCAACCGTTGATGAATTTTAGGAAAGTCTACTTAAGAGACCCTCATCTCTTCATTTTGAAAGGTTGAATGAGAATTTGCATCGAATTGTTGCTGGAACTCATACTCACATTTGCTCATATTCACATATGCAAAGATCAAGTTTGACCAAAAGTTGACCAAATTTAACCACGGTTGACTTGAGTTGGCTAGTTTCGAAAAGAATTTTGAAATAATTCAATGAAATTATTTAATTAAATGGAGTACTTACTTCTAATCAATTAAACAAAGTTATATAATTAAATGAGAAGCCATTCCTAATTAATTAAATGAAGTTGTTTTATTTAATTAAGAAAATTCTCTCTATATAATTAAAAATTATTTAATTAAATAGAAAAATTAATTACGAGAGAATATCTCATTTTATTAAATTAAATATCTCAACAAAATCTCTTTTCAGTTCAAAAAGGGAAATTTCCAGTTCACTATTGATCAAAAATGAGTTAAATGAGTTAACTCGTTTTTCTACTCAAATTGAATAAGTTAACTCCATATTTTACTCAAATTAAATATGTTAACTACCTTTAATTTGGAAATCTCCCATTATGACAGAACTTCACCTTTAATCCTGACCGTTGATTGAAATTGATCTCAACCGTTGATGATTTTCAGGAAAGTCTATTTCAGTGACCCTTAACTCTTCATTTTGAAAGGTTGAATGAGAATTTTCATCGAATTGTTGCTGGAATTCATACTCGCATTTGCTCATATTCACATACGTAAAGATCAAGTTTGACCAAAAGTTGACCAGATTTAACCATGGTTGACTTGAGTTGACTAGTTTCGAAAAGAATTTTGAAATAATTAAATGAAATTATTTAATTAAATGGAATACTTACTTCTAATTAATTAAATAAAATTATTTAATTAAATGAGAAGCCTTTTCTAATTAATTAAATGAAGTTATTTAATTAAATAAGAAAAGTGTCTCTAATTAATTAAAGATTATTTAATTAAATAGAAAAAGTAATTACGAGAGCATATCTCATTTTATTAAATTAAATATCTCAGCAAAACATATGTTCAGTTCAAAAAGGGAAATTTCCATTTCACTATTGATAAAAAATGAGTTAAATCAGTTAACTCCTTTTTCTACTCAAATTGAATCAGTTAACTCCTTATTTTACTCAAATTAAATCTGTTAACTCCCTTTAATTTGGAAGTCTCCCTTTATGACTGAACTTCACCTTTAATCCTGACTGTTGATTGAAAACGATCTCAACCGTTTATGAATTCCAGGAAAGTCTATTTAAGAGACCCTCATCTCTTCATTTTGAAAGGTTGAATGAGAATTTTCATCGAATTGCTGCTGGAATTCATACTCACATTCGCTATAATTCAAATACGCAAAGTTCAAGTTTGACCAAAAGTTGACCAAATTTAACCACGACTGACTTGAGTTGACTAGTTTCGAAAAGAATTTTGAAATAATTAAACAAAATTATTTAATTAAATGGAGTACTTACTTCTAATTAATTAAAAAAAGTTATTTAATTAAATGAGAAGCCATTCCTAATTAATTGAATAAAGTTATTTAACTAAATAAGAAAAGTGTCTCTAAATAACTAAAGATTATTTAATTAAATAGAAAAAGTAATTATGAGACCATATATCATTTTATTAAATGAAATATCTCACCAAAATCTCTCTTCAGTTCAAAAAGTCAAATTTTCAGTTCACTATTGATCAAAAATGAGTTAAATCAGTTAACTCCTTTTTCTAATCAAATTGAATCAGTTAACTCTTTATTTTACTCAATTTAAATCTTTTAACTCCCTTTAATTTGGAAATCTCCCTTTATGACTTAACTTTATCTCTAATCCTGACCGTTGATTCAAATCGATCTCAACCATTGATGAATTGCAGGAAAGCTTATTTAAGAGACCCTCATCTCTTCATTTTGAAAGGTTGAATGAGAATTTGCATTAAATTGTTGCTGGAATTCATACTCACATTTGCTAACATTCAGATACGTGAAGATCAGGTTTGACCAAAAGGTGACTAGATTTAACCAAGGTTGACTTGAGTTGACTAGTTTTGAAAAGAATTTTGAAATAATTATACAAAATTATTTAATTGAATAGAGTACTTACTTCTAATTAATTAAACAAAGTTAGTTAATTAAATGAGAAGCCATTCTTAATTAATTAAATGAAGTTATTTAATTAAATAAGAAAAGTGTGTCTAATTAATTAAAGATTATTTAATTAAATAGAAAAAGTAATTATGAGAGCATATCTCATTTTATTAAATTAAATATCTCAACAAAATCTCTCTTTAGTTCAAAAAGGGAAATTTTCAGTTCACTATTAATAAAAAATGAGTTAAATGAGTTAACTCCTTTTTCTACTCAAATTGAATCAGTTAACTCCTTATTTTACTCAAATTAAATCTGTTTACTCCCTTTAATTTGGAAATCTCTCTTTATCACTGAACTTCACCTTTAATCCTGACCGTTGATTGAAATCGATCTCAACCATTGAGGAATTTCAAGAAAGTCTATTTAAGAGACCCTCATCTCTTTAGTTTGAAAGGTTGAATGAGAATTTGTATCGAATTGTTGCTGGAATTCATACTCACATTTGCTCATATTCACATACGCAAAGATCAAGTTTGACCAAAAGGTGACCAGATTTAAGCACGGTTGACTTGAGTTGACTAGTTTCGAAAAAAAATTTGAAATAATTAAACAAAATTATTTAATTAAATGGAGTACTTACTTCTAATTAATTAAAAAAAGTTATTTAATTAAATGAGAAGCCATTCCTAATTAATTAAATAAAGTTATATAATTATATAAGAAAAGTGTCTCTAATTAATTAAAGATTATTTAATTAAATAGAAAAAGTAATTATGAGAGCATATCTCATTTTATTAAATTAAATATCTCAACAAAATCTCTCTTCAGGTCAAAAAGGAAAATTTTCAGTTCACTATTGATAAAAAATGATTTAAATCAGTTATCTGCTTTTTCTACTCAAACTGAATCTGTTAACTCCTTATTTTACTCAAATTAAATCTATTAACTCGCTTTAATTTGGAAATCTCACTTTATGACTGAACTTCACCTTTAATCCTGACCATTGATTGAAATCGATCTCAACCATTGATGAATTGTAGGAAAGTCTATTTAAGAGACCCTCATCTCTTCATTTTGAAAGGTTGAATGAAAATTTGCATCGAAACTTTGCTAGAATTCATACTCACATTTGCTCATATTCACATACGCAAATATCAAGTTTTACCAAAAGTTGACCGGATTTAACCACGGTTAACTTGAGTTGACTAGTTTCAAATTTTTTTTTGAAATAATTAAACAAAATTATTTAATTAAATGGAGTACTTACTTTCAATTAATTAAACAAAGTTATTTGATTAAATGAGAAGCCATTCCTAATTAATTAAATGAAGTTATTTATTTAAATAAGAAAAGTGTCTCTAATTAATTAAAAATTATTTAATTAAATAAAAAAAGTAATTATAGGAGCATATCTCATTTTATTAAGTTAAATATATCAACAAAATCTTTCTTAACTTCAAAAAGGGAAATTTCCAGTTCACTATTGATAAAAAATGAGTTAAATCAGTTAACTCCTTTTTCTACTCAAATTGAATCAGTTAACTCCTTATTTTACTCAAATTAAATCTGTTAACTCCCTTTAATTTGGAAGTCTCCCTTTATGACTGAACTTCACCTTTAATCCTGACTGTTGATTGAAAACGATCTCAACCGTTTATGAATTCCAGGAAAGTCTATTTAAGAGACCCTCATCTCTTCATTTTGAAAGGTTGAATGAGAATTTTCATCGAATTGCTGCTGGAATTCATACTCACATTCGCTATAATTCAAATACGCAAAGTTCAAGTTTGACCAAAAGTTGACCAAATTTAACCACGACTGACTTGAGTTGACTAGTTTCGAAAAGAATTTTGAAATAATTAAACAAAATTATTTAATTAAATGGAGTACTTACTTCTAATTAATTAAAAAAAGTTATTTAATTAAATGAGAAGCCATTCCTAATTAATTGAATAAAGTTATTTAACTAAATAAGAAAAGTGTCTCTAAATAACTAAAGATTATTTAATTAAATAGAAAAAGTAATTATGAGACCATATATCATTTTATTAAATGAAATATCTCACCAAAATCTCTCTTCAGTTCAAAAAGTCAAATTTTCAGTTCACTATTGATCAAAAATGAGTTAAATCAGTTAACTCCTTTTTCTAATCAAATTGAATCAGTTAACTCTTTATTTTACTCAATTTAAATCTTTTAACTCCCTTTAATTTGGAAATCTCCCTTTATGACTTAACTTTATCTCTAATCCTGACCGTTGATTCAAATCGATCTCAACCATTGATGAATTGCAGGAAAGCTTATTTAAGAGACCCTCATCTCTTCATTTTGAAAGGTTGAATGAGAATTTGCATTAAATTGTTGCTGGAATTCATACTCACATTTGCTAACATTCAGATACGTGAAGATCAGGTTTGACCAAAAGGTGACTAGATTTAACCAAGGTTGACTTGAGTTGACTAGTTTTGAAAAGAATTTTGAAATAATTATACAAAATTATTTAATTGAATAGAGTACTTACTTCTAATTAATTAAACAAAGTTAGTTAATTAAATGAGAAGCCATTCTTAATTAATTAAATGAAGTTATTTAATTAAATAAGAAAAGTGTGTCTAATTAATTAAAGATTATTTAATTAAATAGAAAAAGTAATTATGAGAGCATATCTCATTTTATTAAATTAAATATCTCAACAAAATCTCTCTTTAGTTCAAAAAGGGAAATTTTCAGTTCACTATTAATAAAAAATGAGTTAAATGAGTTAACTCCTTTTTCTACTCAAATTGAATCAGTTAACTCCTTATTTTACTCAAATTAAATCTGTTTACTCCCTTTAATTTGGAAATCTCTCTTTATCACTGAACTTCACCTTTAATCCTGACCGTTGATTGAAATCGATCTCAACCATTGAGGAATTTCAAGAAAGTCTATTTAAGAGACCCTCATCTCTTTAGTTTGAAAGGTTGAATGAGAATTTGTATCGAATTGTTGCTGGAATTCATACTCACATTTGCTCATATTCACATACGCAAAGATCAAGTTTGACCAAAAGGTGACCAGATTTAAGCACGGTTGACTTGAGTTGACTAGTTTCGAAAAAAAATTTGAAATAATTAAACAAAATTATTTAATTAAATGGAGTACTTACTTCTAATTAATTAAAAAAAGTTATTTAATTAAATGAGAAGCCATTCCTAATTAATTAAATAAAGTTATATAATTATATAAGAAAAGTGTCTCTAATTAATTAAAGATTATTTAATTAAATAGAAAAAGTAATTATGAGAGCATATCTCATTTTATTAAATTAAATATCTCAACAAAATCTCTCTTCAGGTCAAAAAGGAAAATTTTCAGTTCACTATTGATAAAAAATGATTTAAATCAGTTATCTGCTTTTTCTACTCAAACTGAATCTGTTAACTCCTTATTTTACTCAAATTAAATCTATTAACTCGCTTTAATTTGGAAATCTCACTTTATGACTGAACTTCACCTTTAATCCTGACCATTGATTGAAATCGATCTCAACCATTGATGAATTGTAGGAAAGTCTATTTAAGAGACCCTCATCTCTTCATTTTGAAAGGTTGAATGAAAATTTGCATCGAAACTTTGCTAGAATTCATACTCACATTTGCTCATATTCACATACGCAAATATCAAGTTTTACCAAAAGTTGACCGGATTTAACCACGGTTAACTTGAGTTGACTAGTTTCAAATTTTTTTTTGAAATAATTAAACAAAATTATTTAATTAAATGGAGTACTTACTTTCAATTAATTAAACAAAGTTATTTGATTAAATGAGAAGCCATTCCTAATTAATTAAATGAAGTTATTTATTTAAATAAGAAAAGTGTCTCTAATTAATTAAAAATTATTTAATTAAATAAAAAAAGTAATTATAGGAGCATATCTCATTTTATTAAGTTAAATATATCAACAAAATCTTTCTTAACTTCAAAAAGGGAAATTTCCAGTTCACTATTGATAAAAAATGAGTTAAATCAGTTAACTCCTTTTTCTACTCAAATTGAATCAATTAACTCCTTATTTTACTCAAATTAAATCTGTTAACTCCCTTTAATTTGGAAATCTCTCTTGATGACTGAACTTCACCTTTAATCTTGACCGTTGATTGAAATCGATCTCAACCGTTGATGAATTCTAGGAAAGTCTATTTAAGAGACCCTCATCTCTTCATTTTGAAAGGTTGAATTAGAATTTGCATCGAATTATTGTTGGAATTCATACTCACAATTGCTCATATTCACATACGCAAAGATCAAGGTTGACCTAAAGTTGACCAGATTTGACCACGGTTGACTTGAGCTGACTAGTTTCGAAAAGAATTTTGAAATAATCAACCAAAATTATTTAATTAAATGGAGTACTTACTTCTAACAAATTAAACAAAGTTATTTAATTAAATGAGAAGCCATTCCTAATTAATTAAATGAAGTTATTTAATTAAATAAGAAAAGTGTCTCTAATTAATTAAAGATTATTTCATTAGATAGAAAAAGTAATTATGAGAGCATATCTCATTTTATTAAATTAAATATCTCAACAAAATCTCTCTTCAGTTCCAAAAGGGAAATTTCCAGTTCACTATTGATCAAAAATGAGTTAAATCAGTTAACTCCTTTTTCTACTCAAATTGAATCAGTTAACTCCTTATTTTACTCAAATTAAATCTGTTAACTCCCTTTAATTTTGAAATCTCCCTTTATGACTGATCTTCACCTTTAATCCTGACTGTTGATTGAAATCGATCTCAACCGTTGATGAATTCTAGGAAAGTCTATTTAAGAGACCCTCATCTCTTCATTTTGAAAGGTTGAATGAGAATTTGCATCGAATTGTTGCAAGAATTCATACTCACATTTGCTCATATTCACATACGCAAAGATCAAGTTTGGCCAGAAGTTGTCCAGATTTAACCAAGGTTGACTTGAGCTGACTGGTTTCGAAAAGAATTTTGAAATAATTAAACAAAATTATTTAATGAAATGGAGTACTTACTTCTAATTAATCAAACAAAGTTATTTAATTAAATGATAAGCCATTCCTAATTAATTAAATGAAGTTATTTAATTAAATAAGAAAAGTGTCTTTAATTAATTAAAGATTATTTAATTAAATAGAAAAAGTAATTATGAGAGCATATCTCATTTTATTAAATTAAATATCTCAAGAAAATCTCTCTTTAGTTCAAAAAGGGAAATTTCCAGTTCACTATTGATAAAAAATGAGTTAAATGAGTTAACTTCTTTTTCTACTCAAATTGAATTTGTTAACTCTTTATTTTACTCAAATTAAATCTGTTAACTCCTTTTAATTTGGAATTCTGCCTTTATGACTGAACTTCACCTTTTATCCTAACCGTTGATTGAAATCGATCTCAACTGTTGATGAATTTTAGGAAAGTCTATTTAAGAGACCCTCATCTCTTCAGTTTGAAAGGTTGAATGAGAATTTGCATCGAATTGTTACTGGAATTCTTACTCACATTTGCTCATATTCACATATGCAAAGATCAAGTTTGACCAAAAGTTGACCAAATTTAACCACGGTTGACTTGAGTTGACTAGTTTCGAAAAGAATTTTTAAATAATTAAACAAAATTATTTAATTAAATGGAGTACTTACTTCTAATTAATTAAACAAAGTTATTTAATTAAATGAGAAGCCATTCCTAATTAATTAAATGAAGTTATTTAATTAAATAATAAAAGTGTCTCTAATTAATCAAAGATGATTTAATTAAATAGAAAAAGTAATTATGAGAGTATATTGTTGGAAATGATTGAAATAATTATAAGAAAAGTTGAGGGAGATTGTTGGAATAAAATATGAAACTAGTAAAGAATATGCTCAATTATTGTTTTTTCATTGATGTCAAACTTGCTATTTGTAGGGATGACAATTGCTTTAGTGATCCAAATACTATCAATTAGTTGATTGTCAAGGTGGAGGCACTTAATAAGATGTAACTAAAATACCTATAGGAAGGTTGAAGTTATGATTTTGGAATGAAGTACAAGGATCAACTAAGCCATTGATGAAAGAATGTATTTGATGACATACTACAAAGAATGGGCACACTGAAACATATTAAAGATTTAAGGTTTTAACTAAGTCTTTTGTAAAGCTCAAACTAAGTTCATTAGAGAGAAGGAGTTGGGCAAGCTAGTAAGAGCCGAGCAAGTTCTAGTTAATGCTGAGTAAACGTCAGATGTCGAGTGGTGCCGAGTAGAATCAAGTGCCGAGCAAGTTCAAGTGCTGAGTAAGTTCAAGTGCCGAGCAAGTTCAAGTGCCGAGCTAGTATAGGTGACGAGTAACACAGAGGTGTTGAGCACCAGTAACTCAATAATGATGAGTTGCTGCATTATTTAGGAAAGCGAAGATTTGCTAGATCTAAGCTGACAAGGTTGTTATCTAGAAATCTGTGAATTAAAAGGAAGATAAGAATGATGAGTTGGTGGCACAGAACACCATGTAAAATGTTTTTAAGATACAACTGGCAAAGTTTCAAGAAGAAAACAAGATATGAGGTAGACACATTGTATCCTACCTAATCAATTTTGAAATCCTAAAATTGAAGAGGAAGAATTGAGTGGTAAAGGCAAATCAGACTTCTATATAAGAAGACATAAGTTAATAAGAGAAAGAGAGAGTGAGAGGGGATAGAAGGAAAGGAGACAGTGGTCAAGCATAAAAGCATGAAATGCTGAAGATTGTGCCTAGGAGAAGATAGCGCATAAATTCTATTTGTATAGATGACCACAAAGGTGATTGCATTGATAGAATGAGTTAGAAGACTCAAGGAGATGAAGCTTGAGAGGAAGACAAGAAAACAGAGCTAAAGAGATTAAAGCCAAGCATAAGGATTGAACTGAAAGTGTGATCTGAAATCTGCAAAGTATGTTGTAAGTTATATCAAATCAAAAGAGCTTTATTGTTACTTTCTAGCAATTGTAACTGTAAGTCTAAATCCTATGGACTTAGGTTGGTTTAACAGCCATTAGAAAAATCCTTTAACAGGGTGACATTCCAAGTGAATGTTCTAAAGACCTTTAACTAGGCCCATTCCTAACAGTTTGGTGAAATCCTCTAACAAGGTCACATTTAACAGTGTGTTGTAAGCCTTTAACAGGGCAGGCTTTTAACAAGGCATCACTTCAGAAGAGTGAGAATCAAGTAGCATGTTACTGGTGGTTTTTTTCAAATTGGGTTTCCACGTAAATCATTGTGTCATGTGTTGATCTTGAGTGTTTTATCTTTGCATGCTGAATTACTGTAACTTGTTTATATGATTGATTTAAGTTTGAACAGATGAAAAGGGTATGGATTCATTAAAAGTAGTAAAAAATTATTAATAGGGCATTTGGACCTTGAATAACTGATTCATCCCCCCTCTCAGTTATTCTAAAAAATTCTAACAATTGGTATCAGAGCCTGACTGCTGATTCAGTTTAAAGGGACTACTAGCAGAAAAGATCAAAATGCCAAAAAGAGAAGTTCTCAAGCTCAACAAAGACAACTTTGTTGCATGGCAAAGTTTGATGAAGCTACATCTTGGATCCATAGGAGATTATGCCCAAAATTGAATTGTCATTGAACATGTAGATCCAACAAGTGCTCCTATTGCAGAAGACATGAAAAACAAACAAGAACACAATCAGACAATGCTAGAAATTGCATATGCACTTAGCTATGCTGAATTTGATGATATCAAAGGATGTGACACTGCATTCAAAATGTGGAAAGCACTATCAGACATCTATGGAGGAGATTAGAATGTACAAAGAGCAAAAAGAGAACGTCTCAGAGGAAAGTTTGACGACATAAAAATGGAGGAAAATGAGAATGCTACTCAGTATGGTGCAAGAATAAAAGAAGTGGTAAGTGCAATAAGATACTTGAATGGTCAACTGGATGAGGATACTGTTAATAGTAAGTTCTTAAGAACCTTGCTCCCTATCTATGCTATTAGAGTATCAGCAATACAAGAACTAAGATGCATACCAGGAAATAATCTAAGCTTTGAAGGTATAATAGTTAGACTCACAGCATTTGAGTTATCTAACTTTGACAACTACAAACCTAAAAATGTTGAATCTTCTTTTAAAGAAAAGTTATCACTGAAAGATGCTGAACAGGTAAAATCAAAGAAAGGAAGAAAAATGAAGTATGTATCTAGTGACAATAGCACTGATGAGGAAGATGTGAAACAATTGGAAGCATTGCTCGCTAGAAGATTTCACAGGGGCAAAGGAAAATTCAAAGGTAAGATGCCTATCATCTATTTCAATAGCAATGAAGTAGGTCATATTGCTGCAAGATGTCCATAGAAAAAGGATTCTAAGGAAAGCAATAAATACAAGAACAGAAGAGATGATGACAAAAGAGATTACAAAGAAAAAGGTAAGAAGTGTTATATTGTTGAAAAAAAATTTGATGACAATGATGATGAAGTTGTTTATGTAGCCATGAAGGACCAATCTGATGAAGAAGAAGCCACGGCACTGGTGACATGTATAAACAAGAATGACAGATGGATCATAGACAGTGGATACTCACATCACATGACAGGAGACAAAAGTAAGTTTGTCAACTTTACTCAGTATGATGGAAATAGTGTTAGATTTGGTAATGATGCTCCATGTCAAATCAAAGGAAAAGGTTCCATTAAGCTCACAGAACAGATTTCATGTGATAATGCATACTATGTTGAAGGATTAAACTACAATTTATTGAGTGTCTCACAGTTAGGCAATATATGTTGCAAAGTGGAATTTGGAAACAAAACTACAAAAATATATGATACTGATGGTAAACTAATAGGAAAAGGAGATCAAACAATGAGTAATTTGTTTTACCTTGATATGGATGATGCTTCTTGTCTATTTGCAAAATTTGATGATGAATGGTTATGGCATAGAAGATTATGTCATGTCAATTTTGATAATCTAGTCAACATCAGTAAAATGAAGAAAGTCAAAGGTCTACCAAAACTGAAAAAGCCTGATAATATCATGTGCAAACAATGTCAGCTAGGAAAGATGACAAAATCAAGTTTCAAAAGAAAGAACTATACATCTAAAGAGATACTTGAGTTAGTTCACACTGACTTATGTGGCCCAATGGAAATACAAAGCTATAGAGGAGATAAATATATAATGCTATTTGTTGATGACTATTCTAGGATGATGACTGTTATGTTCTTAAAACAAAAATCTGATGCTTTTCAAATGTTTAAATGGTATGTGGCCAGAGTTGAAAAGGAAACTAGAAAAAGCCTGAAATACCTAAGATCAGATGGAGGTGGTGAATTTACATCAAAAGAATTTGAGATATTCTGTAATGACAATGGAATCAAAAGACAAATGTAAGCTCCTAGAACTCCCCCACAGAATGGAATTGCTAAGAGAAGAAACAGATCTGTGATTGACTGTGCTAGAACATTAATGATGGAAAAGAATATTGCTCTAAAATACTGGAGAGAAGCTGTAAGTGTAGCTATTCATACACTGAACCGAGTACAAGTCAAGAAATGTACAAATACAACACCTTTTGAATTATGGTATGGTTACTCACCCAATGTAAAACATTTCAAAGTGTTTGGTTGCAAATGTTTTATCCTGAAGGATACTAGAAATGGAAAATTTGATGCAAAAAGTGATGAAGGTATATTTCTTGGTTACTCCACTAGAAGTAAGGCATATAAGTGTTTGAATGTTAACACTAACAAAATTGTGGAAAGTGCAAATGTAAATTTTGATGAGAACACAGAAGTCCAAGCTGAAGAACCAAAGAAAACGGAAGAATACATAACCTTTGTATATTCTTATGAAGGAATGACTGCTGATGAGGATGATGACAATCAAATTGAAAATCAACAACAAGTGTCAGTTTTAGCCGATTCACAACCAGTGAATGCCGAGTTGCATTCAGAAGCCGAGTTACAAAATGAAGAAAATGCACAATCTAATTCTGAAGACAGTACACATAATGAAGAACAACCTGACAATGAAGTGCATAGTGATCCTAAATCTGAAAGACCAAACTTGGAAACAAGAACAGAGCCAAGATTATCCAAATATGTAAAAAGACATCACCCTGCTGAACATATAATTGGTGACAAAGATGCAAGGCCAATGACAAGGAATAGACTAAGACATGAATCATGTATGATCAAAAAATTTGAACCCAAGACAGTATATGGTGCATTACATGATGATGACTGGTATAAAGCTATGGAAGAAGAAATTAATCAAATAAGGAAAAACAAAACCTGGAGTTTGGTTCCCAGACCAACTAACAATAATTTGATTGGTACCAAATGGGTATTTAGAAACAAACTAGATGAGAATGGTGAGATTACCAGAAATAAAGCCAGATTAGTATGCAAGGGTTATGCTCAAGAAGAAGGAATAGATTATGGAGAAACATTCGCTCTTGTTGCTAGAATGAAAGGAGTAAGAACTTTACTTGCATATGCTGCCTACAAAGATTTCAAAGTCTATCAGATGGATGTAAATCTGCCTTCTTAAATGGTATACTAGAAGAAGAAGTCTACATTGAACAACTAGAAGGATTTGTTGATGAGAACAATAGGGATATGGTGTGTAAGCTACATAATGCACTCTATGGTTTGAAACAAGCACCTAGAGCATGGTATGAGAGACTTCACAAGTATCTAATGCAAATTGGATTTGAAAAAATTGATGATAACAACAACATGTACATTAAAGTTGAAGAAAGTAAAGACATTATTGTATCTAAAATTTTTGTGGATGACATAGTATTTGGTGGTAAGGAAGTACATTGCAAAGGCTTTACTGACAGTATGAAACATGAATTTGAAATGTCTATGTTTGGAGAAATCAAATTTTTTGTTGGATTGCAAGTACACCAACTTAAACATGGAATATTTGTTACACAATCAAAGTACATCAAAGAAATTCTTAAAACGTTTGGATTGGAGGAATCCAAACCAGTAAGAACACCAATGGCCATAGGAAATAAGCTGTCCAAAAATGATGAGTCAATTGAATTCAATCAAACAATGTACAGATCCATGATTGGAAAACTACAATATGTTGTGCATAGTAGACCAGACATAGCATTAGCAGTTGGAATAGTGGCTAGGTTTTCTGCTAATCCTAAAGAAAATCATCTCATAGCAGTAAAAAGAATAATGAGATATCTCAAAGGGACTAATGATTTTGGTCTATACTATAAAAGGAATGAAAAATTTGAACTCAATGCATATACAGATGCAGATTGGGGAGGAAACATTGATGATAGAAAAAGCACAAGTGAAGGTGCATTATTTCTAAGCAAAAGGCTGGTTACCTGGACTAGCAAGAAACAAACATGTATATCCCAATCCACTGCAGAATCAGAATATGTGGCAGCTGCAGTCAATTGTACAAACATTGTATGGCTCAAACATCTATTCCATGGAATGAAAGAAGAAGTAACAAAATCGGTGATATTGTATTGTGATAATACAAATTCTATAAACATATCCAAAAATTCAGTGATGCATGCAAAAACCAAGCATATCGCAATCAAGTATCATTATGTCAGAGAATTGGTAGAAGACAAACAAGTGAAGTTGGAATACATTCACACAAAAGAACAAACTGCAGATATCTTCATCAAAGCATTGCCCAAGGATGCCTATGAATATCTTAGAGGCAATTTGGGGGTCATACCCCTAACCCAAGCAGTTTAAGACAACAAGGAAGTTGCCTTGCATCAACAAGAATAAATCATTAAAATATTAATAGGTTAATGCAAAGGATGACAACAAGTACAGAAAATCCAAATCAGTCACAAGCATGGTGACAGAGAGAGAAAAACAAAAAGAAGCCAAAGCTTATATTTTGCATGATAAAAATGCTACATCTTTAGCATTTATGTCAAAGAGGGAGAAATATGCAGGGAAACTGATCAATGCAAAGAAAGAGGGGGATATATATATATATATATATATATATATATATATATATATATATATATATATATATATATGAAAGAAGGAGATATATGAGATCAGTAGTGAAATACAAGAAGACAACATATACAATCTTGGTGGTAACTGAATTGATTATTTGATCAATTTGGTTTGCCATCAATGCTAAAGAGGGAGATTGTTGCAAATGATTGAAATAATTATAAGAAAAGTTGAGGGAGATTGTTGGAATAAAATATGGAACTAGTAAAGAATGTCCTCAATCATTATTTTGTCATTGATGTCAAACTTGCTACTTGCAGGGATGACAATTGCTTTAGTGATCCAAATACTATCAATTAGTTGATTGTCAAGGTGGAGGCAATTAATAAGATGTACCTAAAATACCTAGAGAAAGGTTGAAGTTATGATGTTGGAATGAAGTACAAGGATCAGCTAAGCCATTAATGAAAGAATGTATTTAATGACATACTACAAAGAATGGGCACACTGAAACATATCAAAGATTTAAGGTTTTAACTAAGTCTTTTGTAAAGCTCAAACTAAGTTTATTAGAGAGGAGTCAGGCAAGCTAGTAAGAGCCGAGCAAGTTCTAGTTAATGTCAAGTAAACTTCAGATGCCGAGTGGTGCCGAGTAGAATCAAGTGCCGAGAAAGTTCAAGTATCAAGCAAGTTCAAGTACTGAGCTGGTATAGGTGCCAAGTAACACAAAGGTGTCGAGCACTAGTAACTCAATAATGCTGAGTTGCTTCATTATTTAGAAAATCGAAGATTTGCCAGATCTAAGCTGACAAGGTTGTTATCTAGAAATCTATGAATTAAAAGGAAGATAAGAATGATGAGTTGGTGGCACAGAACACCATGTAGAACGTTTTTAAGATACAACTGGAAAAGTTTCAAGAAGAAACCAAGATATGGGGTAGATACATTGTATCCTACCTAATCAATTTTGAAACCCTAAAATTGAAGAGGGAGAATTGAGTGGTAAAGGCAAATTAGACTTCTATATAAGAAGACATAAGTTAATAAGAGAAAGAGAGAGCGAGAGGGGATAGCAGGAAAGGAGACAATGGTCAAGCATAAAAGCATGAAATGCTGAAGAATGTGCCTAGGAGAAGATAGCGCAGAAATTCTATTTGTATAGACGATCACAAAGGTGATTGCATTGATAGAATTAGTTAAAAGACTCAAGGAGACGAAGCTTGAGAGGAAGACAACCAGTCAGAGCTAAAGAGATTAAAGCCAAGCATAAGGATTGAACTGAAAGTGTGATATAAAATTTGCAAAGTATGTTGTAAGTTATATCAGATCAACAGACCATTATTGTTACTTTCTAGCAATTGTAATTGTAAGTCTAAATCCTATGGACTTAGGTTGGTTTAAAAACCATTAGAAAAATCCTTTAATAGGGTGACATTCCAAGCGAATGTTCTAGAGACCTTTAACCAGGCCCATTCCTAAGAGTTTGGTGAAATCCTCTAACAAAGACACATTTAACAGTGTGTTGTAAGCCTTTAATAGGGCAGGCTTCTAACAGGGCATCATTTCAGAAGAGTGAGAATCAAGTAGCATGTTACTGATGGTTTTTCTCAAATTGGGTTTCCATGTAAATCATTGTGTCATGTGTTGATCTTGAGTGTTTTATCTTTGCATGTTGATTTACTATAACTTGCTTATATGATTGATTTAAGTTTGAACATATGAAAAGGGTATGGATTCATTAAAAGTAGTAAAAAGGTATTAATAGGGCATTTGGACCTTGAATAACTGATTCACCCCCACTCTCAGTTATTTTAAAGAATTCTAACAATTGGTACTCATTTTATTAAATTAAATATCTCAACAAAATCTCTCTTCAGTTCAAAAAGGGAAATTTCCAGTTCACTATTGATCAAAAATGAGTTAAATCAGTTAACTCCATTTTCTACTCAAATTGAATCAGTTAACTCCTTATTTTACTAAAATTAAATCTGTTAACTACCTTTAATTTGGAAATCTCCCTTTATGATTGAACTTCACCTTTAACCCTGACCGTTGATTGAAATCGATCTCAACCGTTGATGAATTCCAGGAAAGTCTATTTAAGAGACCCTCATCTCTTCATTTTGAAAGGTTGAATAAGAATTTGCATTGAATTGTTGCTGGAATTCATACTCACATTTGCTCCTATTCACATCCGCAGAGATCAAGTTTGACCAAAAGTTGATCAAATTTAACCACAGTTCACTTGAGCTGACTAGTTTCGAAAAGAATTAAACGAAATTATTTAATTAAATGGAGTACTTACTTATAATTAATTAAACAAAGTTATTTAATTAAATGAGAATCCATTCCTAATTAATTAAATGAAGTTATTTAATTAAATAAGAAAAGTGTCTCTAATTAATTAAAGATTATCTAATTAAATAGAAAAAGTAATTATGAGAGCATATCTCATTTTATTAAATCAAATATCTCAACAAAATCCCTCTTCAGTTCAAAAAGGGAAATTTCCAGTTCACTATTGATAAAAAATGAGTTAAATCAGTTAACTCCTTTTTCTACTCAAATTGAATCAGTTAACTCCTTATTTTACTCAAATTAAATCTGCTAACTCCCTTTAATTTGGAAATCTCCCTTTATGACTGAACTTCACCTTTAATCCTGACCGTTGATTGAAATCGATCTCAACTGTTGATAAATTTCAAAAAAGTTTATTTAAGAGACCCTCATTTCTTCATTTTGAAAGGCTGAATGAGAATTTGCATCAAATTGTTGCTGGAATTCATACTCACATTTTCTCATATTCACATACGCGAAGATTATGTTTGACGAAAAGTTGACCAAATTTAAACACGGTTGACTTGAGCTGACTAGTTTCGAAAAGAATTTTGAAATAATTAAACGAAATTATTTAATTAAATGGAGTACTTACTTATAATTAATTAAACAAAGTTATTTAATTAAATGAGAAGCCATTCCTAATTAATTAAATGAAGTTATTTAATTAAATAAGAAAAGTGTCTCTAATTAATTAAAGATTATTTAATTAAATAGAAAATGTAATTATGAGAGCATATCTCATTTTATTAAATTAAATATCTCTACAAAATGTCTCTTTAGTTCAAAAAGGGAAATTTCTAGTTCACTATTGATAAAAAATGAGTTAAATTAATTAACTCCATTTTCTACTCAAACTGAACTAGTTAACTCCTTATTTTACTTAAATTAAATTTGTTAACTCCCTTTAATTTGGAAATCTCCCTTTATGACTGAACTTCACCTTTAATCCTGACCGTTGATTGAAATCGATCTCAACCGTTGACGAATTCCAGGAAAGTCTATTTAAGAGACCCTCATCACTTCATTTTGAAAGGTTGAATGAGAATTTGCATCGAATTATTGCTGGAATTCATACTCACATTTGCTCATATTCACATACGCAAAGATCAAGTTTGACCAAAAATTGATCGGATTTAACCATGGTTCACTTGAGTTGACTAGTTTCGAAAAGAATTTTGAAATAATTAAACGAAATTATTTAATTAATTTGAGTACTTACTTCTAATTAATTAAACAAAGTTATTTAATTAAATGAGAAGCCATTCCTAATTAATTAAATGAAGTTATTTAATTAAATTAGAAAGTGTCTCTAATTTATTAAATATTATTTAATTAAATAGAAAAAGTAATTATGAGAGCATATCTCATTTTATTAAATTAAATATCTCATTAAAATCTCTCTTCAGTTCAAAAAGAGAAATTTCCAATTCACTATTGTTCAAAAATGAGTTAAATGAGTTAACTCTTTTTTCTACTCAAATTGAATTAGTTAAATCCTTATTTTACTCAAATTAAATCTGTTAACTCCCTTTAATTTGGAAATCTCCCTTTATGACTGAACTTCACCTTTAATCCTGACCGTTGATTGAAATCAATGTCAACCATTGATGAATTTCAGGAAAGTCTATTTAAGAGACCCTCATCTCTTCATTTTGAAAGGTTGAATGAGAATTTGCATCGAATTATTGATGGAATTCATACTCACATTTAGTCATATTCACATACGCAAATATCAAGTTTGACAAAAAGTTAATCGAATTTAACCACGGTTGATTTGAGTGGACTAGTTTTGAGAAAATTTCTGAAAGAATTAAATGAAATTATTTAATTAAATGGAGTACTTACTTCTAAATAATTAAACAAATTTATTTAATTAAATGAGAAGTCATTCCTAATTAATTAAATGAAGTTATTTAATTAAATTAAAAAGTGTCTCTAATTTATTAAATATTATTTAATTAAATAGAAAAAGTAATTATGAGAGCATATCTCATTTTATTAAATCAAATATCTCAAAAAAATCTCTCTTCAATTCAAAAAGGGAAATTTTCAGTTCACTATTGATCAAAAATGAGTTAAATGAGTTAACTCCTTTTTCTACTCAAATTGAATCAGTTAACTCCTTATTTTACTCAAATTAAATTTGTTAACTCCCTTTAATTTGGAAATCTCCCTTTATGACTTAACTTCACATTTAATCCTGACCGTTGATTAAAATCGATCTCAACCATTGATTAATTCCAAAAAAGTCTATTTAAGAGACCCTCATCTTTTCATTTTGAAATGTTGAATGAGAATTTGTATCGAATTTTTGTTGGAATTCATACTCACATTTGCTCATATTCACATATGCAAATATCAAGTTTGACCAAAATTTGACCAGATTTAACCACGGTTGAATTCATTTCACTAGTTTCGAAAAGAAGGTTGAAATCAGTTAACTCCTTTTTCTATTCAAACTGAATCAGTTAACATGTTATTTTACAAAAATTAAATCTATTAACTCCCTTTAATTTGGAAATCTCCCTTTAT
The DNA here is from genome assembly GCA_028749045.1 of Cupressus sempervirens. Lineage (NCBI taxonomy): Eukaryota > Viridiplantae > Streptophyta > Pinopsida > Cupressales > Cupressaceae > Cupressus > Cupressus sempervirens. The sequence continues at coordinate 107,656,403 of CM053788.1, forward strand.
GATTGAACTTCACCTTTAATCCTGACCGTTGATTGAAATTAATCTCAACCGTTGATGAATTCCAGGAAAGTCTATTTAAGAGACACTCATCTCTTCATTTTGAAAGGTTGAATGAGAATTTGCATCGAATTGTTGCTAGAATTCATACTCACATTTGCTCATATTCACATACGCTAAGATCAAGTTTGACCAAAAGTTGACCAAATTTAACCACAGTTGACTTGAGTTGACTAGTTTCAAATATTTTTTTGAAATAATTAAATGAAATTATTTAATTAAATGGAGTACTTACTTTTAATTAAATAAACAAAGTTATTTAATTAAATGAGAAGCCATTCCTAATTAATTAAATGAACTTTTTTCATTAAATAAAAAAAGTGTCTCTAGTTAATTAAAGAATATTGAATTAAATAGAAAAAGTAATTATGAGAGCATATCTCATTTTATTAAATTAAATATCTTAACAATATCTCTCTTTAGTTCAAAAAGTAAAATTTCCAGTTCTCTATTGATCAAAAAAGAGTTAAATCAGTTGACTCCTTTTTCTACTCAAATTGAATTAGTTAACTCCTTATTTTACTCAAATTAAATATTTTAACTCCCTTTAATTTCAAAATCTCCCTTTGTGACGGAAATTCATCTTTAATCCTGACCGTTGATTGAAATCGTTCTCAACTGTTGATGAATTCCAAGAAAGTCTATTTAAGAGATCCTCATCTCTTCATTTTGAAAGGTTGAATGAGAATTTGCATCAAATGGTTTCTGGAATTCATACTCACATTTGCTCATATTCACATACGCAAAGATCAAGTTTGACCAAATGTTGAGCAGGTCTAACCACAGTTGACTTGAGTTGACTAGTTTCGATAAGAATTTTGAAATAATTAAATGATATTATTTAACTAAATGGAGTACTTACTTCTAATTAATTAAACAAAGTTATTTAATTAAATCGGAAGCCATTCCTAATTAATTAAAGGAAGTTATTTAATTAAATAAGAAAAGTGTCTCTAATTAATTAAAGATTATTTAATTAAATAGAAAAAGTAATTATGAGAGCATATCTCATTTTATTAAATTAAATATCTCAACAAAATCTCTCTTCAGTTCAAAAAGGAAAATTTCCAGTTCACTATTGATCAAAAATGAGTTAAATCAGTTGACTCCTTTTTCTACTCAAATTGAATCAGTTAACTCCTTATTTTACTCAAATTAAATCAGTTAACTCTTTTTAATTTGGAAATCTCCCTTTATGACTGAACTTCACCTTTAATCCTGACCGTTGGTTGAAATCGATCTCAACTGTTGATGAATTCCAGGAAAGTCTATTTAATAGACCCTCATCTCTTCATTTTGAAAGGTTGAATGAAAATTTGCATCAAATTGTTGCTGGAATTCATACTCACATTTGCTCATGTTCACATACGCAAAGATCAAGTTTGACCAAAATTTGACCAGATTTAACCACGGTTGACTTCAGTTGACTAGTTTCGAAAAGAATTTTGAAATAATTAATTGATATTATTTAATTAACGTGGTACTTACTTCTAATTAATTAAACAAAGTTATTTAATTAAATCGGAAGCCATTCCTAATTAATTAAATGAATTTATTTAATTAAATAAGAAAATTGTCTCTTATTAATTAAAGATTATTTAATTAAATAGAAAAAGTAATTATGAGAGCATATCTCATTTTATTAAATTAAATATCTCAACAAAATCTCTCTTCAGTTCAAAAAGGGAAATTTCCAATTCATTATTGATAAAAAATGAGTTAAATCAGTGAACTCCTTTTTGTACTCAAATTGAATCAATTAACACCTTATTTTAATCATATTAAATCTGTTAACTCCCTTTAATTTGGAAATCTTCCTTTATGACTGAACTTCAGCTTAAATCTTGACCGTTGATTGAAATCGATCTCAACTCTTGATGAATTCCAAGAAAGTCGATTTAAGAGACCCTCATCTCTTCATTTTGAAAGGTTGAATGAGAATTTGCATCAAATTGTTGCTGGAATTCATACTCACATTTGCTCATATTCACATACGCAAAGATCATGTTTGACCAAAAGTTGACCAGATTTAACCACAGTTGACTTGAGTTGACTAGTTTCGAAATTTTTTTTGAAATAATTAAACGAAATTATTTAATTAAATAGAGTACTTTCTTTAAATTAATTAAACAAAGTTATTTTATTAAATGAGAAGCCATTCCTAATTAATTAAATGAAGTTATTTAATTAAATAAGAAAAGTGTCTCTAATTAATTAAAGATTATTTAATTAAATAGAAATAGTAATTATGAGAGCATATCTCATTTTATTAAATTAAATATCTCAACAAAATCTCTCTTCAGATCAAAAAGGGAAATTTTTAGTTCACTATTGATAAAAAACGAGTTAAATCGGTTAACTCCTTTTTCTACTCAGATTGAATCAGCTAACTCCTTATTTTATTCAAATTAAATCTGTTAACTCCCTTTAATTTGGAAATATCCCTTTATGACTGAACTTTACCTTTAATCCTGACCGTTAATTGAAATCGATCTCAACCGTTGATGAATTACAGGAAAGTCTATTTAAGAGACCCTCATCTCTTCATTTTGAAAGGTTGAATGAGAATTTGCATCAAATTATTTCTGTAATTCATACTCACATTTGCTCATATTCACATACGCAAAGATCAAGTTTGACAAAAAGTTGACCAAATTTAACCACGGTTGACTTGAGTTGACTAGTTTCAAAAAGAATTTTGAAATAATTAAACGAAATTATTTAATTAAATGGAGTACTTACTTTTAATTAATTAAACAAAGTTATTTAATTAAATGAGAAGCCATTCCTAATTAATCAATTGAAGTTATTTAATTAAATATGAAAAGTGTCTCTAATTAATTAAAGATTATTTAATTAAATAGAAAAAGTAATTATGAGAGGATATCTCATTTTATTAAATTAAATATCTCAACAAAATTTCTCTTCAGTTCAAAAAAAGAAATTTCGAGTTCACTATTGATCAAAAATGAGTTAAATCAGTTAACTCCTTTTTCTACTCAAGTTGAATTGGTTAACTCCTTATTTTACTCAAATTAAATCCGTTAACTCCCTTTAATTTGGAAATCTCCTTTTATGACTGAACTTCACCTTTAATCCTGACCATTTATTAAAATCGATCTCAACCGTTGATGAATTCTAGGAAAGTCTATTTAAGAGACCCTCATCTCTTCATTTTGAAAGGTTGAATGAGAATTTGCATCGAATTGTTGTTGGAATTCATACTCACATTTATTCATATTCACATACGAAAAGATCAAGTTTGACCAAAAGTTGACCATATTTAACCACGGTTGACTTGAGTTGACTAGTTTCGAAAAGAATTTTGAAATAATTGAACGAAATTATTTAATTAAATGGAGTACTTTCTTCTAATTAATTAAACAAAGTTATTTAATTAAATGAGAAGCCATTCCTAATTAATTAAATGAAGTTATTTAATCAAATAAGAAAAGTGTCTCTAATTAATTAAAGATTATTTAATTAAATAGAGAAAGTAATTATGAGTGCATATCTCATTTTATTAAATTAAATATCTCAACAAAATCTCTCTTCAGTTCAAAAAGGGAAATTTCCAGTTCGCTATTGATCAAAAATGAGTTAAATCAGTTAACTCCTTTTTCTACTCAAATTGAATCAGTTAACTCCTTATTTTACTCAAATTAAATCCGTTAGCTCCCTTTAATTTGGAAATCTACCTTTATGACTGAACTTCACCTTTACTCCTCACCGTTGATTGAAATCGATCTCAACCGTTGATGAATTTCAGGAAAATCTATTTAAGAGACCCTCATCTCTTCATTTTGAAAGGTTGAATGAGAATTTGCATCGAATTGTTGCTAGAATTCATACTCACATTTTCTCATATTCACATACGCAAAGATCAAGTTTGACCAAAAGTTGACTAGATTTAACCACAGTTTACTTGAGTTGACTAATTTTGAAAAGAATTTTGAAATAATTAAATGAAATTATTTAATTAAATGTAGTACTTACTTCTAATTAATTAAATAAAGTTATTTATTTAAATGAGAAGCAATTTCTAATTAATTAAATGAAGTTATTTAATTAAATAAGAAAAGTGTCTCTAATTAATTAAATATTATTTAATTAAACAGAAAAAGTAATTATGAGAGGATATCTCATTTTATTAAATTAAATATCTCAACAAAATCTCTCTTCAGTTCAAAAAGGTAAATTTGCAATTCACTATTGATAAAAAATGATTTAAATCAGGTAACTCCTTTTTCTACTCAAATTGAATCAGTTAACTCCTTATTTTACTCAAAATAAATCCGTTAACTCCCTTTAATTTGGAAATCTCCCTTGATGACTGAACTTCACTTTTAATCCTGATCGTTGATTGAAATCGATCTCAACCGTTGATGAATTCCAGAAAAGTCTATTTAAAAAACTCTCATCTCTTTATTTTGAAAAGTTGAATAAAAATTTGCATCAAATTGTTGTTGGAATTCATACTCACATTTGCTCATATTCACATACGCAAAGATCAAATTTGACAAAAAGTTGACCAGATTTGAGATGTAGTGCCTGGCCCTAGTTCACATTTTGTTTTAATTGCCAAACTCTTTTAGACCAGTTTTATACTTGATGTTTAGTAGCATCACATTCAGATTATCAGATATTGTTTTACATTCAGTTTATTATATAATTAGATTATTGGGTAGTCTATATTTCGGGCATGTATGATGATTATTCAATATTTTCAATTATCGATGATGATTAGTTAGATGGTTTATTATCACATGTGCTTTCTTATGGATACTTACCCCATACTGCATGTGTATGGTGTACATGTTTGTTTTCCTTATGTATGGTGTTTTTGATGTGGTTAAGGAAGGGAGTCGTAGTCACCTGCTAGTCGGGATCTACACGATGCACCACTTCCTGCCATTGTCTATTTAGCTTAGAATATTGTGTTTGTACATGCATACATTTTATGCAGATTGCAGGAACCGAGTATCGACTTCCCTGAATTGCCAGGATGAGCGTACCCTATCGCATTATCTCAATGGTAAGAGAGGGGAGATAAACTCTTAAGTCCAAATCCTAAACCCTTTAGCCAATTGTCCTAATTGATAATTAGGACAAGTATCTGAGTTAAGTACCCTCCAAATGCATCAAATGATGTTATTTCGTGATTATAACCCTTTTGTTTGATTTAGTATGTATTTTTCTATGATGAGTTTTCGTATGTTGCTTTATGAATCCTTGATGTATTTTCTATTAATTAAGTCTAATTAAAAAGATTAATTAATGATTTAATTTAATAGAAAATTATTATGATATTTTAATATTTGATTATAGTTAATTAATTAAGAAATTAATTAAATAAAAAGAATTGAATTTGGAGATAAAAGTTTAAGGATAACTAAGAACATGAAATATTTACTTAATTTAATAATAATATATCTAGAGTTCATTTTTAAATAAATGCTAAATATTATTGTTATTTAAATTAATTAAATATTTTATCAATTAAGTTTCTAAAATAAATTAAAAGTTGAAAGATATTAAATTATTAAAGTTTCTAGATCGCATGATGTGAGCTTGAGTTGAAAATAAAAGAAATTAATAAAAAGATAAAATAATAGAAAATAATAATGTTATTTTAATTTCATAAAGTGTACATTAGATTAAAGTAATAAATTAATTTAAAATAGAAGTCAAGTGGAATATTAAATAAAGTTATTTAATAATTCAACTTAATGTGCATTAAAAAGATAAAGCAAAGATAAAGAAAGTTAATTTTGGAGTTAACTCAGTTGAGCAAAGAGTCCTCTTGGGTGAATGCTTAATTAGTTCCCTGATTTGAGGAGAAAACTCCTTATCACAACTTTGGGGGTTCATTTTTGAGGGACACGAATTTGGACTGGGAATTTGGAGACGGGATTTTTGGGGAAGAACTTTTGTAAGCAAATTTGAGGAGAATTCTAGGAAGGACTTTCAGAAGAAAATTATTGAAGAGAAGCGAGTCCTCTTATAGTTTTGGAGATTGTGTATTAGCATCAGGTTCAGGTAGGGTCTGGTATTTTGACCCCTAAATGATTTAAGAAAGTTAATATGTTCTGTCTACTTCGTGATTGTAAGAACTTGTCTTCTCGAATGTGTGAATTATTCATTCTAGATCTGTTTCTATTTGATTTTGTCTATAAATCTAGATTGGAAAACTATTTAGAAAACCTCACTCATAAGTAAAAAGGAAACTTGGATTAAATCAGGTTTTGAGTTGAATTAAAATTGAATTGAGAAATTTAATTTGGAAAAATTGATTGTAATAGATTTTATTAAAAAAATAAAATTTAAAATTAAATCATATATATAATGTCATGCATGAGAGTTTGGTTTTATGAAAATAAATAAAATTATAATTTTAAATAAATAAAAATAATAATATAATAACATTTATTATTATTTTTAAAAAAAAATAATATATAATATAAGTGAGGAGGGGTCTGACCCACCCCCCCCCCCCCCTCACGTACTCATTTGTATGGCGGTCGACTGATTCGCAGGTCTGTACTGCAAATTCACAGTAGTCCTACCTCATATAATTAAGTGTCAGTAGGCTTTTAAATAGCCGCACGGCCATATTAAACTAGCTTTTTTATAAATTGTAATGTGTATTGTAACATTTTTAAAATATTAATAATTAATAATTTTAATATAAGTTGCATTTAATTATTAATTTATTTAATTAACCATTTTAATATTATTGTAAATTATTATTAATATTATAATAAGATTTTAATATTGCTCAATAATAATTATTCATACATTTTATTATTGTTTATTTAAATAATGCATTTAAATATAATTTATTTTCAAATAATAAAATTATGAGTAATTTTATTAATTATTAATAATTGATAATTATTGAGTTGGAAATATAAGTATTTAGGTTTTTGATAATTATTAATTTTATATATATATATATATATATATATATAGAATTTTAATTGAATTTAATTAATGATGAATTTAGTTAAAATGAAAATTGTAGATCTATAGTAATATTATCATTTTTTTTATATATAATATTTCTTAGATTGAAATTACTTATTTATTTCAGTAAGTTAAATAAACAACTTACCTTTAGATCTTTAAAACAAGCTGCATAGTTAGACTTTTTCAAGAAAAAGGACCAATCTATATGGATTAAAATGTACCTTTTTATACTCAAAAACTCACACTAAAATGAAGATTGGAACTTTACTGTGAACTGTAACACTATGATGTTTTCTGTGTACTATCTATGCTTTGGGAGTTTGGGGGTTGTTTAGTTTTGACCAGTCGTAGGTTGTTACCAGAGGCTCAGGGGTTATGTGATTGTGATGCTATGTTGTTTTGTTCTCGATCTTTCTTAACCCGACCATAGTAATGTGATAGAGTGCTCTATGATATGGATGTTTTTACTAGTTGTTATTGCTTTCCAGTTTCCTTGTGTGAGACTAAGGTGTATGTATTTGAGTTACCTGACTTAACCATTTTTGAGTCATTGATCAGTTATACTTGGGTTGCTTTCCAGTTGCATTGATGGGAGTGTAGTGTTTTTCTATGCTCTTGATGATGTCATGTTGTGATATGTTTGACTTGACCATTTTGGAGTCTTCGATCAGTTTTGTGTTCTATTATTGGAATTCTTTCTGGTTGCTCGTTGGAGAATCATGGGATATTGTGATTTATCATTGATGCCTTTAGATGCTGATAGAGATTTGTTGTGATCATTATAATTATTATTTGAGGCTATTCAGTTGCTCGTGGAGAACTGATGTGATGATTATGGATAATATTTATGATGTTTTCAGTCGCTTGTATAGGGCTGAGGTGATTTTATTATGATACTTGATTTTTTGATTTCATGAACCTAGAGTAGGTTATCTATGTGTAGTGTTGGAAAGTGGCTTGCAATGAGGGACGGGAGACCCGAAGTGGCTCTGGGCATGACTCATTGTAAGTTTTTTTTTTTAATAAGTGAAAACATCTCACCTAAATACTGACTTAAATGAACCTAATAAAATAACTGTATGTTCTCTCCCATGTCTTGAGTGCTAGTACAGACTAGGATGGGATAGAGAGAACGCTTGGTTACGACCTTGCATTCCGTAGTATGCCTCGTCAGTATGAGAGGATACTAGTGGTCGCAGGATCACAAGGGACCTGAGATTCCTAAGGGATTGCTCAGGTAACTTCCAACATGACTTTTGCGATGACACTTTCCCGCTTGCATACAAGGTTTCCTACATGTCTTGTGTGCCTCTGGGTCTAGATGTATATCTATGTTGGAACCTTTTAGTTAGTATACTTTGAGGATTTCCCAGACTTAGAGAGTGCTTGTGTTTTTTATTTTGATACCTTGTTTGGGACTTGAGACTATCTCCTCAATGTGGTGGGAGTCGACCATTTGGGTTCCACACGGTCGGGTGGTAGTGCTTTTACTCTTACCTTTGAGATTTGTTCGTAGTCACCGTAGTTGGAGCTTCTTGGGATGCTTGTTTATCATGATTAGATGATGTTATTTACTTATGTATTTCTTTATATTGATGATTAGCATGTTATATTTCTTTATGATTATGTTGTAGTATGTTTAGTAGTGACATCCCTAATACTATAGTACTGACGATCTTATCAGTGACTTGGGATGTTATGCGTGGGGATGGCTAGGGCCCACGATGGTCTGATGATGCTATTGATAGTTGGGAGGAACCACGCACTTAGATTAGTTCTATTTTATGATAGATGGATAGTTGTATTTCATGTTGGATGCTTATATCTTTTATGATGGATGGATGGATGTATCATGTATGGTATATGGTTTCATTTATTTTACTATACTTTGTATTATGGATTCTTGGAGGATGATGTACCTTTATTTCTAATTATGTATATTCTTTTAGCCTTTCATACCCTGTGACATGTACAGTGGATGATTGAGCATTTCGAATTAATTTGCCAAGAGGCATTCGAAACAAATGTATATTAAATGGATATTGGACTTTCTTATTATTCTTTCATATGAATGTGGTAGTTGTTAGACTTACAATTAATTAAATTTAAATGTGACTCAACGTCTTGGGATCCTTAGGGAATATAACCTGTTAGGTATGTTTGTTCATGATTACATGTTACTGCTTTCGCTACTATGCGTTTGATGTGTACATTATACTTCCTTGTTTAAAAAAAAAAAAAAGTTTGGCAAACTTAGTAAAACTTTAGGTTAATTCTTTTGGATCCCTTGGTGGGGCATTACACCATGGTTGACTTGAGTTGACTACTTTTGAAATTTCTTTTGAAATAATTAAATGAAATTATTTAATTAAATGGAGTAATTACTTCTAATTAATTAAACACAGTTATTTAATTAAATGAGAAGCCATTCCTAATTAATTAAATGAAGTTATTTAATTAAATAAGAAAAGTGTCTCTAATTAATTAAAGATTACTTAATTAAATAGAAAAAGTAATTATGAGAGCATATCTCATTTTATTAAATTAAATACCTAAACAAAATCTTTCTTCAGTTCACTATTGATAAAAAATGAGTTAAATCAGTTAACTCTTTTTTCTACTCAAATTGAATCAGTTAAATCCTTATTTTACTCAAATTAAATCCGTTAACTCAGTTTAATTTAGAAATCTCCCTTTATGATTGAACTTCACCTTTAATCCTGACCGTTGATCGAAATCGATCTCAACCATTGATGAACTCCAGGAAAGTCTATTTAAGAGACCCTCATCTGTTCATTTTGAAAGGTTGTATGAGAATCTGCGTCGAATTGTTGTTGGAATTGATACTCACATTTTCTCATATTCACATACACAAAGATCAAGTTTGACCAAAAGTTGACTAGATTAAACCACGGTTGACTTGAGTTGACTAATTTCGAACCGAATTTTGAAATAATTAAATGAAATTATTTAATTAAATGGACTACTTACTTCTAATTAATTAAACAAAGTTATTTAATTAAATGAGAAGCCATTCCTAATTAATTAAATGAAGTTATCTAATTAAATAATAAAAGTGTCTCTAATTAATTAAAGATTATTTAATTAAATAGAAAAAGTAATTATGAGAGCATATCTCATTTTATTAAACTAAATATCTCAACAAAATCTCTCTTTAGTTCAAAAAGGGAAATTTCCAGTTCACTATTGATAAAAAATGAGTTAAATCAGTTAACTCCTTTTTCTAATCAAATTGAATCAGTTAACTCCTTATTTTACTCAAATTAAATCCGTTAACTCTCTTTAATTTGGAAATCTCCCTTTATGACTGAACTTCACCTTTAATCCTGACCATTGATTGAAATTGATCTCAACCATTGATGAATTTTAGGAAAGTCTATTTAAGAGACCCTCATCTCTTTATTTTTAAAGGTTGAATGAGAATTTGCATCGAATTGTTCCTGAAATTCATACTCACATTTGCTCATATTCACATACGCAAAGATCAAGTTTGACCAAAAGTTGACCATATTTAACAACGGTTGACTTGAGTTGACTAGTTTTGAAAAGAATTTTGAAATAATTAAATGAAATTATTTAATTAAATGGAGTACTTACTTCTAATTAATTAAACAAAGTTATTTAATTAAATGAGAAGCCATTCCTAATTAATTAAATGAAGTTATTTAATTAAATAAGAAAAGTGTCTCTAATTAATTAAAGATTATTTAATTAAATAGAAAAATTAATTATGAGAGCATATCCCATTTTATTAAATTAAATATCTCAACAAAATCTCTCTCCAGTTCAAAAAGGGAAATTTCCAGTTCACTATTGATAAAAAATGAGTTAAATGAGTTAACTCCTTTTTCTACTCAAATTGAATCAGTTAACTCCTTATTTTACTCAAATTAAATATGTTAAATCCCTTTAAATTGAAAATCTTCCTTTATCACTAAACTTCACCTTTAATCCTAACCGTTGATTCAAATCGATCTCAACCGTTGATGAATTCCAGAAAAGTCTATTTAAGAGACCCTCATCACTTCATTTTGAAAGGTTGAATGAGAATTTGCATCGAATTGTTGCTGGAATTCATACTCACATTAGCTAATATTCACACATGCAAAGATCAAATTTGATCAAAATTTGACCAGATTTAACCACGTTTGACTTGAGTTGACTAGTTTCAAAAAGAATTTTGAAATAATTAAACAAAATTATTTAATTAAATGGAGTACTTACTTCTAATTAATTAAACAAAGTTATTTAATTAAATGAGAAGCCATTTCTAATTAATTAAATGAAGTTATTTAATTAAATAAGAAAAGTGTCTCTAATTAATTAAAGATTATTTTATTCAATACAAAACTTATTTATGAGAGCATATCTCATTTTATTAAATCAAATATTTCAACAAAATCTCTTTTCAGTTCAAAAGGGGAAATTTCCAGTTCACTATTGATCAAAAATGAGTTAAACCAGTTAACTCCTTTTTTTACTCGAATTGAATCAGTTAACTCCTTATTTTACTCAAATTAAATCTGTTAACTCCATTTAATTTGGAAATCTCCCTTTATGACTGAACTTCACCTTTAATCCTGACCGTTGATTGAAATCGATCTCAACCATTGATGAATTCCAGGAAAGTCTATTTAAGAGACCCTCATCTCATCATTTTGAAAGGTTGAATGAGAATTTGCATTGAATTATTGCTGAAATTCATACTCACATTTGCTCATATTCACATACGTAGAGATCAAGTTTGACCAAAATTTGACCATATTTAACCACGGTTGACTTGAGTTGACTAGTTTCGAAAAGAATTTTGAAATAATTAAACAAAATTATTTAATTAAATGGAGTACTTACTTCTAATTAATTATACAAAATTATTTAATTAAATGAGAAGCCATTCCTAATTAATTAAATGAAGCTATTTAATTAAATAAGAAAAGTGTCTCTAATTAATTAAAGATTATTTAACTAAATAGAAAAAGTAATTATGAGAGTATATCTCATTTTATTAAATTAAATATCTTGACAAAATCTCTCTTCAATTGAAAAAGGGAAATTTGCAGTTCACTATTGATAAAAAATGAGTTAAAATAGTTAACTCCTTTTTCTACTCAAATTGAATCAGTTAACTCCTTATTTTACTCAAATTAAATTTGTTAACTCCCTTTAATTTGGAAATCTCCCTTTATGATTGAACTTCACCTTTAATCCTGACCGTTCATTGAAATCAATCTCCACCATTGATGAATTCTATGAAAGTCTATTTAAGGGACTCTCATCTCTTCATTTTGAAATGTTGAATGAGAATTTGCATCGAATTTTTGCTGAAATTCATACTCACATTTGGTCATATTCACATATGCAAAGATGAAGTTTGAGCAAAAGTTGACCAGATTTAACCACAGTTGACCTGAGTTGACTAGTTTCGAAAAAAATTTTGAAATAATTAAATGGAGTACTTACTTCTAATTAATTTAAAAAATTTATTTAATTAAATGAGAAGCCATTACTAATTAATTAAATGAAGTTATTCAATTAAATAAGAAAAGTGTCTCTAATTAATTAAAGATTATTCAATTAAATAGAAAAAGTAATTATGAGAGCATATCTCATTTTATCAAATTAAATATCTGAACCAAATCTCTCTTCAGTTCAAAAAGGGAAATTTTCAGTTTACTATTGATAAAAAATGAGTTAAATCAGTTAACTCCTTTTTCTACTCAAATTGAATCAGTTAACACCATATTTTACTCAAATTAAATCTGTTAATTCCTTTTAATTTTTGAATCTCCCTTTATGACTGAACTTCACCTTTAATCCTGACCGTTGATTAAAATCGATCTCAGCCAGTGATGAATTCCAGGAAAGCCTATTTAAGAGACCCTCATCTCTTCATTTTGAAAGGTTGAATGAGAATTTACATCAAATTGTTGCTGGAATTCATACTCACATTTGCTCATATTCACATACGCAAAGATCAAGTTTGACCAAAAGTTGACCAGATTTAACAAAATCTCTCTTTAGCTCAAAAAGAGAAATTTCCAGTTCACTATTGATAAAAAAATGAGTTAAATAAGTTAACTCTGTTTTCTACTCAAATTGAATTAGTTAACTCTTTATTTTACTCAAATTAAATCTGTTAACTCCCTTTAATTTGGAAATCTCCCTTTATGACTGAACTTCACCTTTAATCCTGACCGTTGATTGAAATTGATCTCAACAGTTGATGAATTCTAGGAAAGTCTAGTTTAGAGACCCTAGCCTCTTTATTTTGAAAGGTTGAATGAGAATTTGCATCGAATTATTGCGAGAATTCATACTCACATTTTCTCATACTCACATACGCAAATATCAAGTCTGACCAAAAGTTGACCAAATTTAACCACGGTTGACTTGAGTTGACTAGTTTCGAAAAGAATTTTGAAATAATTAAACAAAATTATTTAATTAAATGGAGTACTTACTTCTAATTAATTAAACAAAGTTATTTAATTAAATGAGAAGCCATTCCTCATTAATTAAATGAAGTTATTTATTTAAATAATAAAAGTGTCTCTAATTAATTAAAGATTATTTAATTAAATAGAAAAAGTAATTATGAGAGCATATCTCATTTTATTAAATTAAATATCTCACCAAAATCTCTCTTTAGCTCAAAAAGAGAAATTTCTAGTTCACTATTGATAAAAAATGAGTTAAATTAGTTAACTCTATTTTCTACTCAAATTGAATCAGTTAACTTCTTATTTTACTCAAATTAAATCCATTAACTCCCTTTAATTTGGAAATGTCCCTTTATGACTGAACTTCACCTTTAATCTTGACAGTTGATTGAAATCGATCTCAACCGTTGATGAATTACAGGAAAGTCTATTTAAGAGACCCTCATCTCTTCATTTTGAAAGGTTGAATGAAAATTTGCATCGAATTGTTGGGAGAATTCATACTCACATTTGCTCATATTCACATACACAAAGATCAAGTTTAACTAAAAGTTGACCAGATTTAACTACAGTTGACTTGAGTTGACTAGTTTCGAAAAGAATTTTTAAATAATTAAATGAAATTATTTAATTAAATGGAGTACTTACTTCTAATTAATTAAACAAAGTTATTTAGGTAAATAAGAAGCCATTCCTAATTAATTAAATGAAGTTATTTAATTAAATTAGAAAAGTGTCTCTAATTAATTAAAGATTATTTAACTAAATAAAAAAAGTAATTATGAAAGCATGTCTCATTTTATTAAATTAAATATCTCAACAAAATCTCTCTTCAGTTCAAAAAGGGAAATTTCCAATTCACTATTGATCAAAAATGAGTTAAATCAGTTAACTCCTTTTTCTACTCAAATTGAATCAGTTAACTTCTTATTTTACTCAAATTAAATCTGTTAACTCCGTTTAAGTTAGAAATCTACCTTTATGACTGAACTTCAACTTTAATCTTGACCGTTGATTGAAATCGATCTCAATCGTTGATGAATTCTAGGAAAGTCTATTTAAGAGACCCTCATCTCTTCATTTCGAAAGGTTGAATGAGAATTCACATTGAATTGTTGTTGGAATTGATACTCACATTTGCTCATATTCACATAGGCAAAGATCAAGTTTAACCAAAAGTTGACCAAATTTAACTACGGTTGACTTGAGTTGACTAGTTTCGAAAAGAATTTTGAAATAATTAAACGAACTTATTTAATTAAATGGAGTACTTACTTCTAATTAAATAAACAAAGTTATTTAATTAAATAAGAAAAGTGTCTCTAATTAATTAAAGATTATTTAATTAAATAGAAAAAGTAATTATGAGAGCATATCTCATTTTATTAAATTAAATATCTCAAAAAAATCTCTCTTCAGTTCAAAAAGGGGAATTTTCAGTTCACTATTGATAAAAAATGAGTTCAATCAGTTAACTCCTTTTTCTACTCAAATTGAATCAATTAATTCTTTATTTTACTCAAATTAAATCCGTTAACTTCCTTTAATTTAGAAATTTTCCTTTATCACTGAACTTCACCTTTAATCCTAACCGTTGATTGAAATCGATCTCGACCGTTGATGAATTCCAGAAAAGTCTATTTAAGAGACCCTCATCTCTTCATTTTGAAAGGTTGAATGATAATTTGCATCGAATTGTTGCTGGAATTCATACTCACATTTGCTCATATTCACATACGCAAAGATCAAGTTTGACCAAAAGTTGACCAGATTTAACCACGGTTGTTTTGAGTTGACTAGTTTCTAAAAAAAATTTGAAATAATTAAATGAAATTATTTAATTAAAAGGATTACTTACTTCTAATTAATTATACAAAGTTATTTAATTAAATGAAAAGCCATTTCTAATTAATCAAATGAAGTTATTTAATTAAATAAGAAAAGTGTCTCTAATTAATTAAAGATTATTTAATTACAAAGAAAAAGTAATTATAAGAGCATATCTCATTTTATTAAATTAAATATCTGAACAAAATCTCTCTTCACTTCAAAAAGGGAAATTTCCAATTCACTATTGATCAAAAATGAGTTAAATCAGTTAACTCATTTTTCTACTCATATTGAATCAGTTAACTCCTTATTTTACTCAAATTAAATCTGTTAACTCCCTTTAATTTGGTAATCTCCCTTTATGACTGAACGTCACCTTTAATCATGACCAATGATTGAAATCGATCTCAACTGTTGATGAATTCCAGCAAACTCTACTTAAGAGACC
Source organism: Cupressus sempervirens (assembly GCA_028749045.1). Classification (NCBI taxonomy): domain Eukaryota; kingdom Viridiplantae; phylum Streptophyta; class Pinopsida; order Cupressales; family Cupressaceae; genus Cupressus; species Cupressus sempervirens. The sequence continues at coordinate 107,672,168 of CM053788.1, forward strand.
CTCATCTCTTCATTTTCAAAGATTGAATGATAATTTGCATCGAATTGTTGCTGGAATTCATACTCACATTTGCTCATATTCACATACACAAAGATCAAGTTTGACAAAAAGTTGGCCAAATTTAACCACGGTTGACTTGAGTTGACTAGTTTCGAAAAGAATTTTTAAATAATTAAACGAAATTATTTAATTAAATGGAGTACTTACTTCTAATTAATTAAACAAAGTTATTTAATTAAATGAGAAGCCATTACTAATTAATTAAATAAAGTTATTTAATTTAAAAAAAAAAGTGTCTGTAATTAATTAAAGATTATTTCATTAAATAGAAAAAATAATTATGAGACCATATCTCATTTTGTTAAATTAAATATCTCAAGAAAATCGCTCTTCAGTTCAATAAGGAAAATTTCCAGTTCAATGTTGATAAAAAATGATTTAAAACAGTTAACTCCTTTTTCTACTCAAATTGAATCAGTTAACTCTTTATTTTACTCAAATTAAATCCGTTAACTCCCTTTAATTTGGAAATCTCCCTTTACGACTGAACTTCACCTTTAATCCTGACAGTTGATTGAAATCGATCTCAACCATTGATGAATTTTAGGAAAGTCTATTGAAGAGACCCTCATCTATTCATTTCGGAAGGTTGAATGAGAATTTGCATCGAATTGTTGCTGGAATTCATACTCACATTTGCTCATATTCACATACGCAAAGATCAGGTTTGACCAAAAGTTGATCAATTTTACCTACGATTGACTTGAGTTGACTAGTTTGGAAAAGAATTTTGAAATAATTAAACAAAATTATTTAATTAAATGGAGTACTTACTTCTAATTAATTAAACGAAGTTATTTAATTAAATGAGAAGCCATTCCTAATTAATTAAATGAAGTTATTTAATTGAATAAGAAAAGTGTCTCTAATTAATTGAAGATTATTTAATTAAATAGAAAAAGTAATTATGAGAGCATATCTCATTTTATTAAATTAAATATCTCAACAAAATCTCTCTTAAGTTCAAAAAGGTAAATTTCCAGTTCACTGTTGAGCAAAAATGAGTTAAATCAGTTAACTCCCTTTTCTGCTCAAATTGAATCAGTTAAGTGCTTATTTTAAGCAAATTAAATCCATTAACTCCTTTTAATTTTGAAATCTCCCTTTATGACTGAAATTCACGTTTTATCCTGACCGTTGATTGAAATCGATCTCAACCGTTGATGAATTCCAGGAAAGTCCATTTAAGAGACCGTCATCTCTTCATTTTGAAATGTTGAATGAGAATTTGCATCAAATTGTTGCTGGAATTCATACTCACATTTGCTCATATTCACATATGCAAAGATCAATTTTGACCAAAAGTTGGCCAGATTTAACCATAGTTGGCTTGAGTTGACTAGTTTTGAAATTTTTTTTGAAATAATTAAATGAAATTATTTAATTAAATGGAGTACTTACTTCTAATTAATTAAACAAAGATATTTAATTAAATGAGAAGCCATTCCTAATTAATTAAATGAAATTATTTAATTAAATTAGAAAAGTGTCTCTAATTAATTAAAGATTATTTAATTAAATTAAAAAAATAATTATGAGAGCATGTCTCATTTTATTAAATTAAATATCTCAACAAAATCTCTCTTCAGTTCAAAAAGGGAAATTTCCAGTTCACTATTGATCAAAAATGAGTTAAATCAGTTAACTCCTTTTTCTACGCAAATTTAATCATTTAACTCCTTATTTTACTCAAATTAAATATGTTAACTCCCTTTAATTTTGAAATCTCCCTTTATGACTGAACTTCATCTTTAATCCTAACCGTTGATGGAAATCGATCTCAACTGTTGATGAATTCTAGAAAAATCTATTTAAGAGACCCTCATCTCTTCATTTTGTAAGGTTGAATGAGAATTTGCATCGAATTATTGCTGGAATTCATACTCACATTTGCTCATATTCACATACGCAAAGATCAAATTTGACCAAAAGTTGACCAGATTTAACAACGGTTGACTTGAGTTGACTAGTTTCGAAAAGAATTTTGAAATAATTAAATGAAATTATTTAATTAAATGGAGTACTTACTTTTAATTAATTAAACAAAGTTATTTAATTAAATGAGAAGCCATTCCTAATTAATTAAATGAAGTTATTTAATTAAACAAGAAAAGTGTCTCTAATTAATTAAAGATTATTTAATTAATTAGAAAAAGTAATTATGAGAGCATATCTCAGTTTATTAAATTAAATATCTCAACAAAATCTCTCTTCAGTTCGAAAAGGGAAATTTGCAGTTCATTATTGATAAAAAAATAAGTTAAATCAGTTAACTCCTTTTTCTACTCAAATTGAATCAGTTAACTCCTTATTTTACTCAAATTAAATCTGTTAACTCCCTTTTAATTTGGAAATCTTCCTTTATGACTGAACTTCACCTTTAATCCTGACCGTTAATTGAAATCGATCTCAACCATTGATGAATTCCAGAAAAGTCTATTTAAGAGACCTTCATCTCTTCATTTTGAAAGGTTGAATGAGAATTTGCGTCAAATTGTGACTGGAATTCATACTCACATTTGCTCATATTCACATATGCAAAGATCAAGTTTGACCAAAAGTTGACCAGATTTAACTACGGTTGACTTGAGTTGACTAGTTTCAAATTTTTTTTTGAAATAATTAAACAAAATTATTTAATTAAGTGGAGTACTTACTTCTAATTAAGTGAACAAAGTTATTTAATTAAATGAGAAGCCATTCCTAATTAATTAAATGAAGTTATTTAATGAAATAAGAAAAGTGTCTCTAATTAATTAAAGATTTTTTAATTAAATAGAAAAAGTAATTATGAGAGCATATCACATTTTATTAAATTAAATATCTCAACAAAATCTCTCTTCAGTTCAAAAAAGGAAATTTCCATTCCACTATTGATCAAAAATGAGTTAAATCAGTTAATTCCTTTTTCTACTCAAATTGAATCAGTTAACTCCTTATTTTACTCAAATTAAATCTGTTAACTCCCTTTAATTTAGAAATCTCCCTTTATGACTGAACTTCGCCTTTAATCTTGACCGTTGATTGAAATCGATCTCAACCGTTGATGAATTGCAGAAAAGTCTATTTAAGAGACCCTCATCTCTTCATTTTGAAAGGTTGAATGAGAATTTGCATCGAGTTGTTACGGGAATTCATACTCACATTTTCTCATATTCACATACGCAAAGATTAAGATTGACCAAAAGTTGACCAAATTTAACCACAGTTGACTTTAGTTGACTAGTTTCAAAATTTTTTTAAAAATAATTAAACAAAATTATTTAATTAAATGGAGTACTTACTTCTAATTAATTATACAAAGTTATTTAATTAAATGAGAAGCCATTCCTAATTAATTAAATGAAGTTATTTAATTAAATAAGAAAGGTGTCTCTAATTAATTAAAGATTATTTAATTAAATAGAAAAAGTAATTATGAGAGCATATCTCATTTTATTAAATTAAATATCTCAAGAAAATCTCACTTCAGTTCAAAAAGGGAAATTTTCTGTTCACTATTGATCAAAAATGAGTTAAATCAGTTAACTCCTTTTTGTACTCAAATTGAATCAGGTAACTCCTTATTTTGCTCAAATTAAATCTGTTAACTCCCTTTAATTTGGAAATCTCCCTTTATGACTGAACTTCACCTTTAATCCTGACCGTTGATTGAAATCGATCTTAACCGTTGATGAATTCTAGGAAAGTCTATTTAAGAGACCCTCATCTCTTCATTTTGAAAGGTTGAATGAGAATTTGCATCGAATTGTTGCTGGAATTCATACTCACATTTGCTCATATTCACATACGCAAAGATCAAGTTTGACCAAAAGTTGACCAAATTTAGCCACGGTTGACTTGAGTTGACTAGTTTCAAATTTTTTTTTGAAATAATTAAATGAAATTATTTAATTAAATGGAGTACTTACTTCTAATTAATTAAACAAAGTTATTTAATTAAATGAGAAGCCATTCCTAATTAATTAAATGAAGTTATTTAATTAAATAAGAAAAGTGTCTCTAATTAATTGAATATTATTTAATTAAATAGAAAAAGTAATTATGAGAGCATATCTCATTTTATTAAATTAAATATCTCAGCAAAATCTCTCTTCAATTGAAAAAGGGAAATTTCCAGTTCACTATTGATCAAAAATGAGTTAAATGAGTTAACTCCTTTTTTAACTCAAATTGAATCAGTTAACACCTTATTTTACTCAAATTAAATCTGTTAACTCCCTTTAATTTGGAAATCTCCCTTTATGACCGAACTTCACCTTTAATCCAGACCGTTGATTGAAATCGATCTCAACCGTTGATGAATTCCATGAAAGTCTATTTAAGAAACCCTCATCTCTTCATTTTGAAAGGGTGAATGATAATTTGCATCGAATTGTTGCTGGAATTCATACTCACATTTGCTCATATTCACATACGCAAAGATCAAGTGTGACCAAAAGTTGACCAGATTTAACCACGATTGACTTGTGTTGACTAGTTTCGAAAAGAATTTTGAAATAATTAAACAAAATTATTTAATTAAATGGAGTACTTACTTCTAATTAATTAATTAGAGTTATTTAATTAAATGAGAAGTCATTCCTAATTAATTAAATGAAGTTATTTAATTATATAAGAAAAGTGTCTCTAATTAATTAAAGATTATTTAATTAAATTTAAATGTTCCTTTACTGATTTTATATGATATTTCATGCCTCTAATCAAATTTTCAAAATCAAACAACTAATATCACAAAGATCCACCAAATTTCTCAAGAAACCCCAAATCGGGTATGCCGAAAATAGTGCCAAAAGATTCACAGCTTCACCTATTATGAATAAATCTGTAAGTGAACATTTTTACAAAAAATTGAGCAGCATAACAGCCTATAAAATGACATTTTCAGATTTGTATAACATGCACACAATAGCTCCCAAATGGAGGACAAAAACAATGCTCATCAGGCTCCCGAAAATAGCACAAAATAGCTTGGAATCACCACAAAAACTTAATAATCTATCACAGAAGTTGTCATGCCTAGACTACGAGGGAAAAAACACACACAACCCTTTTTTTTTTTAATAACTAATAATTAAACATGCTCTAAGTTTGATATGATTGAGATAGAAGTTTTAGTACAGGTTCTTTACATTACAATCCTAAAGTTTTAAACATGAGGACGATAAAATCGTTAAAATTTTAAAACTTCTGTTATTAGATTAATATCGATAAAATTATGATATTTCATTAACTTATAATGATATGCAATAAAACTTACTTAAATAACAATGTACATGAATTCGGATCTAAAATTACTTGCAATATCAAATCAATCAAACCTACATTAAAACTTATTTAAATAGCCAATTAATCGATAAATTTAATCTACTTAATGGTTAAAACAGTTAGAGTACATTTAAATTTAAGCTAACTAAATTAGTATTTACAAAATTAAACATAAGTAAGTAACTAAAAATTATTAACAATTACAACAAAAGTCCTTAATCAAAACATAAAATAACCTTAAACTTTATTAAAACAACTAATTATACTTTAACAATTTAAAGTTTCATTTTAAACTAACTATATATATATATATATATAAATATTAATAAAGAACTAAAAAAAAAAAATTAAATAACTAACTAATCTAAAACTAAACTTAAAGTTCAAAACTAACTAATTTAACTTACAAGCTAACTAAACCCTATATCTTAATCTAACTACAACTTAACTAAACTCTTAACACTCTAACATAATTTAAAACATTTAAACAAACTCAAACTAAAATAATCAAACAAACTAACCTACACCTAACCCAGCTAACTCTAACCTACTAACTCTAGTCTATCTAATCCAAGCTAACCTACCCCTAACCATTAATCATACCACTTGGCTACAAGTCAGGTCGATCTGACCCCTCCCTACACCTCTTCCTAGGCCCCACGCAACCCCAAGACTGCACATCAAGGAAAAGGTACGCAGAGGAGATGAAGTCTATGTTTTTGAACAAACATCAACTTGCAACATTAATACAAACCCAAAAAGCTAAGCCAACGTCCACAATCTATGTCATGTCATGACATAGCTCTCTCCACCCAACTTTCCACGCAGCCCAAAGTAGGGGAAATGTAACCCAAGAGGTGGGCACGTGAACAGAGGTGAGCAAGGGAGTTTAAGGAAAAGAAAATGACCACCACAAATTTCCTCTCCCAACATAAATGTCACCTTCCCCCAAACTGGCTGCTAGAAAAGGAGGAGGATGGGGATGGGACAAGGTGGCAGGATGATGTCACCCACCCATCCATCCACTTTGACTAAGACAAGACACAAAAAATTTTTTTTAAAGCAAGCTTAAACTGACGTCCAAGGCCAAGGAGAGCAATAAATTCATAAAGTTTTATAGGTGATAATATAGATATTAACTTTTTAAAATATACATATTTATATATTCAAATTTATGCACCCATGAGATTAACATAAGATTTATTTTATTTCTTTATTCTTTTAGGAAGGAATCTATGCAAGAATATGCTTTGTGGTCTTGGAAGGAATGAAATTTTCTCCTCATGTATTTTCCAGAGAGTTTTTACTCCTGGGAGTGCATTTCTTTTTTTGAAGAAAATTTTTAACAAGGCATGGTCATGTTATTTTATGCATTTCATTTATGTTACTAAGGATTTAATCAAATCTATTATTAACATTTTTCCTTTATACAAGCATTCCAATGCAAGGGAATACATGAGGTATAGTCTCTCAATCTCTTATTTAAACATGTATGTTTTATATTAATTCTTCAAGGACATGGTATGAGTTCTAAATTCTAATTATTATTATTATTTTTTGATTTCAAGAATACAACCTCTTAGTCCAATTGATCATATTTGAAGAACTTAGGAGGTGAATGATACTATACACATAATTAAAAAAAAAAAGGTGGTGGATTATTCTAATTCAAATTTGATTATAATCACCATGAAATTTATCAAGAAATGAAATATCTTCAATTTCGTAATATAGGGTTTGCTCTTGATTTGATCTCATCATAATACTTATACATCATATTTGAAACTCACTATATCAATTCAACTCTTCATTATCGTAATTAAAACTTGAACATTCATAATTCAAGACATTATCTACCAACAATTTTCTCACAAACATAAGCCAAATTTTAAATTCACAAGGAAACATTGCAAGGATAATTTCATAAATCTCTCTTTTTTTTTCTATTATGCATCCTAGTTCAAGGCTCCACCGGGAAAGAACTAGTAAGAAAACCTGGTGTCGTTGCCATTTACAATAAGGTTTAAAATACAATTTACAATAGGATCTCAATATCAAATTTCAACAATTAAATCAAATTTTTCCTCGTGATCAAAATCAAGGAATTTGTAATATTTTCTGAATCTCTTTTCAAGAACCATGGAGGAAACCAATAACTGATCAGGTGACAACCAAGCAGAACCAAAAGAAATCAAACATGCATAATCATACATGGTTTACACAATAGGATTCACAATGAATCAAGACTAGGGAAAGGTGGATTCTTCCAACAGGAGAAGTCAAGCACAACACCAATTCAGATGCCCAATCGGGGCTAATAACCAAGAACTTCTGTTCTTCCTTTTAAACATGCCATACTCATACCAGGTTTGTGCTGACGGGTAGGGGCCCATAACACCCTACCCTTTATCCCTCATCTCATCCTGAGAAGAGACTCTACATTGGTTGGAGTCCAACTAAACAGACCTTTCCCAAAATTGGTCACTTCTGCCCTATCCAAGGGTGAGTAATACCAAAACACCCATGCAAGGAAAAATCAAAATTGCAACCATACAAAAGAAAGAAAAAAAAAAAAACCAAAATAACATGGTTATCAAAATCTTTCCAACATACCCACATCCATACAAACAGTGAATCAGCAACAAGGTAGCATGAACATGAAACAAACCATAAAAACTGAATAGGGGAGATGAGAATTTCCTACCTTCACAAGGAGGTAATGGAAATGAACAAGTTTGAGCAGAGTATCCCTTTCCTTCCTTCCTTCAACCTTCAAGCATTCCTCTCTAAATGTAGAGATAGGGTAACCACCCACTAGTCCAAGGAAGGCCTCTAAATAAGCCTCCAACTCAACCACCCAAAAGGAGCAATAACTATTTCCACCCACTAGTCACTCTAGAAACTCCTAACTCAACCTACACTATTTTTAGACCCTAAGTGGAGATGAGGTGAGGTAACTCAATATAACCATGATCAATTTTCGGACAAAGGCAAAAAGGCACTTTTTGAGTGACCTCAAAAGTCAAAAAAAGGGGCTTAGGGGTTGGAAAAGACCCCTAACCCATACCCATACCCTTTGGTTAGAATAAAAACAATTTTTAAAGTCTTAGGAAAGAGGTTTAGAGTCAAATAAAATTTAAGAATAAAATAGGTCCAATTCACTACTCTAACTTGCAAATAAGCACTAATCCGGATTAAGGGATGACTAACCTTGATTAAGAACCTAAATAGGAAAACTGACACTAACTTAAACCAACTTGGTCCAAAGGTTAAACAATTAACCCTAAATAGCCACTGAAGCACATAACCATTTTACGAGTGTCAAGTGACACTGAAAGAACATAATTATGAACATGAACATTCACTGAACAAGGAAGATGCATACATACATCTCACAATACAAATATGTGAATTACGAACAACAAGGTTTTCAAATTTAGCACATGGAGATCAGTTATGTTCCTCTGTAGGGTTTCTTGGCTAAATATCTGCACACTCATTGCACATATCAGTAGTCCCGTAAAATCATATGTACATAAATGTATATGTATTCAAAAATTCACATAAATTAAAACATACATCAATAAGGGTTTCTTTATCCTACTTAATTCTTAATCATTTAAAATCTCTTAAATCAAAGTCTCGATCCTACATTTACTAATTTCATCAACATACATATACATGAAACATTAAATGAAAATCATCAAATATATCTAAAAATAACATCACACAACATGAAATAATAAAATATGTTCTAAGCATCAAATAATGTCTCAACATCTCGAGTCGTGAATAACAAAATAAGCGTAATGTATCACTATGCTACGATGGGTCGGGGCGAGGCCTCATAGAAGTATAATCATATCCAAATACATAGTTTCAGCTCTATTTTAACATTTAAAAGTCTGATATACAGTAGCAACCCAAACTGATATGAGATACTCAACCGGAAACACCAAACTCTTACAAAAAATACACTCGAAAACTCACAAATCTGCACTGTTCAGCACAAAGGCAAACTCTGCATGAGCATGCACATGGAATGGCTTCAAACTCCCATCCTTAGCCTTCTTAGAAACCTACAAACTCCCGTTCTTGGGTCTCCCTGAAAACTTGCAAACTCCTGTTCTTGGGTCTCCTTTTCCATAGGTTTGGCAACCTTTGAAGAATAACAAAGAAATGAGCAAAAATCAAGTTCTAAAATTAGCCCAAAATGTCTCCAAACCCCTTAAAAGAGGTCATAACCATAACTCATGTCCAAGAGGGGTTAATAAAACATATTTTAATAATAATTTTCATTTATTAGTCCATTAGCTTCCAAAGATTATCCCCTTTTTTCTGAAACTTCACCTTTTTGGGCCTGCCTGCCTTAGGAAAGATTATTATTTTTAATTATTTGAAAAAGGGACATGACAAGTCCTCCCCTCCCAAATATTGCTTGTCCTCAAGCAATGGCTGAACAATAAACCAATCAATCCACCTGGATCCCAAATGTAGTCATGAACTATACTACTATAAATTAACACAGGCTCCTGCAATACCCTCTGCAATACAACCAAGAGGAATCCATAACCAAACTGACAATTATAGCTCAACCAAACTCCAAAATCAACACTACCATAGTTAGAAACCCATGAGACACAAAATCTTAGAACATCAGAACCCAAGTAAAGTGGATAAATCAAACTACCAACATAGTAAATACCATCAACACATCCCACTGGTCTATACAGAATGTACAATCCAACTCTGACACAATGGTGAATGCTCTTGAATAAAACTGTACTGTGTATGGAGAATCCACACACTGTACAACTCTTGTAGGCAACACAACTCTGTAGATCACCAACCACTATCTCATAACCATTACTCCCATGCATTACTGATGGTGAAAAGATATTACAAAATAAATAGCAAGAAATGGAACCCAAACCAAATTTTCCTGCCATCAACTCCTCAACACAAGGATCAAATGCTAACTTATGTACATACCCTGCAATATAATGTTGATAAAAAAAACCAAACTTAATCAATAGTTCACCATGAACAAGTGATACAACCCACTGTGACTGATCAACAGCTAAGTCAGGAGATGTCATAGCTAAAGGAGTAGAATCAATAACAACACCCGTTGAAGCATCACTCCAAAACTCCTGCTCTAAGCCATGTATTATCAAGCTATCAACTGCAAAACCTATCGCCATGTCGTGCCCATCACAACTCTCATCCTGAGGCATCAAACTATCCCATAACTGATGATAAGCATTAGGAACCAAAATACATCTCTGTATCATCATCTCATCAACAAGGTCATCAAAGGTGAATTTATGAGCATACCTCACAATGTAATGTTGATAGAATGCGCCAATCTTAGTCAATGGCTCAGACTGCAGTCTAGATGAAACTAACTACAATTGATCATTAACCATGTTGGTACTAACTACTACCTCTGAAGATATCACCAAGGGAGTAGTATTACTACCAGAAACCATGCCAACTGCTGGCTCATCTACATCACACATGATCTTTGATACATCTCTAGTCTCCGTGCCATTAGTACTAGAGGCCACCACCATGTCAGGCATACAACAATTTGCTATAACACCCAACTCAACTGAACCTAACTCTAGTGGGAACGAACTTGATATGCCAATGTTAGTATCAAGAATGGATGCATCCCCATCTCCACTGTCTCTGACAATCTCGGCCATGGACATCCTTGGATCACCAAATACCATAGCTTGTGACTATATAGAATTAGTGAAAGACTGTAGTCGCTCTAATTCCATGGTCACCTTAGCCAAATGAAACTGTGACTCCTCGAAAGCCAACTGTGTACTCTCAAGAATCTCAGAAGTCACCTTGAGTTTCTGAGTAAGCTCACTCACCTCATCTTCCTTGGCCAACAATGCATCGTATGTTGTACTCCCCCACTCCATAAGATAATCTCTATCGGCTACCAGCTGCATATAATTCTATCTCAGAATCTGGATAGCCTCCCATAAAGAGTGGAACTCTATCAAGGAAAGATAACTACCTCCCTCCTCATCACTAGTAGGAGAACCCCATCCATAAACTACTAACAACTGACGAGCAGCGTTGAAATGCTGGCAAGCGATAGAAATATCTCGCTCACTAACTCTCAACAGATTAGGCACATGATGGCACTGTCTAGACTATCTCCCACAAACCTCCTCTGATGCACTGTCTAAAGGAATATTCTCAAAGTTACTAGTCTTTAGAGTATTACCATACATATCCTATGAATCAAATCCAAAGCTCATATCAACATATGAAGTATCAAAAACTATAGCATTGCTGTCCAACTCCTTTGTACCAAAAGAAACTGCCAAGGAAACTAAGTCCTCAAAACTACCCACTGCATCCTCTTGGATGTCATCAATGCCAATATGATCCTGGGACTCATTTTTACACACTGCCAAATATGAAAGATCATCAACACATTCCAGCAAGTATGGTCCACTGAATATATGAACAAAGCCCAACACCAGTGTATAAAAACTAATACCAACATCAGACAAGCTGCTAGCACAAGAAAAGACAACACCGTGCAATCTACTAATCAAATCCATGATAGCACCCAAACAAACATTGCTACCAAAAAGTGTTAAAGATCTCCAATCAACTGAATCCCAAATGCCAATATAACAATCTCGAGTCCATATCCATAAACTAGAATCAGCTAGTAACTCAAGCAAATTCCTCACCTGAGTAATATGACCAATACCAACTAACTCCACATACCTGTCATGATGAGATAATGTAGTCACAATACTATCTTCACTCACCTTCAGCTGGCGGGATAAATTATGTGAAGTACTACTAGCCTCAACTTCATGTGATGAAGCATCTAATTGTGCCTGGTACTCTATCTTAGAAAAGTCATGAATGCTCAATGTCTGCTCATCTCTACCAGGTATCTCACCATCATGCATAACAACATCCTCATAATCATCATCCTTGAGGTCAAATCTATCTATCACTCTTTGACTAAAATCATCAAATGTAGTTACCTGATCATGACCTTGAGTAGTCATTCCATGATACCACCAATCATAGGCTGCAACTTCCAAGTGTAGACTTGCAATTTGAACACCATCACTCTCCTTCATGGGGTTAAGTGTGAAGAAGGTTTGTAATTTTTGTAGCCATGCTCTAGCTGAAATTTTCTTTGTTCCATCAAAAATAGGTGCTATAAACTTGCTTATTTTATTTTTGAGCTCTCTTCCACTTATGTCATGCTCCCTTCTGTACTCTTTCTTGGGCATCAAAGTGTTCATCATATCCACATATTCTCTAAAAGGAACTAAATTGTGAAAGTCATCATCTAAACTATTGTAAGTAACTCTTAATGCAATCAAGTTACCTGTAACCTCTTCCATGGGATTAAAGGCTGGATTTGGCACTGGTGGCTCATCTGCATGCAGAAAAATAGTTTTTGGTAATTGAGAGGGTGTGAGTTTCAGATTTTTTGACTCCTCTAAAGTGCTCCCTTTCTCATTAATAGATGCAACTCCTTGCAATTTTTTTGTCAATATTCGCAAAGTCTCTCTAGTTTCTGCCAAACTATCCACTATTTGCTTCTAAGTATTTTGGATGTCTTGGAAGAATTTCTTTGCCATCTCATCTAGATTAGCCATACTTTTTCGTTCCTTGGATTTTGTACTTTTGCTTTCAACTGGAGGTTTCACCAAAAATTTTTTATTCTTTTCTCGCTGTAAATATCGCTTTTCTCTTTCACTTAGTTGCATGCAACCATAAATTTTGACATGCAGCTGATTATAAGCAACATGCAACCACCAAATTCACCAAGAACTAATATGCAAATGATTAGAAATAGAATGCAACCATAAATTTTGACATCCAACTGATTGGAAGCAACATGCAACCATAAATAATGACATGCAAAATTTGGGTAGTTATCAAAACTGACATGCAAGATCTGGGTAGTTGTCAAAACTGACATGCAAGATCTGGGTAGTTGTCAAAATTGACATGCAAGATCTGGGTAGTTGTCAAAACTGACATGCAAGATTTGGGTAGTGTCAAAACTAACATGCAAGATCTAGGTAGTTGTCAAAACTAACATGCAAAATCTGGGTAGTTGTCAAAACTGACATGCAAAATCTGGGTAGTTGTCAAAATTGACATGCAAACTTCTACAAACTCTCAGGCTGGCAAGATCATGGCTCTGATACTACTGAAATGTCCCTTTACTGATTTTATATGATATTTCATGCCTCTAATCATATTTTCAAAATCAAACAACTAAAATCATAAAGATCCACCAAATTTCTCAAAAAACCCCAAATCGGGTATGCCGAAAATAGTGCCAAAAGCTTCACAGCTTCACCTATTATTAATAAATCTGAAAGTGAACATTTTTACAGAAATTTGAGCAGCATAATAGCCTATAAAATGAAATTTTTAGATCTGTATAAAATGCATACAATAGCTCCCAAATGGATGAAAAAAACAATGCTCATCGGGCTCCCGAAAATAGCACAAAATAGCCCATAATCACCACAAAAACTTAATAATCTATCACAGAAGTATAATCATATCAAAATACATATTTTTAGCTCTATTTTAATATTTAAAAGTCTGATATACAGCAGCAACCCAAACTGATATGAAATACTCAACCGGAAACACCAAACTCTTAAAAAAAATACACCCGAAAACTCACAAATCTGCACTGTTTAGCACAAAGGCAAACTCTGCATGAGCATGCACATGGAACGGCTTCAAACTCCCATCCTTAGCCTTCCTAGAAAAATAAAAACTCTTGTTCTTGGGTCTCCCTGGAAACCTGAAAACTCTTGTTCTTGGGTCTCCTTCTCCACAGGTTTGGCAGCCTCTAAAGAATAACAAAGAAATGAGCAAAAATCAAGTCCTAGAATCAGCCCAAAATGCCTCCAAACTCCTTAAAAGAGGGCATAACCCTAAATCACATCAAGGATAGGTTAGTAAAACATATTTTAATAATAATTTTCATTTATTAGTCCATTAGCTTTTAAAGATTATCCCCTTTTTTTCAAAACTTCACCTTTTTGGGCCTGCCTGCCTTAGGAAAGATTATTATTTTTAATTATTTGAAAAAGGGATATGACATAAATATAAAAAGTAATTATGAGAATCTGAAAATCTCCCTTTATGACTGAACTTCACCTTTAATCCTGACCGTTGATTGAAATCGATCTCAACCATTGATGAATTCCAGAAAAGACTATTTAAGAGACCCTCATCTCTTGATTTTGAAAGGTTGAATGAGAATTTGCATCGAATTGTTGTTGGAATTCACACTCACATTTGCTCATATTCACATACGCAAATATGAAGTTTGACAAAAAGTTGACCAAATTTAACCACAGTTGACTTGAGTTAATTAGTTTCAAAAAGAGTTTTAAAATAATTATACGAAATTATTTAATTAAATGGAGTACTTACTTCTAATTAACTAAACAAAGTTATTTAATTAAATGAGAAGCCATTCTTAATTAATTAAATGAAGTTATTTAATTAAAAAGGAAAAGTGTCTGTAATTAATTAAATATTATTTAATTAAATAGAAAAAGTAATTATGAGAGCATATCTCATTTTATTAAATTAAATATCTCAACAAAATCTATCTTCAGTTCAAAAAGGGAAATTTTCAGTTCACTATTGATAAAAAATGAGTTAAATCAGTTAACTCCTTTTTCTACTCAAATTGAATCAGTTAACTCCTTATTTTACTCAAATTAAATCTATTAACTCCCTTTAATTTGGAAATCTCTCTTTATGACTGAACTTCACCTTTAATCCTGACCGTTGATTGAAATCGATCTGAACCGTTGATAAATTTCAGGAAAGTCTATTTAAAAGACCCTCATCTCTTCATTTTGAAAGGTTGAATGAGAATTTGTATCAAATTGTAGCTAGAATTCATACTCACATTTGCTCATATTCACATACGCAAAGATCAAGTTTGACCAAAAGTTGACCAGATTTAACCACGGTTGACTTGAGTTGACTAGTTTCGAAAAGAATTTTGAAATAATTAAACAAAATCATTTAATTAAATGGAGTACTTACTTCTAATTAATTAAACAAAAGTTATTTAATTAAATGAGAAGCCATTCCTAATTAATTAAAAGAAGTTATTTAATTAAATAAGAAAAGTGTCTCTAATTAATTAAAGATTATTTAATTAAATAGAAAAAGTAATTATGGGAGCATATCCCATTTTATTAGATTAAATATCTCAACAAAATCTCTCTTTAATTCAAAAAGGGAAATTTCCAGTTCACTATTGATAAAAAATGAGTTAAATGAGTTAACTCTTTTTTCTACTCAAATTGAATCAGTTAACTCCTTATTTTACTCAAATTAAATCTGTTAACTCCCTTTAATTTGGAAAACTCCTTTTATGACTGGACTTCACCTTTAATACTGACTGTTGATTGAAATCGATCTCAACCATTGATGAATTCCAGGAAAGTCTATTTAAGAGACCCTCATCTCTTCATTTTGAAAAGCTGAATGAGAACTTGCATCGAATTGTTCCTGGAATTCACACTCACATTTGCTCATAGTCACATAAGCAAAGATCAAGTTTGACCAAAAGTTGACCAGATTTAACCACGATTGACCTGAGTTGACTAGTTTCAAATTTTTTTTTGAAATAATCAAACAAAATTATTTAATTAAATGCAGTACTTACTTCTAATTAATTAAACAAAGTTATATATTTAAATGAGAAGTCATTCCTAATTAATTAAATGAAGTTATTTAATTAAATAAGAAAAGTGTCTCTAATTAATTAAAGATTATTTAATTAAATAGAAAAAGTAATTATGAGAGCATATCTCATTTTATTAAATTAAATATCTCAACAAAATCTCTCTTTAGTTCAAAAAGGGAAATTTCGAGTTAACTATTGATCAAAAATGGGTTAAATCAGTTAACTCCTTTTTCTACTCAAATTGAATCAGTTAACTCCTTATTTTACTCAAATTAAATCTGTTAACTCCCTTTAATTTGGAAATCTCCCTTTATTACTGAACTTCACCTTTAATCCTGACCGTTGATTGAAATCGATCTCAATCGTTGATGAATTCCAGGAAACTCTATTTAAGAGACCCTCATCTCTTCATTTTGAAAGGTTGAATGAGAATTTGCATCGAATTGTTGCTGAAATTCATACTCACATTTGCTCATATTCACATACGCAAAGATCAAGTTCGACCAAAAGTTGACCAAGTTTAACCACGGTTGACTTGAGTTGACTAGTTTCGAAAAGAATTTTGAAATAATTAAACGAAATTATTTAATTAAATGGAGTACTTTCTTCTAATTATTAAACAAAGTTATTCAATGAAATGAGAAGTCATTCCCAATTAATTAAATGAAGTTATTTAATTAAATAAGAAAAGTGTCTCTAATTAATTAAAGATTATTTAATTAAATAGAAAAAGTAATTATGAAAGCATATCTCATTTTATTAAATTAAATATCTCAACAAAATCTCTCTTCTGTTCAAAAAGGGAAATTTTTAGTTCACTATTGATAAAAAATGAGTTAAATCAGTTAACTCCTTTTTCTACTCAAATTGAATCAGTTAACTCCATATTTTACTCAAATTAAATCTGTTAACTCCCTTTAATTTGGAAAGCTCCCTTTATGACTGAACTTCACCTTTAATCCTAACCGTTGATTGAAATCAATCTCAACCGTTGATGAATTTCGGGAAAGTCTATTTAAGAGACCCTCATCTCTTCATTTTGAAAGGTTGAATGAGAATTTGCATTGAATTATTGTTGGAATTCATACTCACATTTGCTCATATTCACATACGCAAAGATCAAGTTTGACTAAAAGTTGACCAGATTTAACCACAGTTAACTTGAGTTGACTAGTTTCGAAATGAAGTTTGAAATAATTAAATGAAATCATTTAATTGGATGGAGTACTTACTTCTAATTAATTAAACAAAGTTATTTAATTAAATGAGAAGCCATTCCTAATTAATTAAATGATGTTATTTAATTAAATAAGAAAAGTGTCTCTAATTAATTAAAGATTATTTAATTAAATAGAAAAAGTAATTATAAGAGTATATCTCATTTTATTAAATTAAATATCTCAACAAAATCTCTCTTCAGTTCAAAAAGGGAAATTTCCAGTTCACTATTGATCAAAAATGAGTTAAATGAGTTAACTCCTTTTTCTACTCAAATTCAATCAGTTAACTCCTAATTTCACTCAAATTAATTCCGTTAACTCCCTCTAATTTGGAAATTTCCCTTTATGACTGAACTTCACCTTTAATCCTGACTGTTGAGTTAAATCGATCTCAACTGTTGATGAATTTCAGGAAAATCTATTTAAGAGACCCTCATCTCTTCATTTTGAAAGGTTGAATGAGAATTTGTATCAAATTGTAGCTAGAATTCATACTCACATTTGCTCATATTCACATACGCAAAGATCAAGTTTGACCAAAAGTTGACCTGATTTAACCACAGTCGACTTGAGTTGACTAGTTTCGAAAAGAATTTTGAAATAATTAAACGAAATTATTTAATTAAATGGAGTACTTTCTTCTAATTAACTAAACAAAGTTATTTAATTAAATGAGAATCCATTCTTAATTAATTAAATGAAGTTATTTAATTAAAAAGGCAAAGTGTCTGTAATTAATTAAAGATTATTTAATTAAATAGAAAAAATAATTATGAGAGCATATCTCATTTTATTAAATTAAATATCTCAACAAAATCTCTCTTCAGTTCAAAAAGGGAAATTTCTAGTTCACTATTGATAAAAAATGAGTTAAATCAGTTCACTCCTTTTTCTACTCAAATTGAATCAATTGACTCCTTATTTTACTCAAATTAAATTTGTTAACTCCCTTTAATTTGGAAATCTCTCTTTATGACTGAACTTCACCTTTAATCATGACCGTTGATTGAAATCGTTCTCAACCGTTGATGAATTTCAGGAAAATCTATTTAAGAGACCCTCATCTCTTCATTTTGAAAGGTTGAATGAGAATTTGTATCAAATTGTAGCTAGAATTCATACTCACATTTTCTCATATTCACATACGCAAAGATCAAGTTTGACCAAAAGTTGACCAGATTTAACCACGGTTGACTTGAGTTGACTAGTTTCGAAAAGAATTTTGAAATAATTAAATAAAATTATTTAATTAAATGGAGTACTTACTTCTAATTAATTAAACAAAGTTATTTAATTAAATGAGAAGCCATTCCTAATTAATTAAAAGAAGTTATTTAATTAAATAAGAAAAGTGTCTCTAATTAATTAAAGATTATTTAATTAAATAGAAAAAGTAATTATGGGAGCATATCTCATTTTATTAAATTAAATATCTCAACAAAATCTCTCTTTAGTTCAAAAAGGGAAATTTCCAGTTCACTATTGATAAAAATTGAGTTAAATCAGTTAACTCCTTTTTCTACTAAAATTGAATCAGTTAACTCCTTATTTTACTCAAATTGAATCTGTTAACTCCCTTTAATTTGGAAATCTCCCTTTATGACTGAACTTCTCCTTTAATCTTGACCGTTGATGAATTTCAGAAAAGTCTATTTAAGATACCCTCATCTTTTCATTTTGAAAGGTTGAATGAGAATTTGCATCGAATTGTTGCTGGAATTCATACTCACATTTGCTCATATTCACATACGCAAAGATCAAGTTTGACCAAAAGTTGACCAGATTTAACCACGGTTGACTTGAGTTGACTAGTTTCCAAAAGAATTTTGAAATAATTAAACAAAATTATTTAATTAAATGGACTACTTACTTCTAATTAATTAAACAAAGTAATTTAATTAAATGAGAAAAAATTCCTAATTAACTAAATGAAGTTATTTAATTAAATAAGAAAAGTGTCTCTAATTAATTAAAGATTATTTAATTAAATAGAAAAAGTAATTATGAGGGCATATCTCATTTTATTAAATTCAATATCTCAACAAAATCTCTCTTCAGTTCAAAAAGGGGAATTTCCAGTTCACTATTTATCAAAAATGAGTTAAATCAGTTAACTCCTTTTTCTACTCAAATTGAATCAGTTAACTCTTTATTTTACTCAAATTAAATCTGTTAACTCCCTTTAATTTAGAAAACTCCCTTTATGACTGAACTTCACCTTTAATCCTGACTGTTGATTGAAATCGATTTCAACCATTGATGAATTTCAGGAAAGTCTATTTAAGAGACCCTCATCTCTTCATTTTGAAAGGTTGAATGAGAATTTGTATCAAATTGTAGCTAGAATTCATACTCACATTTGCTCATATTCACATACGCAAAGATCAAGTTTGACCAAAAGTTGACCAGATTTAACTACGGTTGACTTGAGTTGACTAGTTTTAAGAAGAATTTTGAAATAATTAAACGAAATTATTAAATTAAATGCAGTACTTACTTTTAATTAATTAAGCAAAGTTATTTAATTAAATGAGAAGCCATTCTTAATTAATTAAATGAAGTTATTTAATTAAATAAGAAAATTCTCTCTAATTAATTAAAGATCATTTAATTAAATAGAAAAAAGTAATTATGAGAGCACATCTCATATTTTTAAATTAAATATCTCAACAAAATCTCTCTTCAGTTCAAAAAGAGAAATTTCCAGTTCACTATTGATCAAATATGAGTTAAATCAGTTAACTCCGTTTTCTAATCAAATTGAATCATTTAACTCCTTATTTTACTCAAATTAAATCCGTTAACTCCCTTTAATTTGGAAATATCCCT
This sequence comes from Cupressus sempervirens, assembly GCA_028749045.1. NCBI lineage: Eukaryota > Viridiplantae > Streptophyta > Pinopsida > Cupressales > Cupressaceae > Cupressus > Cupressus sempervirens. Next base: position 107,692,292 of record CM053788.1, read on the forward strand.
TTATGACCGAACTTCACCTTTAATCCTAATCGTTGATTGAAATCGATCTCAACCGTTGATGAATTCTAAGAAAGTCTATTTAAGAGACCCTCATCTCTTCATTTTGAAATGTTGAATGAGAATTTGCATGGAATTGTTGCTAAAATTCATACTCACATTTGCTCATATTCACATACGCAAAGATCAAGTTTGACCAAAAGTTGACCAAATTTAACCACGGTTGACTTGAGTTGACTAGTTTTGAAAAAAAATTTGAAGTAATTAAACGAAACTATTTAATTAAATGGAGTACTTATTTCTAATTAATTAAACAAAGTTATTTAAGTAAATGAGAAGCCATTCCTAATTAATTAAATGAAGTTATTTCATTAAATAAGAAAAGTGTCTATGATTAATTAAATTTTTTTAAATTAAATAGAAAAATTAATTATGAGAGCATATCTCATTTTATTAAATTAAATATCTCAAAAAAATCTCTCTTCAATTTAAAAAGGGAAATTTCCAGTTCACTATTGATAAAAAATGACTTAAATTAGTTAACTCCTTTTTCTACTCAAATTGAATCAGTTAAGTCCTTATTTTACTCAAATTAAATTTGTTAACTCCCTTTAATTTGGCAATCTGCCCTTATGACTGAACTTCACCTTTAATCTTGATCATTGATTGAAATCGATTTCAAGCATTGATGAATTCCAGAAAAGTCTATTTAAGAGACCCTCATCTCTTCATTTTGCAAGGTTGAATGAGAATTTGCATCGAATTTTTGCCAGAATTCATACTCACATTTTCTCATATTCACATACGCAAATATATAGTTTGACCAAAAGTTGACCAAATTTAACCACGATTGACTTGAGTTGACTAGTTTTGGAAAGAATTTTGAAATAACTAAATGAAATTATTTAATTAAATGAAGTACTTACTTCTAGTTAATTAAACAAAGTTATTTAATTAAATGAGAAGCCATTCCTAATTAATTAAATGAAGTTATTTAATTAAATAAGAAAAGAGTCTCTAATTAATTAAAGATTATTTAATTAAATAGAAAAAGTAATTATAAGAGAATATCTCATTTTATTAAATTAAATATCTCAAAAAAATCTCTCTTCAGTTCAAAAAGGGAAATTTCCAGTTCACTATTGATCAAAAATGAGTTAAATCAGTTAACTCTTTTTTCTACTCAAATTGAATTAGTTAACTCCTTATTTTACTCAAATTACATTCGTTAACTCCCTTTAATTTGGAATTCTCCCTTTATGACTGAACTTCACCTTTAATCCTGACCATTGATTGAAATCAATCTCAACCGTTAATGAATTTCAGAAAAGTCTATTTAAGAGACCCTCATCTCTTCATTTTGAAAGGTTGAATGAGAATTTGCATCAAATTATTGTGGGAATTCATACTCACATTTGCTCATATTCACATATGCAAAGATTAAGTTTGACCAAAAGTTGACCAGATTTAACCACAGTTGACTTGAGTTGACTAGTTTCGAAAAGAATTTTGAAATAATTAAACAAAATTATTTAATTAAATGGAGTACTTACTTCTAATTAATTAAACAAAGTTATTAAATTAAACGAGAAGCCATTCCTAATTAATTAAATGAAGTTATTTAATTTAAAAAAAAAAGTGTCTCTAATTAATTAAAGATTATTTAATTAAATAGAAGAAGTAATTATGAGAGCATATCTCATTTTTTTAAATTAAATATCTCAACAAAATCTCTGTTCAGTTCAAAAAGGGAAATTTCCAGTTCACTATTGATCAAAAATGAGTTAAATGAGTTAACTCTTTTTTCTACTCAAATTGAATCAGTTAACTCCTTATTTTACTCAAATTAAATCCGTTAACTCCCTTTAATTAGGAAATCTCCCTTTATGACTGAACTTCACCTTTAATCCTGACCGTTGATTGAAATCGATCTCAACCATTGATGAATACCAGGAAAGTCTATTTAAGAGACCCTCATCTGTTCATTTTGAAAGGTTGAATGAGAATTTGCATCGAATTGATGCTAGAATTCATACTCACATTTGGTCATATTCACATACGCAAAGATCAAGTTTGACCAAAAGTTGACCAGATTTAACCTAGGTTGACTTTAGTTGAGTAGTTTCAAAAAGAATTTTGAGATAAATAAATGAAATTATTTAATTAAATGGAGTACTTACTTCTAATTAATTAAACAAAGTTATTTAAATAAATAAGAAAAGTGTCTCTAATTAATTAAACATTATTTAATTAAATAGAAAAAGTAATTATGAGAGCATATCTCATTTTATTAAATTAAGTATCTCAACAAAATCTCTGTTCAGTTCAAAAAGGGAAATTTCGAGTTCACTATTGATCAAAAATGGGTTAAATTAGTTAACTCCTTTTTCTACTCAAATTGAATCAGTTAATTCCTTATTTTACTCTAATTAAATCTGTTAACTCCCTTTAATTTTCAAATCTCCCTTTATTACTGAACTTCAACTTTAATCTTGACCGTTGATTGAAATCGATCTCAACCGTCGATGAATTCTAAGAAAGTCTATTTAAGAGACCCTCATCTCTTCAGTTCAAAAAGGGAAATTTCCAGTTCACTATTGATCAAAAATGAGTTAAATCAGTTAACTCCTTTTTCTATTCAAATTGAATCAGTTAACTCTTTATTTTACTCAAATTAAATCTGTTAACTCTCTTTAATTTGGAAATCTCCCTTTATGACTTAACTTCACCTTTAATCCTGACCATTGATTGAAATCGATCTGAACGATTGATGAATCTCAAGAAAGTCAATTTAAGAGACACTCATCTCTTCATTTTGAAAGGTTGAATGAGAATTTGCATCGAATTATTGTTGGAACTCATACTCATATTTTCTCATATTCACATAAGCCAAGATCAAGTTTGACCAAAAGTTGACTAGATTTAACCACGGTTTACTTGAGTTGACTAGTTTCGAAAAGAATTTTGAAATAATTAAACAAAATTATTTAATTAAATGGAGTACTTACTTCTAATTAATTAAACAAAGTTATTAAATTAAATGAGAAGCCATTCCTAATTAATTAAATGAAGTTATTTAATTAAATAAGAAAAGTGTCTCTAATTAATTAAAGATTATTTAATTAAATACAAAAAGTAATTATTCGAGCATATCTCATTTTATAAAGTTAAATATCTCAACAAAATCTCTCTTCAGTTCAAAAAGGGAAATTTCCTGTTCACTATTGATAAAAAATGAGTTAAATCAATTAACTCCTTTTTCTACTCAAATTGCATCAGTTAACTCCTTATTTTACTAAAATTAAATTTGTTAACTCCCTTTAATTTGGAAATCTCCTTTTATGACTGAACTTCACCTTTAATCCTGACCGTTGATTGAAATCGATCTCAACCGTTGATGAATCTATCAATGCCCAAAAACACCAACAAGTTATGTATTAATATTTAAAAGTGATAATAGGATTAAATGTAATAAACAAGTTTTCAAATAAATTAAATTAACTTTCTCACGCACATGTATAATTATAAAATTTAAACACAACTCGAATGCAAATTTTCTTAACATTTTAAACTTAAAATTGCATAGCTAAGTATATATATCAACATGTTATCTGATTAATTTAATTTAAACGAATGTGATTACCAATCATAAAAAAAAATGCATTAAGGTAACACCATCACATCTGATTTTTAAATTGCATAAGCAAAACTGAAAACAAAGCTATAAGACTCAATCCAAGCATATTTACTCAAATCTCATTTGTCTATTAAACTGCTTGGTTCAAAGGCTCTGCCGGGAAAGAACCAGTAAGAAAACCCGGCTTCGTTGCCACTTCAACAAAATTTTAAAATACATTTCTACACAAGATTCTAATCTCGAACGTACTTGAATTTCAACAATCAATATACATTGCCATCATGACCCTTAACAAGGGTTCCATATCAATTTCTGCAACACATTTCTAAGAACCGTAGAGAGAACAAAATTTGATCAAGTATCGACAAGCATGACTAAGAGACAAATCAAACATGCATATTCATACAAGGTTTTCACCCTAGGATTCACAATGAATCAAAACTAGGGAAAGGTGGATTCTTCCAACCGGGAGAAGTCAAGCACAACACCAAATAGATGCCCAATCGGGGCTATATACCAAGAACTTTCGTTCTTCCATTTCAACATACCATAATCATACAAGGTTTGTGCTGACAGGTAGGGGCCCATAACACCCTACCCTTTCTCCCTCTTCTCATCCTGAGAAGAGACTCTACACTGGTTGGAGTCTGACTAAACAGACCTTTTCCAAAATTGGTCACCTCTGCCCTCTCCAAGGGTGAGTAATACCAAAACACCCATGCAAGAAAAATCTCAAAATTGCAAACATAAAAAAGAAAGGAAATCATCCAAAAATAACATGGTTTTCAAAGCTTCCCAACATACCCACAAACATACAAACATTGAAACAACAACAAGGTAGCATAAGCATGAAACAAGAATGAAATCTAAACAAGGAAGATGAGAATTCCAACCTTCACAAAGAGGTAATGGCAATGAACAAGTTTGAGTAGAGTTTCCATTTTCTTGCTTCAACCTTCAAGAACTCCTCTCTAAATGTAGAGATTGGGTAACAACCTCTACTACTCCAAGAAGGGCCTCTAAATAAGCCTCAAACTCAACCACCAAAAAGAGCAATAACTACTCCCACCCACCTACTAATCTAGAAGTTTCTAACTCAACCCATACTATGGTTAACCACTAAGTGGAGTTGAGGTGATGCAACTCATGGTAGCCATAGTCAATTTTCACACAAAGGCAAAAAGAGACTTTTTGAGTGAACTCAAAAGTCAAAAAAAGGAGCTTAGGAGTTGGAAAAGACCCCTAACCCATACCCATACCCCTTGGGTATAAATATTCCATGTTTAAAAGCCTTAGGAAAAGGTTGAGAGCCAAACAAAAGCTAAGGATTAATTAGGACCAACTAACAACTCTAAAATGCAAATTAAGCACTAATCCAGATTAAGGGTGTCTAAACTTGATTAAGAACCAAATTAGCAAAAGACACCAACCTAATCCGACTTAGGTCCAAAATTTATATAGCGAACCCTAATAGCACACTGAAAAGCATGAACAAATTCACGAGTGTCAAGTGACACTATAAGAACACAGTTACGAACATTAACATGTAATGATCACAAAAAGATACATACATACATCTCACAATAAATTTAATTTTGAACAACAAGGTTTCCAAAATGAGCACATAGGGATCAGTTATGTTCCTTTGTCGATTATCTCGGCTAAAATATCTGCACACTCATTGCACACATTAGTAGTCCCATCAAATCACATGTACATATGTATATACGAATCAAAAATTCACATAAATTGAAACATACATTAGTCAAGATTTCTTTCATCTTACTTATATCCTTAATCATAAAGATTCCAAAATCAATGTATTAATCCTACATTTTACTTAATTCATCAACATAAATATACATAAAACCTTAAATGACAAATATCAAATATCTAAAAGTAACATCACACAACATGAGATAATAAAATATGTTCAAGCATCAGATAATGTTTCGACATCTTGAGTCATGAGTATCTAAATAATAGTAATGTATCACTATGCTACGATGGATTAGAGTGAACTCAGAACATAATGCTTCAATTACTTAACTATTTAATTCATTTCTACTCACATTTAATCATCAAAAATTACATCATCAATATGACATATAACTTATTCATTAATTCAGATTAAATATGAGAATAATCATTGTTAGGCATGCATATACCTAAACATCATAACATCACCAATAGTGAATATTGAACTATCTAAATGCATAGAATCCTAATCATTGAGGTAACAAAATCAATAACATCATCATTAAGTGAAACACCTTGCATTATTGTTAGTGCAATTTAATGTTTTAAACAGTCAAGACAACATAGTAATTCTCTAATCGTTAAGTATTAAAGCATGGATGTATCTGTTGATCTCAATTTTCATTAAGACATCTAAAACCTACAACATTGCTCCAAATCCATTCAAATCTCCTATAATAAATTTGACAAAGAAATTCATATTTAATAAATACATGTGAGGAGGGACCTCACATCCTCCCCCACTAGCCTTTGACTTCCTCCTGGAAGTCGTACAACTAGAATCTGCATGAATCTCCCTCCAACGGGGTTTCCTTAAAAAGAAACTTGGTTCTTTATTTAGGTTAAACATGTTTACTTTAGAATTCCCATGACATACTAATTTCTTGATAGGATACTCAATGAGTCCATCACTTCACATGCACCTTTCCATCTAAAAGTCCTTTTGGTTAAGCATAACCTTATCCAATTGATGTTGGGTGCAATTTTATTACACAAATAGTTGACGGATGACACTAGTCTTATTCTCAAGTCCTAGGAGAGGGTGGGGCATAGATACTCTCACTAATGACCCTAAACCCTAATGTTAAACATCCACTTATTTGTCAGGAATCTCGTTTTGGTAGGCCCATCATATGACACTTTTCCAAAAAAATTTAAAAGAAGTGCCTCACAAGTTAAATTCAACATCAAGGATGAAACATCCAATCAAAAAGTGTAAAAAAATTAAAGAAATAAAGAGTGGCCACAATAGAAAAATTTTAAATCAAGAAATAAAGGCATAACCAAGAGGCAAAATAGAGTCATCAATAACATAGTTGGCTAAAAAGCCCCACATCACACTAATGGCAAAAAGGAAGAACATTAAGAGTACCAAAGTCTATTTAAGAGACCGTCATCTCTTCATTTTGAAAGGTTGAATGAGAATTTGCATCAAATTATTTTTGGAATTCATACTCACATTTGCTCATATTCACATACGCAAAGATAAAGTTTGACCAAAAGTTGACCAGATTTAACCACGGTTGACTTGAGTTGACTAGTTTCGAAGATAATTTTGAAATAATTAAATGAAATTATTTAATTAAATGGAGTACTTACTTCTAATTAAATAAACAATGTTATTTAATTAAATGAGAAGCCATTCCTAATTAATTAAAGGAAGTTATTTAATTAAATAAGAAAAGTGTCTCTAATTAATTAAAGATTATTTAATTAAATAGAAAAAGTAATTATGAGAGCATATCTCATTTTATTAAATTAAATATTTCAACAAAATCTCTCTTCAGTTCAAAAAGGAAAATTTGTAGTTCACTATTGATCAAAAATGAGTTAAATCGGTTAACTCCTTTTTGTACTCAAATTGAATCAGTTAACTCCTGATTTTACTTAAATTCAATCTGTTAACTCCCTTTAATTTGAAAATCTCCCTTTATGACTGAACTTCACCTTTAATCCTGACCGTTAAAATGAAATCGATCTCAACCGTTGATGAATCCCAGGAAAGTCTATTTAAGAGACCTTCATCTCTTCATTTTGAAAGGTTGAATGAGAATTTGCATCAAATTGTTGCTGGAACTCATACTCACATTTTCTCATATTCACATACGCAAAGATCAAGTTTGACCAAAAGTTGACCAGATTTAACCACGGTTGACTTGAGTTGACTAGTTTCGAAAAGAATTTTGAAATAATCAAATGAAATTATTTAATTAAATGGAGTACTTACTTCTAATTAATTAAACAAAGTTATTTAATTAAATGAGAAGCCATTCCTAATTAATTAAATGAAGTTATTTAATTAAATAAGAAAAGTGTCTCTAATTAATTAAAGATTATTTAATTAAATAGAAAAAGTAATTATGAGAGCATATCTCATTTTATTAAGTTAAATATCTCAACAAAATCTCTCTCCAGTTCAAAAAGGGAAATTTCGAGTTCACTATTGATAAAAAATGAGTTAAATCAGTTAACTCCTTTTTCTACTCAAATTGAATCAGTTAACTCCTTATTTTATTCAAATTAAATCTGTTAACTCCCTTTAATTTGAAAATCTCGTTTTATGACTGAACTTCACCTTTAATCCTGACCGTTGATTGAAACCGATCTCAACCATTGATGAATCTCAGGAAAGTCTATTTAAGAGACCCTCATCTCTTCATTTTGAAAGGTTGAATGAGAATTTGCTTCAAATTGTTGCTGGAATTCGTACTCAAATTTGCTCATATGTCACATATGCAAAGATCAAGTTTGACCAAAAGTTGACCAGATTTAACCACGGTTGACTTGAGTTGACTAGTTTCGAAAACAATTTTGAAATAATTAAACGAAATTATTTAATTAAATGGAGTACTTACTTCTAATTAATTAAACAAAGTTATTTAATTAAATGAGAAGCCATTCCTAATTAATTAAATGAAGTTATTGAATTACATAAGAGAAGTGTCTCTAATTAATTAAAGATTATTTAATTAAATAGAAAAATTAATTATGAGAACATATCTCATTTTATTAAATTAAATATCTCAACAAAATCTCTCTTCAGTTCAAAAAGGCAAATTTTCAGTTCACTTTTGATAAAAAATGAGTTAAATCAATTAACCTCTTTTTCTACTCAAATTGAATTAGTTAAGTCCTTATTTTAGTCAAATTAAATCTATTAACTTATTTTAATTTGAAAATCTCCCTTTATGACTGAACTTCACCTTTAATCTTGACCGTTGATTGAAATCGATCTCAACCGTTGATGAATTCCAAGAAAGCTATTTAAGAGACCCTCATCTATTCATTTTGAAAGGTTGAATGAGAATTTGCATCAAATTGTTGCTGGAATTCATACTCACATTTGCTCATATTCACATACGCAAAGATCAAGTTTGACCAAAAGTTGACCAGATTTAACCACGGTTGACTTGAGTTGACTAGTTTCGAAAAGAATTTTGAAATAATTAAACAAAACTATTTAATTAAATGGAGTACTTACTTCTAATTAATTAAATAAAGTTATTTAATTAAATGTTAAGCCATTCCTAATTAATTCAATGAAGTTATTTAATTAAATAAGAAAAGTGTCTCTAATTAGCTAAAGATTATTTAATTAAATAGAAAAAGTAATTATGAGAGCATATCTCATTTTATTAAATTAAATATCTCAACGAAATCTCTCTTCAGTTCAAAAAGGGAAATTTTTAGTTCACTATTAATAAAAAATGAGTTAAATCAATTAACTCCTTTTTCTACTCAAATTGAATCAGTTAACTCCTTATTTTACTCAAATTAAATCTGTTAAATCCCTTTAATTTTGAAATCTCCCTTTCTGACTGAACTTCACCTTTAATCCTGACCGTTGATTGAAATTGATCTCAACCATTGATGAATTTCAAGAAAGTCTATTTAAGAGACCCTCATCTCTTCATTTTGAAAGGTTGAATGAGAATTTGCATCGAATTGTTGCTGAAATTCATACTCACATTTGCTCATATTCACATACGCAAAGATCAAGTTTGACCAAAAGTTGACCAGATTTAACCACAGTTGACTTGAGTTAACTAGTTTCGAAAAGAATTTTAAAATAATTAAATGAAAATATTTAATTAAATGGAGTACTTACTTCTAATTAATTAAACAAAGTTATTTAATTAAATGACAAGCCATTCTTAATTAGATAAATGAAGTTATTTATTTAAATAAGAAAAATATCTTTAATTAATTAAAGATTATTTAATTAAATAAAAAAAGTAATTAAGAGAGGATATCTCATTTTATTAAATTAAATATCTCAACAAAATCTCTCTTCAGTTCAAAAAGGGAAATTTCCAGTTCACTATTGATAAAAAATGAGATAAATCAGTTAACTCCTTTTTCTACTCAAATTGAATTAGTTAACTCCTTATTTTACTCAAATTAAATCTGTTAACTCCCTTTAATTTGGAAATCTCCCTTTATGACTGAACTTCACCTTTAATCCTGACCGTTGATTGAAATCGATCTCAACCGTTGATGGATTTCAGGAAAGTCTATTTAAGAGACCCTCATCTCTTCATTTCGAAAGGTTGAATGAGAATTTGTATCGAATTGTTGCTGAAATTCATACTCACATTTGGTCATATTCACATACGCAAAGATCAAGTTTGACCAAAAGTTGACCAGATTTAACCATAGTTGACTTGAGTTAACTAGTTTCGAAAAGAATTTTGAAATAATTAAATGAAATTATTTAATTAAATGGAGTACTTACTTCTAATTAATTAAACAAAGTTATTTAATTAAATGACAAGCCATTCTTAATTAAATAAATGAAGTTATTTATTTAAATAAGAAAAATGTCTTTAATTAATTAAAGATTATTTAATTAAATAAAAAAAGTAATTAAGAGAGGATATCTCATTTTATTAAATTAAATATCTCAACAAAATCTCTCTTCAGTTCAAAAAGGGAAAGTTCCAGTTCACTATTGATCAAAAATGAGATAAATCAGTTAACTCCTTTTTCTACTCAAATTGAATCAGTTAACTCCTTATTTTACTCAAATTAAATCTGTTAACTCCCTTTAATTTGGAAATCTCCCTTTATGACTGAACTTCACCTTTAATCGTGACCGTTGATTGAAATCGATCTCAACCGTTGATGGATTTCAGGAATGTCTATTTAAGAGACCCTCATCTCTTCATTTCGAAAGGTTGAATGAGAATTTGCATCGAATTGTTGCTGTAATTCATACTCACATTTGCTCATACTCACATACGCAAAGATCAAGTTTGACTAAAAGTTGAACAGATTTAACCACGGTTGACTTGAGTTGACTAGTTTCAAAAAGAATTTTGAAATAATTAAACAAAATTATTTAATTAAATGGAGTACTTACTTCTAATTAATTAAACAAAGTTATTTAATTAAATGAGAAGTCATTCCTAATTAATTAAATGAAGTTATTTAATTAAATAAGAAAAGTGTCTCTAATTAATTAAAGATCATTTAATTAAATAGAAAAAGTAATTCTGAGAGCATATCTCATTTTATTAAATTAAATATCTCAACAAAATCTCTCTTGAGTTCAAAAAGGGAAATTTCCAGTTCACTATTGATAAAAAATGAGTTAAATCAGTTATCTCCTTTTTCTACTCAAATTGAATTAGTTAACTCCTTATTTTACTCAAATTAAATCTGTTAACTCCCTTTAATTATTAAATCTCCCTTTATGACTGAACTTCACCTTTAATACTGGCAGTTGATTGAAATCGATCTCAACCGTTGACGAATTTGAAGAAAGTCTATTTAAGAGACCCTCATCTCTTCATTTTGAAAGGTTGAAAGAGAATTTGCATCGAATTGTTGGTGGAATTCATACTCATAGTTGCTCATATTCACATACGCAAAGATCAAGTTTGACCAAAAGTTGACCAGATTTAACCATGGTTAACTTGAGTTGACTAGTTTCAAAAAATGTTTTGAAATAATTAAACAAAATTATTTAATTAAATGGAGTACTTTCTTCTAATTAATAAACAAAGTTATTTAATTAAATGAGAAGTCATTCCTAATTAATTAAATTAAGTTATTTAATTAAATAAGAAAAGTGTATCTAATTAATTAAACATTATTTAATTAAATAGAAAAAGTAATTATTAGAGCATATATCTTTTTATTAAATTAAATATCTCAACAAAATATCTCTTAAGTTAAAAAAGGGAAATTTCCAGTTCACTATTGATAAAAAATGAGGGAAATTAGATAACTCTTGTTTGTACTCAATTTGAATTAGTTAACACCTTATTTTACTCAAATTAAATCTGTTAACTCCCTTTAATTTGGAAATCTCCCTTTATGACTGAACTTCACCTTTAATCCTGACCATTGATTGAAATCGATCTCAACCGATGATGAATTTCAGGAAAGTCTATTTAAGAGACCCTCATCTCTTCATTTTGAAAGGCTAAATGAGAATTTGTATCGAATTGTTGCTGGAATTCATACTCACATTTGCTCATATTCACATACGCAAAGATCAAGTTTGACTAAACTTTGACCAGATTTATGTTACGCCCAACCAAGGGATCCAAAAGAATTAACCTAAAGTTTTACTAAGTTTGCTAAACATTTTTTTTTTAAAAGTAAGAATGTATAACATACACATCAAACACATAGTAGCGGAAGCAATATCATGTAATCATCAACAATCATACATAACAGGTTACATTCCTTAAGGATTCCAAGACGTTGAGTCACATTTAAATTTAATTAATTCTAAGTCTAACAACTACCACATCCACATGAAAGAATAATAATAAAGTCTAATGTCCATATTATACATTTGTTCCAAATGCCTCTTTGCAAATTAATTCGGAATGCTCAATCATCCACTGTACATGTCACATGGTATGAAAATCTTAAAAGAATATACATATGTAAAAATAGATATGCATCAACCTCCACAAATGCATGATACAAAGTACAGTAAAAATATATGAACCCATTCACCATACATGATACATCCATACATCCATAATGATAGAACATCTATCATAAAATCTAACCATCCATCATAATAATCCAAGAACATAGTGAAGCTAAATGCCAACCAAGAAAGCTCCAGCCATGGCGACTACGGATGGATCTCAATGGTAAGAGTAAAAGCACTGCCACCCGACCACGTGAAACCTAAATGGTCCACTCCCACCGTGTTGAGGAGATAGTCTCAAGTCCCAAATAGGATATCAAATCACATAATCACAAGTACTCTCTAAGTCTAGGAAATCCTAAAAAGTATACTAACTCAAAGGTCCCAACACATAGATCGACATCTAGACCCAGAGGCACCACACAGACACGTAGGAAATCTGCTATGCATGCAAGAAAGTGTCATCGCAAAAGTCATGTTGGAAGTTACCCGAGCAATCCCTTAGGAATCCCAGGTTCCCTGTGATCCTGCGGCCACTAGTATCCTCTAGTACTGACGAGGCATACTACGGAATGCAAGGTCATAACCAAGCATTCTCTCTACCCCATCCTAGTCTATACTAGCACTCAAGGCATGGGAGAGAACATACAGTTATCTTATTAGGTTCATTTAAGTCAGTATTTAGGTGAGATGTTTTCACTTATTAAAACAAATAACTTACAATGAGTCATGCCCAGAGCCACTTCGGGTCTTTTGTCCCTCATTGCAAGCCACTTCCCGACACTACACATAGATAACCTACCCTAGGCTCATGAAATCACAAAACACAAAATCACCTCAGTCCTATACAAGCAACTGGATAGCATCAAAAGATAAACCACAATAGTCACATCAGTTCTCCATGAGAAACTGGAAAGCATCAAATAATAATCATAATGATCACAACAGTTCTCTATCAGCAACTGAAGGCTTCAATGATAAGTCACAATATCCAATGGTTCTCCAACAAGCAACCAACAAGTATCCCAATAATAAATCACAATACTAATTGAAGACTACAAAATGGTCAAGTCAAAACATGTCACAACATGACATCATTAAGAACAAATCACTTTAAAACACCTTAGTCCTCTCAAGAAGTTGGAAAGAAATAACAACTAGTAAACACATCCATCATAGAGCATATCAACACATCACCATGGTTGGGTTTAGAAAGATCGAGAACAAATCATCATAGTATCACATTGGCATAACTCCTAAGCCTTTGGTAAACAACCTAAGACTGGTCAAGCAAAATCAACCCCCAACACCCCAACACACATATAACACAGATAACACAAAGAAAATAGGATCATGTCACAGTTGAGTATGAATGATAATATATTGTTGAGCTAATGTAAGGACTCTATTTCTAGTTTCATATATGTTTCAGGTAATAAGTTTTTCGCAATTAAGCGCTTACAATTAACCCATTTCTATATTCAAATAATTGTACAATTACCCTATAAATAATCTAAGGATAATCTTTTTAATTTATCAAGTTATAAGAATAGCCATTAATGATTTTAAATAAAATAATTATATTTTTATTTTATTTTATTAAAATCAACAATTTTTCTTTAACATCAAGAAAATTAAGTCGTTATTAATAACTATCAATTATTAATAAATATTATTTAAATTATATTCAAATAAATTTATTAATAATATATTACATTCAGTGTTATTATATCAAATATTAAAATATTAATATAATTTAATAATTGAATTATTAATAATTAATAACATAAATTTGATTTAATTAAAAATTATTAAATTCAATTTATAATATTAAAATTGATGCACATAAAAAAAGAAATTTTAACTATGTTAAAAGGCACATATATAAATTTTCTATATATATATATATATATATATATATATAAACATATAATAAAGCGATTGTATTAATCACTATCTGCAACTCATTAATCGCAGTGCACATATATCAATGGCCTACATTTATAAATGTAATGGGCACTGGTTAAATACAGTCACTGCCTTTAGTAAGGGTGGTCATGCGGCTCTGCCACGGCAGTGGCCTGCCGCGCAGCCTTTAAGGCTGCTGGCAGTCCACTATCGTGGACAGTGGTGCCGGCTGGGAGGTGGGATGTGACTGCCCACCCTCCAATAAATTTATTATTATTATTATATATATATATTTTTAAAAAATTTATAAAATACCTTTATAAAATGTTTTTTTTTCAAGTTTATACATTTTCAATTTAAATTTTATTAAAAATTAAGTTCACACATAATTTTTTTCTTGTTAATTAATAATTTAATTTAATTCTTTTATTTTTATTTCATTTTATTTTTATTTTTATTTTTATTTTTTTAAAATTATTTTCCAATATTAACATGATAGGAAACTACAAACATCCTTTTTAATTTCCAAACTAGAATTTTCTTTTTAATCTCAAAACTCTCCCTAATTAATTCTATCCCTACTCCATTTTAATTCAATTCTAAATCCTGATTTAATTTTGTTGAAGGATGTTCCTAAGCAGCTTTTTTTAAAAATCTAGATTACAAATGAAATCGAATAGCAAAAGATCCAGAACGAAGAAATGATACATTCAAGAAGACAAGATTCTTACAATCACGAAGTAGACAAAACATATTTAAATTTCTTAAATCATTTAGGGGTCAAAATACTAGACCCTACCTGAACTTGATGCTAATACGCAATCACCAAAACTGTAAGAGAACTCGCTCCTCTTCAATAACTTTCTTCTAAAAATCTTTCCTAGAATTCTCCTTTTGAAATTTGCTTCAAAAAACTCTCCCCAAAATTTTTGTCTCCTCCAAATTCATGATCCAAATTCCTCCTTTTCAAAAATGAACCCCAAAGTTGTGATAAGGAGTTTTCTCCTCAAATCGAGGCACTAATTGTGCATTCACCTGAGAGGACTCTTTGCTCAACTGAGTTAACTCAAAATTAACTTTTATTAATTCTTTGCTTTATTTTTGCATTCATCTTTTCATGCACATTAAGTTGAATTATTAAATAACTTTATTTAATATTCCACTTGACTTCTATTTTAAATTAATTTATTACTTTAATCTCATGTGCACTTTATGAAATTAAAATAACATTATTATTTTCACTTATTTTATCTTTTAATTTCTTTCTTTTATTTTCAACTCAAGCTCACATCATGCGATCTAGAAACTTTCATAATTTAATATCTTTCAACTTTTAATTTATTTAAAAAATTTAACTGATAAAATATTTAATTAAGTTAAATAACAATACTATTTAGCATTTATTTAAAAATGAACTCTAAATATATTATTATTAAATTAAATAAATATTATCACATTCTAAATTTATACTTAAAACTTTTATCTCCAAATTCAATTCTTTTTATTTAATTAATTTTTTAATTAATTAAATATAATTAAATATTAAAATGTCATAATAATCGTCTATTAAATTAAATCATTAATTAATCTTTTAATTAGACTTAATTAATAGAAAATACATCAAAGACTCATAAATCAACATACAAAAACCAATCATAGAAAAACACATACTAAATCAAACAAAAAGGGTTATAATCACTAAATAACATCATTTGATGCATTTGGAGGGTACTTAACTCAGATACTTGTCCTAATTATCAATTAGGTCAATTGGCTAACGGGTTTAGGATTTGGACTTAAGAGTTTATCTCCCCTCTCTTACTATTGAGATAATGCGATAGGGTACACTCATCCTAGCAATTTAAGGAAGTCGATACCCAGTACTTGCAACCTATATAAAATTCACACATGTACAAAAACAATATTCTAAGCTAGACAGACAATGGCAAGAACTGGTGCATCGTGTAGATTTCGACTAGCAGGTGACTACGACTCCCTTCTTTAACCACATCAGAAACACTATGCATAAAGAAAACAAACACGCACACCATACACATGCAGTATGGGGTAAGTATCTATAAGAAAACACATGTGATAATAAACCATCTAACTAATCATCATCGATAACTGAAAATATTGAATAATCATCATACATGCATGAAATATAGAGTACCAAGTAATCTCATCGTATAATAAACTGAGAGTAAAAAAATATCTGATAATCTCTAAAATAATAATACTAATCATCAAACATAAAATTGGCCTAAAAGAGTTTGGCAAAGATGACTAAAATGCGACTTAGGGGCAGGCACTACAATTTAACCATGGTTGACTTGAGTTGACTAGTTTCGAAAAAAAATTTGAAATAATTAAACAAAATTATTTAATTAAATGGAGTACTTACTTCTAAGTAATTAAACAAAGTTATTTAATTAAATTAGAAGCCATTCCTAATTAATTAAATGAATTTATTTAATTAAATAAGAAAAGTGTCTCTAATTAATTAAAGATTATTTAATTAAATAGAAAAAGTAATTATGAGAGCATATCTCATTTTATTAAATTAAATATCTCAACAAAATCTCTCTTCAGTTCAAAAAGAGAAATTTCCAGTTCACTATTAATAAAAAATGAGTGAAATCAGTTAACTCCTTTTTCTACTCAAATTGAATCAGTTAACTCCATATTTTACTCAAATTAAATCTGTTAACTCCCTTTAATTTGGAAATCTCCCTTTATGACTGAACTTCACCTTTAATCTTGACCGTTGATTGAAATCGATCTCAACCGTTGATGAATTGTAGGAAAGTCTATTTAAGAGACCCTCATCTCTTCATTTTGAAAGGTTGAATGAGAATTTGAATCAAATTGTTGCTGGAATTCATACTCACATTTGCTCATATTCACATACGCAAAGATCAAGTTTGACCAAAAGTTGACCAAATTTAACCACAGTTGACTTGAGTTGACTAGTTTCGAAAAGAATTTTGAAATAATTAAACGAAATTATTTAATTAAATGGAGTACTTACTTCTAATTAATTAAACAAAGTTATTTAATTAAATGAGAAGCCATTCATAATTAATTAAATGAAGTTATTTAATTTAAAAAAGAAAACTTTCTCTAATTAATTAAAGATTATTTAATTAAATAGAAAAAGTAATTATGAGAGCATATCTCATTTTATTAAATTAAATATCTCGACGAAATCTCTCTTTAGTACAAAAAGGGAAATTTCTAGTTCACTATTGATAAAAAATGAGGTAAATCAGTTAACTCCTTTTTCTATTCAAATTGAATCAGTTAACTCCTTATTTTACTCAAATTAAATCTGTTAACTCCTTTTAATTCAGAAATCTCCCTTTATGACTGAACTTCACCTTTAATCCTGACTGTTGATTGAAATCGATCTCAACCGTTGATGAATTCTAAGAAAGTCTATTTAAGAGACCCTCATCTCTTCATTTTGAAAAGTTGAATAAGAATTTGCATTGAATTGTTGTTAGAATTCATACTCACATTTGCTCATATTCACATACGCAAAGATCAAGTTTGACCAAAAGTTTACCAGATTTAACCATGGAAGACTTGAGTTGACTAGTTTTGAAAAGAATTTTGAAATAATTAAATGAAATTATTTAATTAAATGGAGTACTCACTTCTAATTAATTAAATAAAGTTATTTAATTAAATTAGAAGTCATTCCTAATTAATTAAATGAAGTTATTTAATTAAATAAGAAAAGTGTCTCTAATTAATTAAAGATTATTTAATTAAATAGAAAATGTAATTATGAGAGCATATCTCATTTTATTAAATTAAATATCTCAACAAAATCTCTCTTCAGTTCAAAAAGGGAAATTTTCAGTTCACTATTGATCAAAAATGAGTTAAATCAGTTATCTCCTTTTTCTACTCAAATTGAATCAGTTAACCATAGTTGACTTGAGTTGACTAGTTTCGAAAAGAATTTTAAAATAATTAAACGAAATGATTTAATTAAATGAAGTACTTACTTCTAATTAATTAAACAAAGTTATTTAATTAAATGAGAAGCCATTCCTAATTAATTAAGTAAAGTTATTTAATTAAATAAAAAAGCGTCTCTAATTAATTAAAGATTATGTAATAAAATAGAAAAAGTAATTATGAGAGCATATCTCATTTTATTAAATTAAATATCTCAACAAAATATCTCTTCAGTTCAAAAAGGGAAATTTCTAGGACACTATTGATAAAAAATGAGTTAAATTAGTTAACTCCTTTTTCTACTCAAATTGAATCAGTTAACTCCTTATTTTACTCAAATTAAATCTGTTAACTCCCTTTAATTTAGAAATCTCCCTTTATGACTGAACTTCACCTTTAATCCTGATCGTTGATTAAAATCGATCTAAACTGTTGATGAATTCCAGGAAACTCTATTTAAAAGTCCCTCATCTCTTCATTTTGAAAAGTTGAATGAGAATTTGCATCGAATTGTTGCTGAAATTCATACTCACATTTCCTCATATTCATATATGCAAAGATCAAGTTTAACCAAAAGTTGACCAGATTTAACCATGATTGACTTGAGTTGACTAGTTTCAAATTTTTTTTTGAAATAATTAAACAAAATTATTTAATTAAATTGAGTACTTAATTCTAATTAATTAAACAAAGTTATTTAATTAAATGAGAAGCCATTCCTAATTAATTAAATGAAGTTATTGAATTAAATAAGAAAAGTGTCTCAAATTAATTAAAAATTATTTAATTAAATAGAAAAAGTAATTATGAGAGCATATCTCATTTTATTAAATTAAATATTTCAACAAAATCTGTCTTTAGTTCAAAAAGAAAACTTTCCAGTTCAATATTGTTCAAAAATGAGTTAAATCAGTTAACTCCTTTTTCTACTCAAATTGAATCAGTTAACTCCTTATTTTGCTCAAATTAAATCTGTTAACTCCCTTTAATTTAGAAATCTCCCTTTATGACTGAACTTCATCTTTAATCCTGACCGTTGATTGAAATCGATCTCAATCGTTGATGAATTACGAGAAAGTCTATTTAAGAGACCCTCATCTCTTCATTTTGAAAGGGTGAATGAGAATTTGCATCAAATTTTTGCTAGAATTCATACTCACATTTGCTTATATTCGTATACGCAAATATCAAGTTTGACCAAAAGTTGACCAGATTTAACCATAGTTGACTTGAGTTGACTAGTTTTGAAAAGAATTTTAAAATAATTAAACAAAATTATTTAAATAAATGGAGTACTTACTTCTAATTAATTAAACGAAGTTTTTTAATTAAATGAGAAGCCATTCCTAATTAATTAAATGAAGTTATTTAATTAAATAAGAAAAGTGTCTCTAATTAATTAAAGATTATTTAATTAAATAAAAAAAGTAATTATGAGAGCATATCTCATTTTATTAAATTAAATATCTCAACAAAATCTCTCTTCAGTTCAAAAAGGGAAATTTCCAGTTCACTATTGATCAAAAATGAGTTAAATCAGTTAACTCGTTTTTCTACTCAAATTGAATCAGTTAACTCCTAATTTTACTCAAATTAAATCTGTTAACTCCCTTTAATTTGGAAATCTCCCTTTATGACTAAACTTCACCTTTAATCCTGACCGATGATTAAAATCGATGTCAACCGTTGATGAATTTTAAGAAATTTCATTTAAGAGACCCTCATCTCTTCATTTTGAAAGTTTGAATGAGAATTTGCATCGAATTCTTGCTGGAATTCATACTAACATTTGCTCATATTCACATACGCAAAGATCAAGCTTGACCGAAAGTTGACCAGATTTAACCATGGTTGACTTGAGTTGACTAGTTTCGAAAAGAATTTTAAAATAATTAAACAAAATTATTTAATTAAATAGAGTACTTACTTCTAGTTAATTAAACAAAGTTATTTAACTAAATGAGAAGCCATTCTTATTTAATTAAATGAAGTTATTTAATTAAATAAGAAAAGTGTCTCTAAATAATTAAAGATTATCTAATTAAATAGAAAAAGTAATTATAAGAGCATATCTCATTTTATTAAATTAAATATCTCAAAAAAATCTCTCTTCAGTTCAAAAAAGTAAATTTCCAGTCAACTATTGATAAAAAATGAATTAAATCAGTTAACTCTTTTTTCTACTGAAATTGAATCAGTTAACTCCTTATTTTATTGAAATTAAATCTGTTAACTCCCTTTAATTTGAAAATCTCCCTTTATGACTGAACTTCACCTTTAATCCTGACCGTTGATTGAAATCGATCTCAACCATTGATGAATTCCAAGAAAGTCTATTTAAGAGACCCCAATCTCTTCGTTTTAAAAGGTTGAATGAGAATTTGCATCGAATTATTGCTGAAATTCATACTCACATTTGCTCGTATTCACATATGCAAAGATCAAGTTTGACCATAATTTGGCCAGATTTAACCATGATTGACTTGAGTTGACTAGTTTCGAAAAGAATTTTGAAATAAATAAACAAAATTATTTAATTAAATGGGGTACTTACTTCTAATTAATTAAACAAAGTTATTTAACTAAATGAGAAGCCATTCTTATTTAATTAAATGAAGTTATTTAATTAAATAAGAAAAGTGTCTCTAATTAATTAAAGATTATCTAATTAAATAGAAAAAGTAATTATAAGAGCATATCTCATTTTATTAAATTAAATATCTCAAAAAAATCTCTCTTCAGTTGAAAAAAGGAAATTTCCACTTCACTATTGATAAAATATGAGTTAAATGAGTTAACTCCTTTTTCTACTCAAATTGAATCAGTTAACTCTTTGTTTTACTCAAATTAAATCTATTAACTCCCTTTCACTTGTAAATCTCTTTTTATGACTGAACTTCACCTTTAATCCTGACCGTTGATTGAAATCGATCTCAACCGTTGATGAATTCCAAGAAAGTCTATTTAAGAAACTCTCATCTCTTCGTTTTGAAAGGTTGAATGAGAATTTGCATTGAATTGTTGCTGGAATTCATACTCACATTTTCTCATATTCACATACACAAAGATCAATTTTGACCAAAAGTTGACCAAATTAAACTACGATTGACTTGAGTTGACTAGTTTCAAAAAAAAATTTGAAATAATTAAACTAAATTATTTAATTAAATGGAGTACTTACTTCTAATTAATTAAAAAAAGTTATTTAATTAAATGAGAAGCCCCTCCTAATTAATTAAATGAAGTTATTTAATTAACTAAGAAAAGTGTCTCTAGTTAATTAAAGATTATTTAATTAAATAGAAAAAGTAATTATGAGAGTATATCACATTTTATTAAATTAAATATCTCAACAAAATATCTCTTCAGTTCAAAAAGGAAAATTTCCAATTCACTATTGATAAAAAATGAGTTAAATCAGTTAACTGCTTTTTCTACTCAAATTGAATCATTTAACTCCTTATTTTACTCAAATTAATTCTGTTAACTTCCTTTAATTTGGAAATCTCCCTTTATGACTGAACTTCACATTTAATTCTGACCGTTGAATGAAATCGATCTCAACCGTTGATGAATTTTAGAATATTCTATTTAAGAGACCCTCATCTCTTCATTTTGAAAGGTTGAATGAGAATTTGCATTGACTTGTTGCTAGAATTCATACTCACATTTGCTCATATTCACATATGCAAAGATCAAGTTTGACCAAAAGTTGACCAAATTTAACCACGATTGAATTGAGTTGACTAGTTTCAAAAAGAATTTTGAAATAATTAAACGAAATTATTTAATTAAATGGAGCACTTACTTCTAATTAATTAAACAAAGTTATTTAATTAAATGAGAAGCCATTCCTAATTAATTAAATGAAGTTATTTAATTAAATAAGAAAAGTGTCTCTAATTAATTAAAGATTATTTAATTAAATAGAAAAAGTAATTATGAGAGCATATCTCATTTAATTAAATTAAATATCTCAACAAAATCTCTCTTCAGTTCAAAAAGAGAAATTTTCAGTTCACTGTTGATAAAAAATGAGTTAAATGAGTTAACTCTTTTTTCTACTCAAATTGAATCAGTTAACTCTTGATTTTATACAAATTAAATCTGTTAACTCCCATTAATTTGAAAATCTCCCTTTATGACTGAACTTCACCTTTAATCCTGACCGTTGATTGAAATCGATCTCAAGTGTTGATGAATTCCAGGAAAGTCTATTTAACAGACCCTCATCTCTTCATTTTGAAAGGTTGAACGAGAATTGGCATCTAATTGTTGCTAGAATTCATACTCACATTCGCAAAGATTATGTTTGACCAGAAGTTGACCAGATTTAACCACAGTTGACTTGAGTTGACTAGTTTCGAAAAGAATTTTTAAATAATTAAAAGAAATTATTTAATTAAATTAAGTACTTACTTCTGATTAATTAAATGAAGGTTGTAATGCCCCGCCAAGGGATTCAAAGAATTAACCTAAAGTTTGTCGAATATTGTTTTTTTAAAACATGAAAGTAAATCCATTCATAACATCTGTGGAAGCAATAGTAACATCCAACTGAAAGTAAACATAACATAACGGATTACATTTTTTAAAGATCCCTTAACATTGAATTACTTCTAATCATAACTTATTCATCTAACATTACATCCTTAACAATGAAATAACAATGATACATCCAATATTCTTAAATCATATATAAGTGTACATTTTAGATTGCTCAATCATCCACTGTACAAATCATAGGGTATGAAAATCTTAAAAGAATAAACATCTGTACAAATAAAGTACATCAACATCCAATATTAATCCATGATGCAATTAAAGTAAATGAAACCACATGTCATACATGATACATCATCACAAAAGATATAAACATCCATCATAAAAGATAACCATCTATCACAAACATAAATAACTAAGTGTACAGTTCCTCCCAACCATAAATATAGCATCATTAGACCATCGTGGATCTTAGTCATCCCTCTGTGCGTAACATTCTAACGCACTGAAGAGATCATTGGCTATTACCATAGTAGGAATGTCACTCTTAAAACATCCTACTAACATGCAAAGTAAAGCATAGGATACCATCATCTAACATATGCAAATCATCAATATAAGAAACATACCAATAAATACAACCATCATAGGGTATATCATCTATCATAATGATCCAAGAATAGAATGAAGATAAATACCAACCAAGAAAGCATCAACCATGGTGTTTCAGATGGATCTCAAATGATAAGAGTGGAAAATACACTACCACCCGACCGCATGGAACCTAAGTGGTCCACTCCCACCGTGCTGAGGAGATAATCTCAAGTCCCAAACAAGCTATCAAAATCACATAGCATAAATCTCTTTAAGTTCAGAAATCCTAAAAGTATACTAACTCAAAGGTTTCAATCACAAAATTGACATCTAATCCCAGAGGCACAACAATAAGTACACCACCAAAGGTACACAAAATCTATAGAAGAGATTCAGGCTACATACTAGAGAGTGTCATCACATGGCTGCTTGAGTTACCTTGGATTGGTCTCTCATTAGACCCTAGACCCTCAAGCGTAGAGTTACCCTAAACTGGTAACTCTGAACCTCGAACCATCAACGTGGAACATGTGAAAATCAAGAAGCCCTCTCAAGAAGACGAGGCACTTCTTCCATCCTTAGTCTATACAAGCACTCAAGGCATGGGTGGTTTAAATATCTCTAACTTATCTTTTTAGTGTGTTTCCCCCAATAAATTTTAATTACTAGATTATCACTTGTTACATAACTTGCATTAGGTTACCTTGGTACTGACCACTTTGGGCCCCGGACCCCTATGCAAGCCACTCCCATAGTCATGTACCTAGACAACCTCTTCTAAGCACATAAATTCACAGTTGTGTCCTATACCACAACACTCATAAAGATCAAACTCGGTTCCTTAATAGGAAACCTGATAATAAAATGGTTCTCTCATCCAAGAATACATAAAAACTCCACAAAATAAACTTCATAAATATAATCTCCAATATGAATCACAATATCCATTGGTTCTCAACAAGAAACCAAGAATATCTCAAAATAATACTGATTAAAACCTTTAAAATGGTTGAGTAAAACATGTCACAACATGACATCATCAAGAAATAAATCAACATTTCAGTCCCATCATGGCAACTAGAAAGCAATCCAAGGATAACTGATCCATGACTCAAAAATGGTTAAGTCAAGTGTCTCAGATACAAATAACTCAGCTTCACTCAAGAAGACTGATAAGCAATAACAATCAATAATACAATCATCTCATAGAGCATACAATCACATAACCATGGTTGGGTTTATAAAGATCAGAATACGACATCATCATGACATCACAATCATAACCCCTGAGCCTCTGGTAGATGTCCTATAACTGGTCAACACTAGTCAACCCAAAATCAAAAACAAGAAGCATAGAGAAAATACGATGCAAACACATGTTTTGGTTTATTAAAAACACGTAGCGGAATAATGTATAGAGATTCAGTTTTTCGTTTTAAATATAAATGTGTAAGGTTTTTCATTTGACCTACACGTCAACCCATTTGTTTCTGCGATAACATTATCCTTCCATTATTTAAAATTACATTCTAAGAATAACTTAAGGGTAAATATTTACTCATTAAACTAATCATCATTAACCCTTAATTAAATTGTTCTCTTTATTTAACTAAGATCCATATTCTTATTGATTAACTCTTCTTTAATGTTACTTCAACTTTTCAACATAATCAGAGGATCATTATGCGTTAAATTATAAGAGAACCAATTATCAATCTTTGAATAAGAAGAATATAACTTTATTTATCTCAATCAATTAAACTAAGCACACAATTCATGACCTTTTAACCTTCTAATAGTTCTCAATTGAATAATACTAGTTCTCGTCATTAAAACATCTAAGGTCATTATTCAAGTCATCAGAATAAGACTTATCAACTTCGATATCAATATTTTTACAATCTCGTTAAAAGATTTATATTAATTAAATCTCTATTACATAACATAATTATTAATTAAATCCAATTAACTCTAGTTTATTGATTTAATTAATAATTACACAACCATACCATCAACCTAATGAATATCATTTGGCTAATAACTAAAAGCCAGCCATAATCCAATACACAAATATTCATATTCATAATTCAATAATAATAACTTGTTAATATTTAATAATAAGCTATATTGGAAATCTTATTAATAAATCTATAATGACCATATTCATCACTCTGCAACAATGCTCCCATTTATATTTTAACAAGTTATAATAAATCTCCAATACCAAGTATTATTATCTCAAATAAGTTTCTCCTATGTACGTTGATTCAATTAATTAATACTTCTCCAAATTATTAACCAATTTATTTTGATTAATATTTTTTTACAGTACTTGAAACATTAACTAATCTCCTCTAGATTAACTCTGATCGTATTAATTGATAACTATTTAAACTATTTATTCTATTATTTATTAATAGTTTGTTGGACCCAACAAATATTAATAAATAATAAACTCATCAAAACTATTATTAATCGATTTAGAGAATCCTTCCGTAAACTTCATTAGTTAATATTTTACTAACTCTAAACACCATTAAGATATATCATTAAGTTATTTATTAATACATAACGTATTAATAATAACATAACAATAATTCAAATCATAGCTATGTTATAACAAGGTCAAAATGTAACAATGACCCATTGTCCAATATCATTAAAAATTTAAGTCTCTTAATTTAAAATCATCTTCATAATATAAAATTACCATCTCTAAATTATTTAATATATATTAAATAGTATTTAATATACATTATAAAAAAGTTCACTATATAAACTATATTAAAATCTCTTTTCTTTTAATTTTCTCATTTAAAAAAATCCATTTACTTAGATTGACTAATAATTAATTACACTTTTTTTACTATTAACTAATCTTAATTAAATCTGATTTAATTAGATTAGATAATAAACCATATAAAACTAATGCATATTAATAAGATTCTAATAAAGAAAGATTACAATAATACCTTTAATTCATTCCATGCTTTGATATATTATTTTTTGTGAAGTTTAAGCATAAAGAACTCTTGGTTATGAAAAATGATGAAATATTTGTCTTTAAATAAAACAGTCCCAGTACGAGGGCCATATCTCCCTAATGAACCATTGGATCGAGCTGAAATTGAAATATGTTGTAGAGGGCCAAGTTGCGCCAATTCTCACTGGAGTGATCGAAAAAATTTGATCACGATAAAAAGTTATGAATGACTAAGTTCGGGTCTATCCAAGGGGCAGCGACAGGGCAGTTTGTGATGAATTAAGAATTTCTCCTAAAAGGTAATTGTTCTCTAAATTTATCTAATAATTTCACTAATGGATTTGGCCATAAATCTTGAAACCATTTTCAAATCTATTTCCATTTGATTCTAATCCAAACCCAAACCCGTTTAGATCTAATTTCTTCCTCAATTGGATCTAGAGTTTTTCTATTATTTTCTTTTCAAACAATAAAATATCTAGATTCCAATTTAATTGTAGATTCAATCACAAAGAGTATTCAGAGACATATAATAGACATGATGAAGACAGGAAGAGAAATAGTGCAAAGAGAATATGCGGATATCATGAGTGCACCTGGACACTGATGCTAGTTTTCTATGCCTCAGAAGTCCATAGAAAAGTCCCTTCTTTTTTCAACATTCGCAATTCCTCCAAGATCCGAGCCAACCAAAATTCTCACGTGACTAGAAGTGCTTGAAGAAGCATAGGAGCATTTCGAAACATATGAGCATGTAGAAGCATATGAGCTTCTCAAATGCATGTAAGCTTTGAAGCTTGTAGTTTGTCCAAACACACTAGGAGAGCCTCTATTTAAAGCTCTCTAAGATGCATCTAGATTGTGTCTAGAAACAACTAGAAGATAAGCATGACAACCAAGCATGAGTCTTCTCCAACCTTTTAGATGAGTATTAAGGTTATAGACACCATCTGCTCAAATAAAATGCTAACTACTAAGTGTAGACAACTAGTGCATACTTAGAGTGCAAGCCCCTGTGTTGTCTACATGACAACTCTTGAGAATTTGCCAACTCCTATGTGATCAAAATAATGCACAATAATTAATATAATATTTAATTTACTCTTTCCAATTTAATTTATTTATTATTAAATCTCATGCACTAACTTTAATAATTCCACTTTTCAATCTTAATATATATATATTTTAATTACATGAAATTTAGAATCTTTTAATAATTTTAATATATTTTCCACTTTTAAATCTCTTTTTCCAAAACTTAATTGCTAAAATATTTGTTAGCTTTAATAATATTATTATTTAGTCATTTATTTGAAAATGAGCTACAAATATATTATTATTAAAATAAATATTGTCACATTCCAAATTTAAACTTTTAACTTTTATTTTCAAATTTAATTATTTTATTTAATTAATTTTCCAATTAATTAAATAAAATAAATATTAAAATATTATATTAATTTTTTATTTAATTAAACCATTAATTAAATCTTTTAATTAGGCTTAATTAATAGAAAATACTCCAAAGACTCACAAGGTAAAAATATGAAAACTCATCATAGCCAAAATACATACAAAATCAAACCAAGGGTTTATATCATGAATTACGTTATCCAACGCATTCGGATGGTACTCAACTCAAATACTTGTCCTAATTTTTTCAATTAGAACAAATGGCTTAAAGGGTTAGAATTTGGACTTGAGAATTTATCTCTCCTTTTTTATCATTGAGATGATGTGATAGGGTACGCTCATCTTGGCAATTCAGAGGAGTCGATACCCGGTACCTACAACCTCCATAAAAAGCATACATGTACAAGCAAAATAAATACTAAACTAAACAAACAATCGCAAGAACTGGTGCATCGCGTAGATCTCGACTAGCAGGTGACTACGACTCCCTTCTTTAACCACATCAGACACGCCATACAAAAGAAAACACGCAAAGCAAACACGCACACCATACACATGAAAATATGGAGTAAGTATCCATAAAAAAACATATATGATAATAAATCCTCTAATCTACTCATCATCAATAACTGAAAGCAATGTAATGATCATCATGCATACATGAAATGTAAAGTCTAAGTGATTTCATCACATAATAAACTGAATCCATAGCACAATATCTAATAGTCCCAAAACAATGTTGCTAACCAACAACATAAAACTAGCTCTTAAAAGAGTTCAACAATGATAACAAAATGCAAACTAGGGGCAGGCACTACAAAGTTATTTAATTAAATGAGAAGCCATTCCTAATTAATTAAATGAAGTTATTTAATTAAATAAGAAAGGTGTATCTAATTAATTAAAGATTATTTAATTAAATAAAAAAAGTAATTATGAGAGCATATCTCATTTTATTAAATTAAATATCTCAACAAAATCTCTCTTCAGTTCAAAAAGGGAAATTTCCAGTTCACTATTGATCAAAAATAAGTTAAATGAGTTAACTCCCTTTTCTACTCAAATTGAATCAGTTAACTCCTTATTTTACTCAAGTTAAATCTGCTAACTCCCTTTAATTTGGAAATCTCACTTTATGACTGAACTTCACCTTTAATCCTGACCGTTGATTGAAATCGATCTCAACCGTTGATGAATTCTAGGAAAGTCTATTTAAGAGACCCTCATTTCTTCATTTTGAAAGGTTGAATGAGAATTTGCATCAAATTGTTGCTGGAATTCATACTCACATTTGCTCATATTCACATACGCAAAGATCAAGCTTGACCAAAAGTTGACCAGATTTAACCACAGTTGACTTGAGTTGATTAGTTTTGAAAAAAAATTTAAAATAATTAAACAAAATTATTTAATTAAATGGAGTACTTACTTCTAATTAATTAAACAACGTTATTTAACTAAATGAGAAGCCATTCTTATTTAATTAAACGAAGTTTTTTAATTGAATAAGAAAAGTGTCTCTAATTAATTAAAGATTATTTAATTAAATAGAAAAAATAATTATGAGAGCATATCTAATTTTATTAAATTAAATATCTCAACAAAATCTCTCTTCAGTTCAAAAAGGGAAATTTTCAGTTCACTATTGATAAAAAATGAGTTAAATCAGTTATCTCATTTTTCTACTAAAATTGAATCAGTTAACTCTTTATTTTACTCAAATTAAATCTATTAACTCCCTTGAACTTGAAAATATTCCTTTATGACTGAACTTCACCTTTAATCCTGACCGTCGATTAAAATTGATCTCAACCGTTGATGAATTCCAAGAAAGTCTATATAAGAAACTCTCATCTGTTCATTTTGAAAGGTTGAATGAGAATTTGTATCGAATTGTTGCTAGAATTCATACTCACATTTGCCCATATTCACATACGCAAATATCAAGTTTGACCAAAATTTGATCAGATTTAACTATGGTTAACTTGAGTTGACTAGTTTCAAATATTTTTTTGAAATAATTAAACAAAATTATTTAATTAAATGGAGTACTTACTTTAAATTAATTAAACAAAGTTATTTAATTAAATCAGAAGCCATTCTTAATTAATTAAATGAAGTTATTTAATTAAATAAGAAAAGTGTCTCTGATTAATTAAAGATTATTTAATTAAATAGAAAAAGTAATTATGAGAGCATATCTCATTTTATTAAATTAAATATCTCAACAAAATCTCTCTTCAATTCAAAAAGGGAAATATCCAGTTCACTAGTGATCAAAAATGAGTTAAATGAGTTAACTCCACTTTCTACACAAATTGAATCAGTTAACTCCTTATTTTATTCAAATTAAATCTGTTAACTCCCTTTAATTTGGAAATCTCCCTTTATGACTGAATTTCACCTTTAATCTTGACCGTTGATTGAAATCGATCTCAACCGTTGATGAATTGTAGGAAAGTCTATTTAAGAGACCCTCATCTCTTCATTTTGAAAGGTTGAATGAGAATTTGCATCGAATTGTTGCTGGAATTCATACTCGCATTTGCTCATATTCACATACGCAAAAATAAAGTTTGACCAAAAGTTGACCAAATTGAACCACGGTTCACTTGAGTTGACTAATTTCGAATTTTTTTTAAAAATAATTAAACGAAATTATTTAATTAAATGGAGTACTTACTTCTAATTAATTAAACAAAGTTATTTAATTAAATGAGAAGCCATTCCTAATTAATTAAATGAAGTTATTTAATTAAATAAAAAAAGTTTCTCTAATTAATTAATGATTATTTAATTAAATAGAAAAAGTAATTACGAGAGCATATCTCATTTTATTAAATTAAATATCTCAATAAAATCTCTCTTCATTTCAAAAAGGGAAATTTTTAGTTCACTATTGTTAAAAAATGAGTTAAATCAGTTAACTCCTTTTTCTACTCAAATTGAATAAGTTAACTCCTTATTTTACTCAAATTAAATCTGTGAACTCCCTTTAATTTGGAAATCTTCTTTTATGACTGAACTTCACCTTTAATCCTAACCGTTGATTGAAATCAATCTCAACCGTTGATGAATTTCAAGAAAGTCTATTTAAGAGACTGCAATCTGTTGCTGGAATTCATACTCGCATTTGCTCATATTCACATACGCAAAGATCATGTTTGACCAAAAGTTGACTAGATTTAACCACGGTTGACTTGAGTTGACTAGTTTCGAAAAGAATTTTGAAATAATTAAACAAAATTATTTAATTAAATGGAGTACTTACTTCTAATTAATTAAACAAAGTTATTTAATTATATAAGAAGCCATTCCTAATTAATTAAATGAAGTTATTTAATTACATAAAAAAAGTGTCTCTAATTAATTAAGGATTATTTAATTAAATAGAAAAACTAATTATGAGAGCATATCTCATTTTATTAAATTAAATATCTCAACAAAATGTCTCTTCAGTTCAAAAAGCGAAATTTCCAGTTCACTATTGATAAAAAATGAGTTAAATCAATGAGCTTCTTTTTCTACTCAAATTGAATCAGTTAACTCCTTATTTTACTCAAATTAAATTTGTTAACTCATTTTAATTTGGAAATCTCCCTTTATGACTGAACTTCACCTTTAATCATAACTGTTGATGAATTCCAGGAAAGTCTATTTAAGAGACCCTCATCTCTTCATTTTGAAAGGCTAAATGAGAATTTGCATCAAATTGTTGCAGGAATTCATACTCATATTTGCTCATACTCACATACGCAAAGATCAAGTTTGACCAAAAGTTGACTAGATTTAACCACGGTTGACTTGAGTTGACTAGTTTCGAAAAGAATTTTGAAATAATTAAACGAAATTATTTAATTAAATGGAGTACTTACTTCTAATTTATTAAACAAAGTTATTTAATTAAATGAGAAGCCATTCCTAATTAATTAAATAAAGTTATTTAATTAAATAAGAAAAGTGTCTCTAATTAATTAAATAATATTTAATTAAATAGAAAAAGTAATTATGAGAGAATATCTCATTTTATTAAATTAAATATCTCAAAAAAATCTCTCTTCAGTTCAAAAAGTGAAATTTCCAGTTCACTATTGATCAAAAATGAGTTAAATCAGTTAACTCCTTTTTCTACTCAAATTGAATTAGTTAAGTCCTTATTTTACTCAAATTAAATCTGTTAACTCTTTTTAATTTGGAAATCTCCCTTTATGACTGAACTTCACCTTTAATCCTGACCATTGATTGAAATCGATCTGAACCATTGATGAATTTCAGGAAAGTCTATTTAAGAGACCCTCATGTCTTCATTTTGAAAGGTTGAATGAGAATTTGCATCGAATTGTTGCTGGAATTCATTCTCACATTTGCTCATATTCACATATGCAAATATCAAGTTTGACCAAATGTTGACCAGATTTAACCACGATTGACTTGAGTTGACTAGTTTCGAAAAGAATTTTCAAATAATTAAATGAAACTATTTAATTAAATAGAGTACTTACTTCTAATTAATTAAAAAAACTTATTTAATTAAATGACAAGACATTCCTAATTAATTAAATGAAGTTATTTAATTAAATAAGAAAAGTGTCTCTAATTAATTAAAGATTATTTAATTATATAGAAAAAGTAATTACGAGAGCATATCTCATTTTATTAAATTAAATATCTCAACAAAATTTCTCTTTAGTTCAAAAAGGGAAATTTCTATTTCACTATTGATCAAAAATGAGTTAAATCAGTTAACTCCTTTTTCTACTCAAATTGAATCAGTTAACTCCTTATTTTACTCAAATTAAATCTGTTAACTCCCTTTAATTTGAAAATCTCCCTTTATGACTGAACTTCACCTTTAATCCTGACCATTGATTGAAATCGATCTCAACCATTGATGAATTCCAAGAAAGTCTATTTAGGAGACCCCAATCTCTTCATTTTGAAAGGTTGAATGAGAATTTGCATTGAATTATTGTTGGAATTCATACTCACATTTGCTCATATTCACATACGCAAAGATCAAGTTTGACCAAAATTTGGCCAGATTTAACCATGGTTGACTTGAGTTGACTAGTTTAGAAAAGAATTTTGAAATAATTAAACAAAATTATTTAATTAAATGGAGTACTTACTTCTAATTAATTAAACAAAGTTATTGAATTAAATGAGAAGCCATTCCTAATTAATTAAATGAAGTTATTTAATTAAATAAGAAAAGTGTCTCTAATTAATTAAACATTATTTAATTAAATAGAAAAAGTAATTATGAGAGCATATCTCATTTTATTAAATTAAATATCTCAAGAAAATCTCTCTTCAGTTCAAAAAGGAAAAATTTCAGTTCACTATTGATCAAAAATGTGTTAAATCAGTTATCTCCTTTTTCTACTTAAATTGAATCAGTTAACTCCTTATTTTACTCAAATTAAATCTGTTAACTCCCTTTAATTTAGAAATCTCCCTTTATGACTGAACTTCACCTTTAATCCTATCTGTTGATTGAAATCGATCTCAACCGTTGATCAATTTCAGGAAAGTCTATTTAGGAGACCCTCATCTTTTCATTTTGAAAGTTTGAATGAGAATTTGCATCGAATTGTTGTCTGAATTCATGCTCACATTTGCTCATATTCACATACGCAAAGATAAAGTTTGACCAAAAGTTGACCAGATTTAACCATGGTTGACTTGAGTTGACTAGTTTCAAATTTTTTTTGAAATAATTAAATGAAATTATTTAATTAAATGAAGTACTTAGTACTTCTAGTTAATTAAACAAAGTTATTTAATTAAATGAGAAGCCATTCCTACTTAATTAAATGAAGTTATTTAATTAAATAAAAAAAGTGTGTCTAATTAATTAAAGATTATTTAATTAAATAGAAAAAGTAGTTATGAGAGCATATCTCATTTTATTAAATTAAATATCTCAACAAAATCTCTCTTCAGTTCAAAAAGAAAATTTTTTAGTTCACTATTGATAAAAAATGAGTTAAATCAGTGAAATGTTTCTTTACTGATTTTGTATGATATTTCAAGCCTCAAATCAGATCTTTAAAATCAAACAACCAATATTACAAAGATTCACCAATTTCTCAATAAACCCAAATCGGGTATGCTGAAAATAGTGCCAAAAGCTTCACAACTTCACAAATTATTAATAAATCTAAAAATGGACATTTTTACAAAAATTTCAGCAGCATAACAGCCTACAAAATAACATTTCCAGATCTGTATATACTTTACACAACAGTTCACAAATGTAAGACAAAAACTATGCTCATCGGGCTCCTGAAATTAACACAAAAATGCTCGAAAACACCACAAAAATACTAATAATCTATCTTAGAAGTTTGATCACATCCCAATACATATATTCAGCTCTATTTTAACACCTTAAAGTCTGAAATACAGCAGAAACCCAAACTGATATGAAATACTCAACTGAAAACACCAAACTCATACAAAAAATACACCCAAAAACTCACAAATCGGCACTGTTCAGCACAAAGGAAAACTCTGTATGAGCATGCACATGGAATGACTTCAAAATCCCATCCTTAGCCTTCTTGAAAACCTACAAACTCTCATTCTTGGGTCTCCTTCTCCACAAGTTTGGCAGGCTCTGAAGAACAACAGAGAAATGAGCAAAAATCAAGTTCTGGAATGAGCCCAAAATACCTCCAAACCCCTTAAAAGAGGGCATAACTCTAACTCACATCCAAGAGGGGTTAATAAAATATAATTTTTATTTATTAGTCCATTGGTTTCCAAAGATTAGCCCCTTTTTTCTGAAACTTCACCTTTTTGGAGCCTGCCTGCCTTAGCAAAGTTTATTATTTTTTTAATTATTTGAAAAGGGGACATGACAAGTCCTTTCCTCCCAAATATTGCTTGTCCTCAAGTAATGAAGGTTGGAATTCTCAAGAATATGTGCTCCTTCCCAAGTTGCATCCTCTAGTGGCAATCCTTTCCATTTGACCAAATGCTCTATGACGCTCCTGTTTCTCAATCTTTTCTCTCTTGTATCCAAAATCTCTTCTAGTATCAAAACTAATTTTCCTTCATCATCAAGAGGTGGTAGTTCTATAGATACTATGGTTTGCTGGCCTAGAACCTTCTTTAGGCAAGATACATGAAAAATATTATGTATTTTGTTGTTTGGTGGGAGCTCCAATTCATAAGCTACCTCTCCTACCTTCTTGATGATTTTTTAAGGCCCATAGAACCTTGGCTTGAGTTTCTCTGCCCCACTCCTCTTCAAGGTGCTTTGCTTATATGGCTGCAACCTAACAAATACCAAATCTCCCATCTCAAAAGATCTTTCAATCCTTTTCCTTTCAGCATATATCTTTTGTTGGTTCTATGCATGTTGTCGATTATCCTTGAGGGACCTTATTATGTCTTGGCTTTGCTTGACGAAATTATTTGCTACGGGTACTCTGCTATTGGAAAGTATTAGATCAACAAAGGAAAGGGCATCATAACCATAAAGAGCATGAAAAAGAGGCATACCAATAGACATGTGATGAGATGTATTGTAACAATACTCTCCTAGGTGTAACCATCTCACCCAAGCATGTTGCTGATTTGAAACATATTTCCTCAAATATCCCTCTATCCATTTATTAACTATCTATGTTTGTCCATCTGTTTGAGGGTGATAGCTAGTACTGGGAGTGAGTTCAGTTCCTGCCAAATGAAAGAGCTCCTTCCAAAAAGAGCTAAGGAATCTACTGTCTCGATCACTAATAATGTTTCTAGGCAAACCATGTAATCTAAAAATTTCCTTGAAGAACAATTCAGCCACTTGTGATGTCTTGAAATCAGATGTGATAGGAAAGAAATGTGCATACTTAGTTAGCCTATCTACCACCACATATATGCAATCCTTACCTTGAACCTTGGGCAACCCAGTGATGAAGTCCATGGAAATACTTTTCCATTTTTGTTCGGGAATAGGAAGTGGCTGCAACAACCCTGCAGAAAAACTTTTCTCACTCTTGCTTTGTTGGCATACCATACATTCCTTAATGTGTTTAAGGACATCCTCCTTCATACCCTTCCATGAAAATGACTCTCAAATTTTCTTGTATGTCTTGAAGTATCCCTGATGACCAGCCAAAGGTGTGTCATGAAAGACCCTCAATATCCTCTCCTTAGTTTTTGACCCTAGCACTAAGAAGATCCTATTCTTGTAATAAATCAATTCATCAACAACCTTGTACCTATTATCATCCACTAACTTATCCAAAATCTTGGTGGCAAAGGAATCTTTAGCATACTCTAAAATTATGGAGACTTTCCAATCAGCAAAGATAGATGATAAGGAACACAAAGTGGGCTTTCTTGAGAGAGCATCAACAACCACATTATTCTTTCCTTTCATGTATTCAATATCAAAATCATAAGCTTGCAATTTGCTTACCCATTTTTGTTGACGGTCATTAAAATTCCTTTGTTTCAAGAAGAACCTGAGGCTATTATGGTCTATCTTTACAATGAATCTCCCACATACCAAATATTGTCTAAACTTATGAAGTGCATGCATGATTGCCAACATTTTTTTATCATAGATGGAGTAACCTTTCTCTGATTGATTTAATTTTCTACTCCCAAATGCTATTGGATGTCCCCTTTTATTTAGGACAGCCCCTATACCTTCTCCAGAAGCATCACATTCAACAACAAAAGGTAAAGAGAAATTTGTAATTGCAAGCACAGGGCATGAACTCATTACCTCCTTAAGCTTATCAAATATTTTTTGTGCCTCTTCTGTCCAAACAAAAGCTCCTTTCTTTGTCAAATTAGTCAAGGGGGTAGCAAGCTGAGAAAATCCCTTGGCAAATCTCCTATAGTAGCTACACAACCTGAAGAAACCTCTCAACTGTGTAAGATTAGTGGGTGGAGGCCAATCCAAAATTGCCTGGATTTTTTGTTAATCAACCTGTACTCCTTTAGAACTTATAATATGTCCCAAATATAGGATCTCTATCAAACCAAACTCACATTTAGATAGCTTAGCATAGAAGGATTACTGCTCCAAGATTCCCAAAATAGTGTCTATGTGCTTTAGATGCTCTTCCCATGTTTTACTGTATATCAAGATATCATCGAAAAATACCAAAACAAATTTTTGGAGATGCTGGCTGAATACCTTTTTCATACAAGATTGGAATGTTGCAGGTGCATTAGTGAGTCCAAATGGCATAACAAGAAATTCAAAGTGCCCATAGTGACATCTAAAAGCAGTATTTTCCACATCTTCACTCCTCATTCGGATTTGATGGTACCCTGATCTTAAGTCAATTTTTGAGAAGTATACAACACCATGTAACTCATCAATGAGTTCATCTATGCGTGGTATGGGATACCTATTTTTTATGGTCTTCTTGTTTAGAGCCCTGTAGTCTATACACATTCTCATTGTACCATCCTTTTTCTTGACAAGTACCACAGATGATGCAAATGGACTAGACCTAGGCCTTATGAATCCCATTTCCAAGAGTTCTTTAATAGTTTTTTCAATTTCTTCCTTATAACCTCTTGGATGGCGGTATGGGGTTGTTATAACTGGTTTGGCACCCTATTCTAACTCTATAACATGCTCAAAACCTCTATCTGGTGGTAATCCTGGAGGCAAATCATTGAAAACTATACTATGCTTATCAAGAATATTTTGAATTTCAAAATGGAAATTACCTTGATTTTTTGGAGAGCTTATTGGTTGGATTATGACTCCTACTGCCCATGTTACTTGTCCTCTTTGAAAAGTCCTCTCCATCCTCTTTGCAGAGACCGCCTTAGGTGCTCTATTCGACAAACCTCTCAATATGACTTCTTTCCCATTGGAATGAAATTTAAACTCCATAGTTTGATGGTTCATGTAATAGCCTCCGATAGAGTGCAACCATTGAACACCCAAAACAAGATCTGTCTCCCTAATACCAACCATATAGAAGTCATCACATAACTCATAATCTCCTAAAGTCATCTTGAGTTGTTTCACCACCCGTGTGCAAGGCATAGTGAATCCATCAGCTACCGTAACATTGAATCCCTCAAAATCTTCTGCTTTAAGCCCTCTTTTCATGAAAAATCTCTCATCAATAAAATTGTGAGTTGCCCCACTATCAAGAAGAACTGTCAACCTTTTCCCTACTAGTACCCCTCGAATTCGAAAGGAATGGTATCTTGGGACTCCCAATAATGCTGCTAAAGTGCCATCCTTGTTGTTTTCTTTTTCTTTCTCTTCTTCTACCTCCTCCTTAGTATTATGAAATTCTTCATGCTCATCTAAATCAGATTCTGAAGCAACTTCAATAATGTGCACTTGACCTTTCCCCAAACATCTGTGTCCTGGAGCCCATGGTTCTCTACAAGTAAAACAAAGCTTTTTCCTTCATAATTCACTCCTAGTCTCTTCATTTACCTTCTTTTTTGCCACATTTATTACATCTTTTGGTGGTAGTGGTGGGAAAGTTTTTTTCTAAAAATTTCCCTTATGTTTCCAAAGATTTGGGGGTTTTTGATTAGTGATTGATTTCATAGGCACACAAGTTTTGAGTTGCAAGCTTCTTTTGATAGCTTCCTGTAAGGTTGAGGATGAGAAATCCTTAACCAAACTCTTAACAGAATCTTCTAAACCATTAAGAAAAAGATAAAAAATCTTCTTTTCACTCATATCAGGTACCATAATAGCCACTTTTTGAAACTCTTCTATATACTCATTAACTGATTTGGTTTGCTTCAATTTTGACAATTCTTTAAAGTACTCTTCATCATCCTTGAGGTCAAATCTATCTATCACTCTTTGACTGAAATCATCAAATGTAGTTACCTGATCATGACCTTGAGTAGTCATTCCATGATACCACCAATCATAGGCTGCATCTTCCAAGTGTAGACTTGCAAATTGAACAGCATCACTCTCTTCATGGGGTTAAGTGTGAAAAAAGTCTGTAATTTTTGTAGCCATGCTCTAGCTGAAATTTTATTTGTTCCATCAAAAGTAGGTGTTGTAAACTTGCTTATTTTATTTTTGAGCTCTCTTCCACTTATGTCATGCTCCCTCCTATTCTCTTTCTTGAGCATCAAAGTGTTCATCATATCCAAATATTCTCTAAAAGGAACTGAACTACGAAAGTCATCATCTAAGCCATTATAAGTAGCTCTTAATGAAATCAATTACCTGTAACCTCTTCCATAGGATTAATGACCGGATTTGGTACTGGTGGCTCATCTACAGGTAAGAAAAAAGTTTTGGTTGATTTAGATGGTATGGATTTCAGACTTCTTGGCTCCTTTGAAGTGCTCTCTTTCTCATTAATAGATGCAACTCCTTGTAATTTTTTTGTCAATATTCGCAAAGCCTCTCTAGTTTCTGCCAAACTATCCGTTGTTTGCTTCTGAGTATTTTGGATCTTTTGGAAGAATTTCTTTGCCATCTCATCTGGATCAGCCATACTTTTCCCTTCTTTGGATTTTGTACTTTTACTTTCAACTGGGGGTTTGATCAAACTTTCTTTATTCTTTTCTCGCTGCAAATATCTTTTTTCTCTTTCACTTAGTTGCATGCAACCATAAATTTTGACATGCAACTGATTAGAAGCAATATGCAACCATAAAATATGACATGCAAGATTTGGGTAGTTGTCAAAATTGACATGCAAGATCTGGGTAGTTGTCAAAACTGACATGCAAGATCTGGGCAGTTGTTAAAACTGACATGCAACTTCTACAAACCCTCAGGCTAGCAAGATCATGGCTCTGATACCACTGAAATGTCCCTTTACTAATTTTGTATGATATTTCAAGCCTCAAATCAGATCTTTAAAATCAAACAACCAATATTACAAAGATTCACCAATTTCTCAATAAACCCAAATCAGGTATGCTGAAAATAGTGCCAAAAGCTTCATAACTTCACAAATTATTAATAAACTTAAAAATGAACATTTTTATAGAAATTTAAGCAGCATAATAGCCTACAAAATGATATTTCCAGATTTATATAGCCTCTACACAACAGTTCACAAATGTAGGACAAAAACTATGCTCATCGGGCTCCCGAAATTAACACAAAAATGCTCGAAAACACCACAAAAATACTAATAATCTATCTCAAAAGTTTGATCACATCCCAATACATATATTCAACTCTATTTTAACACCTTAAAGTCTGAAATATAGCAGCAATCCAAACTGATATGAAATACTCAATTGAAAACACCAAATTCATACAAAAAACACACCCAAAAACCCACAAATATGCACTGTTCAGCACAAAGACAAACTCTGTATGAGCATGCACATGGACTGGCTTCAAAATCTCATCCTTAGCCTTCTTGGAAACCTGCAAACTCCCATTCTTGGGTCTCCTTCTCCACAGGTTTGGCAGCCTTTGAAGAACAACAAAGAAATGAGCAAAAATCAAGTTCTAGAATGAGCCCAAAATGCCTCCAAACCCCTTAAAAGAGGGCATAACTCTAACTCACGTCCAAGAGGGGTTAATAAAATATAGTTTAATTATAATTTTTATTTATTAGTCCATTGGTTTCCAAAGATTAGCCCCTTTTTTTGAAACTTCACCTTTTTGGAGCCTGCCTGCCTTAGCAAAGTTTATTATTTTTTTAATTATTTGAAAAGGGGACATGACAATCAGTTAATTCTTTTTTCTATACAAATTGAATCAGTTAACTCCTTATTTTACTCAAATTAAATATGTTAACTCCCTTTAATTTGGAAATCTCCCTTTATGACTGAACTTCACCTTTAATCCTGACCGTTGATTGAAATCGATCTCAACCGTTGATGAATTCTACGAAAGTCTATTTAAGAGACCCTCATCTCTTCATTTTCAAAGGTTGAATGAGAATTTGCATTGAATTTTTGCTAGAATTCATACTCACATTTGCTCATATTCACATATGCAAAGATCAAGTTTGACCAAAAGTTGACCAGATTTAACCACGGTTGACTTGAGCTGACTAGTTTTGATATTTTTTTTGAAATAATTAAACAAAATTATTTAATTAAATGAAGTTATTTAATTAAATAACAAAAGTGTCTCTAATTAATTAAAGATTATTTAATTAAATAGAAAAAGTAATTATGAGAGCATATCTCATTTTATTAAATTAAATATCTCAACAAAGTCTCTCTTCAGTTCAAAAAGGAAAATTTTCAGTTCACTATTGATCAAAAATGAGTTAAATTAGTTAACTCCCTTTTCTACTCAAATTGAATCAGTTAACTCCTTATTTTACTCAAATTAAATCTGTTAACTCCTTTTAATTTTGAAATCTCCCTTTATGACTGAACTTCACCTTTAATCCTGACCGTTGATTGAAATCGATCTCAGCCGTTGATGAATTTCAGGAAAGTCTATTTAAGAGACCCTCATCTCTTCATTTTGAAAGGTTGAATGAGAATTTGCATTGAATTGTTGCTGGAATTAATACTCACATTTGCTCATATTCACATACGCAAAGATCAAGTTTCAACAAAAGTTGACCAAATTTAAGCATGGTTGACTTGAGTTGACTAGTTACGAAAAGAATTTTAAAATAATTAAACAAAATTGTTTAATTAAATGGAGTACTTAGATCTAATTATTTAAACAAAGTTATTTAATTAAATGAGAACCCATTCCTAATTAATTAAATGAAGTTATTTAATTAAATAAGAAAAGTGTCTCTAATTAAGTAAATATTATTTAATTAAATAAAAAAAGTAATTATGAGAGCATATCTCATTTTATTAATTTAAATATCTCGAAGAAATATCTTTTAAGTTCAAAAAGGAAAATTTTCAGTTCACTATTGATAAATAATGAGTTAAATCAGTTAACTCCTTTTTCTACTCAAATTGAATCAGTTAACTCCTTATTTTGCTCAAATTAAATCTGTTAACTCCCTTTAATTTGAAAATCTCCCTTTCTGAATGAACTTCACCTTTAATCCTGATCATTGATTTAAATCGATCTCAATCGTTAATGAATTACAGGAAAATCTATTTCAGAGACCCTCATCTCTTCATTTTGAATGGTTGAATGAGAATTTGCATCGAATTGTTGCTCGAATTCATACTCACATTTGCTCATATTCACATACGCAAAGATCAAGTTTGACCAAAAGTTGACCAGATTTAACCACGGTTTACTTGAGTTGACTAGTTTTGAAAAAAAAATTGAAATAATTAAACGAAATTATTTAATTAAATGGAGTACTTACTACTTCTAATTAATTAAACAAAGTTATTTAATTAAATGGGAAGCCATTCCTAATTAATTAAATGAAGTTATTTAATTAAATAAGAAAAGTATCTCTAATTAATTAAAGAGTATTTAATTAAATAGAAAAAGTAATTATGAGAGCATATCTTATTTTATTAAATTAAATATCTCAAAAAAATCTCTCTTCAGTTCAAAAAGGGAAATTTTCAGTTCACTATTAATAAAAAATGAGTTAAATTAGTTAACTCCCATTTCTACTCAAATTGAATCAGTTAACTCCTTATTTTACTCAAATTAAATCTTTTAACTCCCTTTAATTTGAAAATCTCCCTTTATGACTGAACTTCACCTTTAATCCTAACCGTTGATTGAAATCGATCTCAACCATTGATAAATTCTAGGAAAGTCTATTTAAGAGACCCTCATCTCTTCATTTTGAAAGGTTGAATGAGAATTTGCATCGAATTGTTGCTGGAATTCATTCTAACATTTGCTCATATTCACATACGCAAAGATCGAGCTTGACCATAAGTTGACCAAATTTAACCACGGTTGACTTGAGTTGACTAGTTTCGAAAAGAATTTTAAAATAATTAAACGAAATTGTTTAATTAAATGGAGTACTTACTTCTAATTAATTAAACAAAGTTATTTAACTAAATGAGAAGCCGTTGCTATTTAATTAAATGAAGTTATTTAAATAAATAAGAAAAGTGTCTCTAATTAATTAAATATTATCTAATTAAATAGAAAAAGTAATTATAAGAGCATATCTCATTTTATTAAAGTAAATATCTCAACAAAATCTCTCTTCAATTCAAAAAAGGAAAATTTCAGTTCACTATTGATAAAAAATGAGTTAAATCAGTTAACTCCTTTTTCTACTCAAATTGGATCAGTTATCTCTTTATTTTACTTAAATTAAATCTATTACTTCCCTTTAACTTGGAAATCTCCCTTTATGACTGAACTTCACCTTTAATCCTGACCGTTGATTGAAATCGATCTCAATCGTTGATGAATTACAGGAAAGATTATTTAAGAAACTCTCATCTCTTCATTTTGAAAGGTTGAATGAGAATTTGCATCGAATTGTTGTTGGAATTCATACTCACATTTGCTCATATTCACATACGCAAAGATCAAGTTTGACCATAAGTTGACCAAATTTAACTATGGTTGACTTGAGTTGACTAGTTTCGAAATTTTTTTAAAAATAATTAAATGAAATTATTTAATTAAATGGAGTACTTGCTTCTAATTAATTAAACAAAGTTATTTAATTAAATGAGAAGCCATTCCTAATTGATTTAATGAAGTTATTTAATTAACTAAAAAAATTGTCTCTAATTAATTAAAGATTATTTAATTAAATAGAAAAAGTAATTATGAGAGTATATCTCATTTTATTAAATTAAATATCTCAACAAAATCTCTCTTCAGTTCAAAAAGAGAAATTTTTAGTTCACTGTTGATAAAAAATGAGTTAAATCAGTTAACTCATTTTTCTACTCAAATTGAATCAGTTAACTCCTTATTTTACTCAAATTAAATCTGTTAACTCCCTTTAATTTGGAAAGCTCCCTTTATGACTGAACTTCATGTTTAATTCTGACCATTGATTGAAATCGATCTTAACCATTGATGAATTCCAAAAAATTCTATTTAAGAGACCCTCATCTGTTCATTTTGAAAGGTTGAATGAGAATTTGCATCAAATTGTTGCTGGAATTCATACTCACGTTTGCTCATATTCACATACGCAAAGATCAAGTTTGACCAAAAAGTTGACCAAATTTAACCACGATTGAATTGATTTGACTAGTTTCGAAAAGAATTTTGAAATAATTGAATGAAATTATTTAATTAAATGGAGTACTTACTTCTAATTAATTAAACAAAGTTATTTAATTAAATGAGAAGCCATTCCTAATTAATTAAATGAAGTTATTTAATTAAATAAGAAAAATATCTCTAATTAATTAAAGATTATTTAATTAAATAGAAAAAGTAATTATGAGAGCATATCTCATTTTATTAAATTAAATATCTCAACAAAATCTCTCTTCAGTTCAAAAAGGGAAATGTCCAG
This sequence comes from Cupressus sempervirens, assembly GCA_028749045.1. Taxonomy (NCBI): domain Eukaryota; kingdom Viridiplantae; phylum Streptophyta; class Pinopsida; order Cupressales; family Cupressaceae; genus Cupressus; species Cupressus sempervirens. The sequence continues at coordinate 107,736,274 of CM053788.1, forward strand.
TTCATTATTGATCAAAAATGAGTTAAATGAGTTAACTCCTATTTCTACTCAAATTCAATCAGTTAACTCTTTATTTTACTCAAATTAAATCTGTTAACTCCCTTTAATTTGAAAATCTCCCTTTATGACTGAACTTCACCTTTAATCCTGACCGTTGTCTGAAATCGATCTCAAGCGTTGATGAATTTTAGAAAAGTCTATTTAAGAGACCCTCATCTCTTCATTTTGAAATTTTGAATGAGAATTTGCATTGAATTGTTGCTGGAATTCATACTCACATTTTCTCATATTCACATATGCAAAGATCAAGTTTGACCAAAAGTTGACTAGATTTAACCATGATTGACTTGAGTTGACTAGTTTCGAAAAGAATTTTGAAATAATTAAACGAAATTATTTAATTAAATGGAGTACTTACTTCTAATTAATTAAACGAAGTTTGTAATGCCCCGCCAAGGGATTCAAAGAATTAACCTAAAGTTTGCCAAACATTTTTTTTTTAAAACATGAAAATAAAACTATTCATAACATCTGTGGAAGCAATAGTAACATCCAACTGAAAGTAAACATAACATAACAGATTACATTCTTTAAAGATTCCTTAATGTTGAATTACTTCTAATCATAACTTATTCATCTAACATTACATCCTTAACAATGAAATAACAAGGATACATCCAATGTTCTTAAACCATATATAAGTGTACATTTTAGATTGCTCAATCATCCACTGTAAAAATCACAGGGTATGAAAAGCTTTAAACAATAAACATCCGTGCAAATAAAGTACATTAACATCTAATATTAATCCGTGATGCAATTAAAGTAAATGAAACCACATGTCATACATGATACATCATCACAAAGGATATAAACATCTATCATAAAAGATAACCATATATCACAAACATAAATAACTAAGTGCACAGTTCCTCCCAACCATAAATAGCATCATTAGACCATCGTGGATCCTAGCCATCCCTCTGTGCGTAACATTCCAAAGCACTGAAGAGATCATCGGCTATTACCATAGTAGGAATGTCACTCCTAAAACATCCTAGTAACATGCAAAGTAAAGCATAGGATACCATCATCTAACATATGCAAATCATCAATATAAGAAACATACCAATAAATACAACCATCATAGGGTATATCATCTATCATAATGATCCAAGAATAGAATGAAGATAAATACCAACCAAGAAAGCATCAGCCACGGTGTCTCAGATGGATCTCAAATGATAAGAGTGGAAAATACACTACCACCCGACCGCATGGAACCTAAGTGGTCCAGTCCCACCGTGCTAAGGAGATAATCTCAAGTGCAAAACAAGCTATCAAAATCACATAGCATAAATCTCTTTAAGTCCAGGAATCCTAAAAGTATACTAACTCAAAAGTTCCAATCACAAAATTTACATCTAATCCCAGAGGCACAACAATAAGTACACCACCAAAGGTACACAAAATCTATAGAGAAGATTTAGGCTACATATTAGAGAGTGTCATCACATGGCTGCTTGAGTTACCCTGGACGGGTCTCTCATTAGACCCCAGACCCTCAAGCATTGATTTACCCTGGACTGGTTACTCTGAACCTCGAACCCTCAACATGGCACATGTGGAAACCAAGAAGCCCTCTCAAGAAGACGAGACACTTCTTCCATCCTTAGTCTATCCAAGCACTCAAGGCATGGGTGGTTTAAATATCTCTAACTTATCTTTTTAGTGTGTTTCCCCCCATAAATTTTAATTACTAGATTATCACTTGTTACATAACTTGCATTAGGTTACCCTGGTACTGACCACTTTGGGTCCCAAAACCCTATGCAAGCCACTCCCATAGTCATGTACCTAGACAACCTCTCCTAAGCACATAAATTCATAGTTGTGTCCTATACCACAACACTCATAAAGATCAAACTCGATTCCTTAATAGGCAACCTGATAATAAGATGGTTCCCTCATCCAAGAATACATAAAAACTCCACAATATAAACTTCATAAATATAATCTCCAATATGAATCACAATATCCATTGGTTCTCAACAAGCAACCAAGAATATCTCAAAATAATACTGATTAAAAACTCTAAAATGGTTGAGTAAAACATGTCACAACATGACATCATCAAGAAATAAATTAACATTTCAGTCCCATCATGGCGACTGGAAAGCAATCCAAGGATAACTGATCGATGACTCAAAAATGGTTAAGTCAAGTGTCTCGGATACAAATAACTCAGCTTCACTCAAGAAGACTGATAAGCAATAACAATCAATAATATAGTCACCTCATAGAGCATACGATCACATAACCATGGTTGGGTTTATAAAGATCAAAATAAGACATCATCATGACATCACAATCATAACCCTTGAACCTCTGGTAGATGTCCTATAACTGGTCAACACTAGTTAACCCAAAATCCAAAACAAGAAGCATAGAGAAAACACGATGCAAACACATGTTTTGGTTTATTAAAAACACGTAGCTGAATAATGTATAGGGCTTCAATTTTTCGTTTCAAATATAAATGTGTAAGGTTTTTCATTTGACCTACACGTCAACCCATTTGTTTCTTCGATAGCATTATCCTTCCATTATTTAAAATCACATTCTAAGAATAACTTAAGGGTAAATATTTACTCATTAAACTAATCATCATTAACACTTAATTAAATTGTTCTCTTTATTTAACTAAGATCCATATTCTTATTGATTAACTCTTCTTTAATGTTACTTCAACTTTTCAACATAATTAGAGGATCATTATTCGTTAAATTATAAGAGAACTAATTATCAATCTTTGAATAAGAAGAATATAACTTTATTTATCTCAATCAAATAACACAGGCACAGAATTCATGACCTTTTAACCTTCTAATAGTTCTCAATTGAATAATACTAGTTTTCATCATTAAAACATCTAAGGTCATTATTCAAGTCATCAGAATAAGACTTATCAACTTCGATATCAATATTTTTACAATCTCGTTAAAAGATTTATATCAATTAAATCTCTATTACATAACATAATTATTAATTAAATCCAATTAACTCTAGTTTATTGATTTAATTAATAATTACACAACCATACCATCAACCTAATGAATATCAGTTGGCTAATAACTAAAAGTTAGCCATAATCCAATACACAAATATTCATATTCATAATTCAATAATAATAATTTGTTAATATTTAATAATAAGCTATATTGGAAATCTTATTAATAAATCTATAATGACCATATTCGTCACTTTGCAACAATGCTCCCATTTATATTTTAACAAGTTATAATAAATCTCCAATACCAAGTATTATTATCTCAAATAAGTTTCTCCTATGTACGCTGATTCAATTAATTAATACTTCTCCAAATTATTAACCAATTCAAGTTGATTAATATTTTTTACAGTACTTCAAACATTAACTAATCTCCTCTAGATTAACTCTGATCGTATTAATTGATAAGTATTTAAACTATTTATCCAATTATTTATTAATAGTTTGTTAGACCCAACAAATATTAATAAATAATAAACTCATCAAAACTATTATTAATCAATTTAGAGAATCCTTCCGTAAACCTCATTAGTTAATATTTTACTAACTCTAAACACCATTAAGTTATCTATTAATACATAACGTATTAATAATAACATAACAATAATTCAAATCGTAGCTATGTTATAACAAGGTCAAAATGTAACAATGACCCATTGTCCAATATCATTAAAAATTTACGTCTCTTAATTTAAAATCATCTTCATAATATAAAATTACCATCTCTAAATTATTTAATATATCTTAAATAGTATTTAATATACATTATAAAAAAGTCCACTATAAAAATTATATTAAAATCTCTTTTCTTTTAATTTTCTCTCATTTAAAAAAATCTATTTACTTAGATTGACTAATAATTAATTACACTTTTTCTACTATTAACAAATCTTATTTAAATTTGATTTAATTAAATTAGATAATAAACCATATAAAACTAATGCATATTAATAAGATTCTAATAAGAGAAGATTACAATAATATCTTTAATTCATTTCATGCTTTGATATATTATTTTTTGTGAAGTTTAAGCATAAAGAACTCTTGGTTATGGAAAATGATAAAATATCTGTCATTACATAAAACAGTCCTAGTACGAGGGCCATATCTCCCTAATGAACCGTTGGATCAAGCTAAAATTGAAATATGTTGTAGAGGGCCAAGTTGCGCCAATTCTAACTGGACTGATCGAATAAATTTGATCACAATAAAAAGTTATGAATGACTGAGTTCGGGTCTATCCAAGGGGCAGCGACAGGGCAGTTTGTGATGAATTAAGAATTTCTCCTAAAGGTAATTGTTCTCTAAATTTATCTAATAATTTCACTAATGGATTTGGCCATAAATCTTGAAACCATTTTCAAATCTATTTCAATTTGATTCTAATTCGAACCCAAATCCATTTAGATCTAATTTCTTCTTCAATTGGATCTAGAGTTTTTCTATTATTTTCTTCTCAACCAATAAAATATTTAGATTCCAATTTAATTGTAGATTCAATTACAAAGAGTATTCAGAGACATATAAAAGACATGATGAAGACAAGAAGAGAAATAATGCAAAGAGAATATGCGGATATCACAAGTGCACCTGGAGACTGATGCTAATTTGCATGCCTCAGAAGTCCATAGAAAAGTCCGTTCTTTTTCCAAAATTTGCAATTCCTCCAAGATCCAAGCCAACCAAAATTCTAACGTGACTAGAAGTGCTTGAAGAAGCATAGGAGCATTTCAAAACATATGAGCATGTAGAAACATATGAGCTTCTCAAATGCATGTAAGCTTTGAAGCTTGTAACTGGTCCAAACACACTAGGAGAGCCTCTATTTAAAGCTTTCTAAGATGCATCTAGAGTGTGTCTAGAAACAACTAGAAGATAAGCATGACAACCAAGCATGAGTCTTCTCCAACCTTTTAGATGAGTATTAAGGTTGTAGACACCATCTGCTCAAATAAAATGCTAACTCCTAAGTGTAGACAACTAGTGCATACTTAGAGTGCAAACCCCTGTGTTGTCTACATGACAACTCTCGAGAATTTTCCAACTCCTATGTGATTAAAATAATGCATAATAATTAATATAATATTTAATTTACTCTTTCCAATTTTATTTATTTATTATTAAATCTCATGCACTAACTTTAATAATTCCACTTTTCAATCTTAATATATTTATATTTTAATCACATGAGATTTAGAATCTTTTAATAATTTTAATATATTTTCCACTTTTAAATCTCTTTTTCCAAAACTTAATTGCTAAAATATTTGTTAGCTTTAATAATATTATTATTTAGTCATTTATTTAAAAATGAGCTCCAAATATATTATTATTAAAATAAATATTGTCACATTCCAAATTTAAACTTTAAACTTTTATTTTCAAATTTAATTATTTTATTTAAATAATTTTCCAATTAATTAAATAAAATAAATATTAAAATATCATATTGATTTTCTATTTAATTAAACCATTAATTAAATCTTTTAATTAGGCTTAATTAATAGAAAATACTCCAAAGGCTCACAAGGTAAAAATATGAAAACTCATCATAGCCAAAATACATACAAAATCAAATCAAGGGTTTCTATCATGAATCACGTTATCCAACGCATTCAGAGGGTACTCAACTTAGATACTTGTCCTAATTTTTTCAATTAGAACACATGGCTTAAAGGGTTGGAATTTGGACTTGAGAATTTATCTCTCCTTTCTTATCATTGAGATGATGTGATAGGGTACGCTCATCTTGGCAATTCAGGGAAGTCGATACCCGGTACCTGCAACCTCCATAAAAACCATGCATGTACAAGCACAATAAATACTAAACTAAACAGACAATGGCATGAAGTGGTGCATCATGTAGATCTCAACTAGTAGGTGACTACGACTCCCTTCCTTAACCACATCAGACACGCCATACAAAAGCAAACACGCAAAGCAAATACGCACACCATACACATGCAAGTATGGGGTAAGTATCCATAAGAAAACACATATGACAATAAATCATCTAATCTAATCATCATCAATAACTGAAAGCAATGTAATGATCATCATGCATACATGAAATGTAAAGTCTAAGTGATCTCATCACATAATAAACTGAATCCATAGCACAATATCTAATAGTCCCAAAACAATGTTGCTAACCAACAACATAAAACTAGCTCTTAAAAGAGTTCAACAATGATAACAAAATGAGAACCAGGGGCAGACACTACAAAGTTATTTAATTAAATGAGAAGTCATTCCTAATTAATTAAATGAAGTTATTTAATTAAATAAGAAAAGTGTCTCTAATTAATTAAAGACTATTTAATTAAATAAAAAAAGAAATTATGAGAGCATATCTCATTTTATTAAATTAAATATCTCAACAAAATCTCTCTTCAATTCAAAAAGGGAAATTTCTAGTTCACTGTTGATAAAAAATAAGTTAAATCAGTTAACTCCCTTTTCTACTCAAATTAAATCAGTTAACTCCTTATTTTACTCAAATTAAATCTGTTAACTCCCTTTAATTTGGAAATCTCCCTTTATGACTGAACTTCATCTTTAATCCTGACCGTTGATTGAAATCGATCTCAACCGTTGATGAATTCTAGAAAAGTCTATTTAAGAGACCCTCATCTCTTCATTTTGAAAGATTGAATGAGAATTTGCATTGAATTGTTGCTAAAATTCATACTCACATTTGCTCATATTCACATACGAAAAGATAAAGATTGACCAAAAGTTGACCAGATTTAACCACGGTTGACTTGAGTTGACTAGTTTCGAAAAGAATTTTGAAATAATTAAATGAAATTATTTAATTAAATGGAGTAGTTACTTTTAATTAATTAAACAAAGTTATTTAACTAAATGAGAAGCCATTCTTATTTAATTAAATGAAGTTATTTAATTAAATAAGAAAAGTGTCTCTAATTATTTAAAGATTATTTAATTAAATAGAAAAAGTAATTATGAGAGCATATCTAATTTTATTAAATTAAATATCTCAACAAAATCTCTCTTCAGTTCAAAAAGGGAAATTTCCAGTTCACTATTGATCAAAAATGAGTTAAATCAGTTAACTCCTTTTTCTACTCAAATTGAATCAGTTAACTCCTTATTTTACTCAAATTAAATCTGTTAACTCCCTTTAATTTAGAAATCTCCCTTTATGACTGAACTTCTCCTTTATTCCTGACCGATGATTGAAATCGATCTCAACCATTGATGAATTCCAAGCAAGTCACATCTGCAAAGATCAAGTTTGACCAAAAGTTGTGTAGATTTATCCACGGTTGACTTGAGTTGACTAGTTTTGAATTTTTTTTAAAATAATTAAACGAAATTATATAATTAAATGGAGTACTTACTTCTAATTAATTAAACAAAGTTATTTAATTAAATGAGAAGCCATTCCTAATTAATTAAAAGAGGTTATTTGATTAAATAAGAAAAGTGTCTCTAATTGATTAAACATTATTTAATTAAATAGTGTAATTATGAGAGCATATCTCATTTTATTAAATTAAATATCTCAACAAAATCTTTCTTTAATTCAAAAAGAGAAATTTCCAGTTCACTATTGATCAAAAATGAGTTCAATCAGTTAACTCCTTTTTCTACTCAAATTGAATTAGTTAACTCCTTATTTTTACTCAACTTAAATCTGTTAACTCCCTTTAATTTGAAAATCTCCCTTTATGACTGAACTTCACCTTTACTCCTGACCGTTGATTGAAATCGATCTTAGCCATTGATGAAGTTTAGGAAAGTCTATTTAAGAGACCCCCATCTCTTCATTTTGAAAGGTTGAATGAGAATTTGCATCGAATTGTTGCTGGAATTCATACTCACATTTGCTCATATTCAAATACGCAAAGATCAAGTTTGACCAAAAGTTGACAAGATTTAACCACGGTTGAGTTGAGTTGACTAGTTTCAAAAAGAATTTTGAAATAATTAAACAAAATTATGTAATTAAATGGAGTAATTACTTCTAATTAATTAAACAAAGTTATTTAATTAAATGAGAAGCCATTCCTAATTAAATAAATGAAGTTATTTAATTAAATAAGAAAAGTGTCTCTAATTTATTAAAGATTATTTAATTAAATAGAAAACGTAATTATGAGAGCATATCTCATTTTATTAAATTAAATATCTCAACAAAATCTCTCTTCAGTTTAAAAAGGAAAATTTTCAGTTCACTATTGATCAAAAATGAGTTAAATCAGTTAACACCTTTTTCTACTCAAATTGAATCAGTTAACTCCTTATTTTACTCAAATTAAATCTATTAACTCCTGTTAACTTGGAAATATCCCTTTATGTCTGAACTTCACCTTTAATCCTAACCGTTGATTGAAATCGATCTCAACTGTTGATGAATTCTAGGAAAGTCTATTTAAAAGACCCTCATCTCTTCATTTTGAAAGGTTGAATGAGAATTTGCATCGAATTGTTGCTCGAATTCATACTCACATTTGCTCATATTCACATACGCAAAGATCAAGTTTGAGCAAAAGTTGACCAAATTTAACCACGGTTGACTTGAGTTGACTAGTTTCGAAAATAATTTTTAAATAATTAAATGAAATTATTTAATTAAATGGAGTACTTACTTCTAATTAATTAAACAAAGATATTTAATTAAATGAGAAGCCATTCCTAATTAAATAAATGAAGTTATTTAATTAAATAAGAAAAGTGTCTCTTATTAATTAAAGATTATTTAATTAAATATAAAAAGTAATTATGAGAGCATATCCCATTTTATTAAATTAAATATCTCAACAAAATCTCTCTTCAATTCAAAAAAGAAAATTTTCAGTTCACTATTGATAAAAAATGAGTTAAATCAATTAACTCCTTTTTGTACTCAAATTGAATCAGTTAGCTCCTTATTTTACTCAAATTAAATCTATTAACTCTCTTTAATTTGAAAATCTCCCTTTAGGACTGAACTTCACCTTTAATCCTGACTGTTGATTGAAATCGATCTCAACCGTTGATGAATTCCAAGAAAGTTTATTCAAGAGACCCTCATCTCTTCATTTTGAAAGGTTGAATGAGAAGTTGCATTGAATTGTTGCTGGAATTCATACTCACATTTGCTCATAATCACAAACGCAAAGATCAAGTTTGACCAAAAGTTGACCAGATTTAACCACGGTTGACTTGAGTTGACTAGTTTCGAAAAGAATTTTGAAATAATTAAACGAAATTATATAATTAAATGGAGTACTTACTTCTAATTAATTAAACAAAGTTATTTAATTAAATGAAAAGCCATTCCTAACAAATTAAATGAAGTTATTTAATTAAATAAGAAAAGTGTCTCTAATTAATTAAAGATTATTTAATTAAATAGAAAAAGTAATTATGAGAGCATATCTCATTTTATTAAATTAAATATCTCAACAAAATCTCTCTTTAGTTCAAAAAGTAAAATTTCCATTTCAGTATTGATTAAAAATGAGTTAAATTAGTTAACTCCTTTTTCTACTCAAATTGAATCAGTTAACTCCTTATTTTACTCAAATTAAATCTATTAACTCCCTTTAATTTGAAAATCTCCCTTTATGATTGAACTTCACCTTTAATCCTGACCGCTGATTGAAATCGATCTCAACCGTTGATGAATTCTAGGAAAGTCTATTTAAAAGACCCTCATCTCTTCATTTTGAAAGGTTGAATGAGAATTTGCATCGAATTGTTGCTGCAATTCATACTCACATTTGCTCATATTCACATACGCAAAGATTAAGTTTGACCAAAATTTGACTAGATTTAACCACGGTTGACTTGAGTTGACTAGATTCGAAAAGAATTTTGAAATAATTAAATGAAATTATATAATTAAATGGAATACTTACTTCTAATTAATTAAACAAAGTTATTTAATTAAATGAGAAGCCATTCCTAACTAATTAAATGAAGTTATTTAATTAAATAAGAAAAGTGTCTCTAATTAATTAAAGTTTATTTAATTAAATAGAAAAAGTAATTATGAGAGCATATCTCATTTTATTAAATTAAATATCTCAACAGAATCTCTTTTCAGTTGAAAAAGGGAAATTTCCAGTTCACTATTGATAAAAAATGAGTTAAATCAGTTAACTCTTTTTTCTACTCAAATTGAATCAATTAACTCCTTATTTTACTCAAATTAAATCTGTTAACTCCCTTTAATTTGGAAATCTCGCTTTATGACTGAACTTCACCTTTAATCCTGACCACTGACTGAAATCGATCTCAACCGTTGATGAATTCCAGGAAAGTCTATGAATTCCAAGGAATTTGCTTGGTCTATGGGTAAGTGAAGAAGATTATGGGGTAGTAGCATGTGGGTAGTAGGGTGATTTGGAACTTTGCTAGAGAAAAAGTATTTCATCTTCTTAAAAGAAATGTGAGTGGGGTCAAGTTAATGGACTATGACTAATAGGGTATTTTAGATAGATGGATAGTTAATATGTTCATATGCATTCATTTTGTTACCTTAGTATTAGTAAGGATAGATTATCTTTTAAAATTATTCTTTTATGATATATGTTTATATAAATGAATTGATCATTCTTTTCACTACAATTTCAATTGTAGTAGGTATTGACCCTAATATTAAAATGTGATGTCACTTGCATTAGAGATATAATATGAATAATAAATAGATAATTCAATCTTAATAACTATGTCAATGAAAGATGTATGTTGGGATATGAAAAAAATAAAAATATACACCCATTGATTTTGGGAACATTTTAAATACTCTAGAAAAGTGTTAATTATGTATATATTGTTATTTGAATCGACTGCCTAGAGTAGCATAGTTGGCATCAAAGTTGATGATAGTTCTAATGGATGGTTAATCGAGGGTTACATGAATTGAAGAAATGTTAACTCATATGAAAAATTAGTAAAGATGACATTGAAATGTGGAGTGTAGATTGAAGTAGTAGGTATCAGTATTCTCTTTCCAAACCCTGGGTCAGTAGATGTCAGAGGGATGTCCAACTCAGTGATGATAGAGTTGTGACACACATATGTCTTTTGGAGGTTATTTAGGCTTATGAAATTAATTAATTAAGAATAATAATAATGATAATAATAGTAATAATAATTTTTTAACATTTTTTTTTGCTTAATGTACATTTAGGGTAAATTTAGGGCATGACATTTTGGTATCAGAGCCTAGTTAAAGCACTAGGCGTTGATGGGTTCATAAACAAATGTAAAATTTAAATGTTACCTGTAAAAGAGAAAAATTTCAATTGACTCATCTTTTAAGCTAGTATCTGCTATGAGAGAGTCAACTAAAGCATAACACCCTTATTGTTCTTGACCTATTGATAAGATAACCTTTGACCATTTTTTTATAAATGACTTTTAATCATATTAAATAGATTATTCTAAATGATACTAACCAATATAATTCTCCTAGTACTAGGTAACTTTTTTCATCATCGTAATAATAATTTCATTAATACTAAAATAAAATAATTAACCCTAATAATACATTCACCAAACCCTTCTCTCACTACTTATAGATTTAGTATAAGCCATTGTCAAAAAATTACTATAAATAAGTACTTACATATAAATCTAAAGAGTTATATAGATAGCATCAAGGAGCTAGCATTTTCCTTATCTCATAGATGAACAATGATCTATCATTAGTGTCGTTCTCAACTTCAAGATAAGACATATATAAAAACATTTACCTCTAACATTCCTAGATGAAAGATTTTTCTGAGGCACTACTAATATCATTATAGTGAAAATAAGAAAAGAAAGAAATCAACAATAAACAAGAATTGAATTTCAATTAAAAGATTAAATTTATTTTATAAGATTTTACTCTTTTAAAAAAAATATATATATATAATCTATACAGTGTTTCTTTTAACTAACATTAGCTAAACTTGTATTTCTTTACTCATTCCATTGATAAATTAATACTAAGTTAATATTATGTGTCAAAAATGTTCCTATATGACTTTCACATTTGTCACTGCATGTAAGAGAGCTTAGTGACCATAGATTGAACTAGAATGAAGGAATTGTAAAGAAAATAAATGCAAGATTTATCTAAGATTTTCTATGCAAGTAAATGAATATAAACTAGATGAAATACAAATTTAATCTAAGAGATAGTAAGAAAACATTGAAGCTAGAACATGTAAAATGAAAGTATTGAATGAGAATGTAATAAACTATTTTAAAAAGCACAAAAATGGAGTACTCAAACTGATAGAGTTTATTCATTCACAAATTTCATCCTCTCAAATGAGAGACATAAGTTCCCAATTTATAGAGAAATCCAAAATAAATCAATGGTGTATATCAATTAGATGAATGGTGGAGATTGAATGAATGTTCACTTTGAAATGGAAGTTTCCATTTAAGAGAGAGTTAATTGATTTGTTTCCTTGTTCTTTTTAAAATCACTTAATGTTTCCATTTTTTTTTAATAAAAACAAATCAAAAGAAGATTTTGAAGATTTTGTTAAAATTATGTCTCATATTTTGAATATTTAAATTCAAATAATATATATATGTAGATATTTAATTCAAATAAGTAATAAATTCATTTTGCATGTAATTCTAGAAAATATCAAAATTAATATAATCAAAGTATTAGGAAAATTTAATTAAATTAATTGATTTAGTGGGTTTAATAGCCAAGATGTCAATATTCATGAGCTTATTATTTTATTTATATTTATTTCTTTATTAATTCTTATAGTGATTTTTGTAGATTAATGATTTTCTACAATTGATATTTAAATCAAATAGAGTCAATTGGGACTAGAAATGCCTAATAAATTAGGATTTTGTTGATCATTAGAAAGATTAGGAGTAAATTAGTTTTTGAGACCAATTTGAGGTATTACAAATATAAAAATACAAGGTATACTATCCATTATATTATGATCCAATTTAATACTATTCCTATAACTAACAACATTAACTATTTATGATTAATTGTACATATATGACAATTATAATTGATTATAATTAATAATAGTGTTGAAGGGTCTAGGTGTCATAAAAATATAGCATATAAATTAGGGCAGTGTACATGTTGGATAAGCTGGATAATTACTTATTTAGGCACATCCATTTGGACACAATTCAAATTGGGAATCTAGGTTTCAAAAAGAATTTACATGTTACTTTATAGATATCATGCTTACCCTCAAGGATAGGATGTTTAATTGAATCATTGATAAAGGATATTTCTATAGTAAGGTTGCATAAGCATATGTTTCCTTTTGAGATCAACTATGAGTAGAGTTTAGTTACAACACTAGGTGCCTAACCCATTATGTTTCAACATATGCAATAAATGAAAACTTGGTGTAATATGTATTAGTACACCCAATTAAACCACGAGCTATGGATGAAGCACTTTGAGACATAGGGGGATATGAGACTTCTTACTAAGCCATTAGTTCCATAAAACAACAATGTATCCTCTTCTTCACCAAGGAACCTTGGTATGGCTATGTTATTTCTGTGAGCTTCATATTTGATGTGAATTCTTGTTGGTCATTTGTTCAAACTTTACATTTATATCATCTTTATTTCTACCAATAATTTGACACTTCACATTTCATTAGATTTCTTGAAGTTGGTCCCATTGTGCCTCAGGGACATGTCTTGTGTTATTTGAAAATTTACTAATGTGGCCACATACATATTATTTTCTTGTAAAATATTCCTTTTATTTGTGAGTTTCTTTTGAGGCATTTTCTTGGATTGTATTGAAATGCCCATACTAAGTAGAATCGTTGAGAAACCATTTAGGGAATTAATGTACCTATAAACTTTCTAGTTATCCATTGAAAAGTTGCTACACGAGATTTCTAAGACACTAACCCCTTTGTATGTCATAATTATGGAATAAGGACCAACCTCTTTTACCATAGGTATGTTATGTATATTAAACTAGTTAAGACCATAGATGCCTGTTATGTTGGGGACCCTAAGCAAGGACATAAGAAATTTAGTAGTTAGACCTTAGTAAAGAAAGGATTGGATTACTTGGCACCAATAGTAGAATACTCAAGTAGGGTCAGCTCTGATAATTACAACATAGGCAATAACACAACACTGAGATGTAGTTGATGAACTCCAGGAGGAGGTTCATGCCTAGGGGGGGAGGATGTGAGGCTTCACCCAATTTGTCATAGTACCAATGAGATAATTGCATTACGGTGATTTTAATCCTATGTTTGATACACTTTTAAGACTGTAGGGTTATATCATTTTAATATCTGTATTTTGATGATCCACAATTACCTCTACATATTATGACCTAATTGATGCATTTAATGATTCTATTTCATGTTGTAAGCTATTGACATTTCTTTAATAGAAATTGAATGGTAGATATGCTTGTAATATAAGAAGGTAATGTTGAAGTGGAAATTAGAGTTAAAAGATAAATTTTGTTATGCATTGAGACCTAACCCGCATACCTAGGGATTCAATAGTTATGGATTCAGCATCTTGTCATAGAATATGAAGTTATTCAGAATATTAAATTGACCATGTTATGTTGATAAGTAAATTTTAGTTTTATAGTATTTTGAACATTTTACATGGAAATTGTTAGAAGAAGTAATGTAATTATAAGGAATGAAGTATGGAACTCAAATGTGGAATGTGATAAGTAAGTTTTGATATTTTAATATTTTGAAGGTTATATTTGAAATTATTAAGAAAGGGAAAGTTAATTTGAGATGATGAAATATATGCAATTATAATGTTGAATGAGATAATGATTTATTTTACATATGCTTATATGATTTTCTTGGACTACTGACGCTTGAGTTTAGTGTGCAGGAATTTGACCATTGGTTAAAGGGGAATTAAGAATCAAACTACTACAAACATGACATAACCAAGGTTGAATCAGTGGAAAAGATTCAAACCTAATTGTAATGTGTTTTATTTTGTATATGTGAATTTTATGTGTGCGTAGTAGCCTAGTTCATGTATTATTGTAAAGCAAGTCATTTTTTTTAATATAATGTGATATTTTGTGTGTGTCACTTGACACTTGTGCTTGTTATGTGATATGACATGTTATTCATCAATGGATCATGTGGCCACCTTATTCTGTGATAAATGTCTTAATTGAGAAATTCGATTATTGCCTTAATCAGTAAAAGGACAAGGTCATCACCTTGGGGAATTTGAAATTTGAATCACCTAGCTTTGGGAGGGTCATAAAGTAACTTTAAGGTAAGTTGGGATTAAAATTAACCCCACCCATGTTCGTACTATAGGCTAGGGAGCTATTAATGACCTCTAGGGTGTCTAGTGGACCTAGGAGACCGCATGAAAATGACATTCTTTATGGAATCCGAAAATGAGAAGGATATATATAGAGAGAGAGGTATGGCTAAATGAGGAACCACTTGGCCACTCTCTAATTTTAGAGACAGTTAGGTTTTGGAGGGAGAGGAGGGGAGCTCTACTGCAACTATCCTTACCCTAGCTTGGACTAAGGTTGGTATCTCAAGCTTGCTTCCTTTCCTTTTTCTTTCTTTTAGCATGGTTAAGCCAATCTGCAAGTGTGGAGTTTATCAATGGAGTAGCATTCATGTGAGTGTTTGAATGGTGTTCATTCCATGTAGATTAGTGTGACACCATTGTGCATCTTTTTGTATTGTGTGGAGTATTGTGAGTATGAGGTTTGGATTTCCTCTATTTCCTTGTTGCATTATGGGTTTTGATATTGTGTTGTGATAATGTGATGTGCTCTTGAAAATCTGTTATTTTATTGCTACACAGTTTTGTTTTCTTGTTGTGCTTGAGTGTTCTTATGGGTGTGGGACTTACACTCACCCTTATGGGAAGGGAAGAGAAGTCCAGGGTGAATGGGCAGCATTTGGATTGCATAGTTGAGGACCTTGGAGTATGGGCTCCATTGTATGCCATTGTCATATTCATATTTTGCCTTGGGGGAGGATAAGCAAAAAAAAAAAAAAAATGATGAGGAAGGAAGTAACTGAAGTATGGGTTTGTAGGAAGCTAAAGTTGTTGGTTGTGTGTGGTGGAGGATGTTGTGTTGGTAGTGTGTGTGGTGGAAGATGTTTATGAAGCCCCGAAAGGGCATGATATTATGAAGCCCCGAAAGGGCCTTGCATTTTGTTGATTTAGCCCCGAAAGGCCATGAGTTTTATGGCAAATATGATATGAAATGGTAAACCTCCTTGTGTTTCCACCTTCACCCTATGTTCAAGGTTCCAATGGTGAGCCTTTGTGAAATATCCTTGGGATGGGATTTGCTGCAGTTTTGTTATGTGGTGTATATGTTTCTTACAAGTGTGTATGTGGATTTTGTTTGAGCCTTGTTCCCCTAGCGCGGGGGTGGTCTCTTTGAGGCCTATGTTTGGGTGGAAAGCACCCATGGTCCTTGTTGTTTTGTTGTGATGCATTTGCAAGTTCTTAGAGAAAAATCTTGGAAACTTGGAGTCCTTGTTATATTCCATGTGCAGAGGAGGAGAAGACAATATTGCATTGAGATGAGATAGAGAGAAAAACTCCATTTTGTTATGTGAGCCTAAATGTATTGTAAGAGAAAGCTACTGTCTTGGTTTGATTGTTAATGGAAAGGTTGTGAGTGCTCATGTGTAGTAAAAGTATTTTCCATTGTGTATATTATGATATGTTGACTTCGCCACCTTTTTGTGTATCATGAGGGTATCACTGAAGATATTCATTGTAATAATATTGTTGTTTTATTGGATGGTAACACCAATTAGAGATCCAAATTACTTGATGCTCTTGAGTGGAATGCAAAAGAAATTTGATATCATAGAAGAGATAATATTCATAGGAAGGATTATCCTTGTGGATTGCTATTATCATTTTAGTTCCATTGTTTACCAATTGTGAATGTACATTCAAATCTAGATCTGCATAAGAAGATAATGTTAAGAAAATGGTTTCTAAATTTCATAATTCATAGATAGGGATAATCTAGATAACTTCATATAAAGTATTGTCATGAAATGTTGAGTTATTGGATTAAGTTAATGTTTTGAATGCTAAATGAATCACAATTTTAAAACTGTACTTAGTTTATAATTATCACAATTTTAAAACTGTACTTAGTTTATAATTTTAATATCCTTGCAATAACTTACCTTGAATATCCTAGATTACAGAAGAAGAAAATCAAGTGATGATATAAAATATACAAGACTTAAGACATAAGCTTGCTGTAGGTGCACATTTTATCCTCTGGAAAATGTATGAGAAAGTAAAATAAATCTCTTCTCTTAATATAGACATTAAAATATTCAAGAGTATTCCTTAGACTCCTAGGACCCTATAACCTATAAAGCATATTTTAACATAATAATCTAACCATCATATTAATTGCATTAGAAGGGACCTCATATGAGACACATAACTCGAGTCAACACCCTATCAAATCAAAAGAAACTTTTTAAAAAAAAATATACAATGCTCATGCTAAACAAACCTAAACTAGCACCAAGTAATATTTTAAACAAGACATGGCGTGACAAACAACCTACTATATTATCTACCCTAGGCTAGCATGGGTTGGTGAATGAGAAAACAATTTAATATGCTATGGAGACCAAGGTATTTAATTTTTCTGACATGACCAAGACTTATTTCATCCACCTATTCACTAGGCACTTTCTGCCTTCAAATATTATATTGGAATACCGTGCAAGTTTATGACATAATTTTGACAAGAGGGAATGGCTTCCATTTTGTCCTTGATGCGTTGATTTGCCTTGGAAGAAGTTATGGCATTTTATATGTCTTTCTTCACCACCTAATTAAGTCTAGGATAAACTCCATGCTGCCAACAATATGGGACCAAGTAGCAAGTCGATTTAACATGGGAATTCAAAATGCATATCTTCTAGCTCAAAATTAATAGGATTTGACTCATGGAAAAGGCGCCTATGCTTGTCTTGGCCAAAAATTTGGTAAGTGAGTCCACCATGAAGAGAAACCCAAGGAATTTTCTTGGTCTATGGGTAAGTGAACAAGATTATGGGGTAGTAGCACGTGGGTAGTAGGGTGATTTGGAACTTTGCTAGAGAAAAAGTATTTCATCTTCTTAAAAGAAATGTGAGTGGGGTCAAGTTAATGGACTATGACTAATAGGGTATTTTAGATAGATGGATAGTTAATATGTTCATATACATTCATTTTGTTACCTTAGTATTAGTAAGGATAGATTATCTTTTAAAATCATTCTTTTATGATATATGTTTATATAAATGAATTGATCATTCTTTTCACTACAATTTCAATTGTAGTAGGTATTGACCCTAATATTAAAATGTGATGTCACTTGCATTAGAGATATAATATGAATAATAAATAGATAATTCAATCTTAATAACTATGTCAATGAAAGATGTAAGTTGGGATATGAAAAAAATAAAAATATACACCCATTGATTTTGGGAACATTTTAAATACTCTAGAAAAGTGTTAGTTATGTATATATTGTTATTTGAATCGATTGCCTAGAGTAGCATAGTTGGCATCAAAGTTGATGATAGTTCTAATGGATGGTTAATCGAGGGTTACATGCATTGACAAAATGTTAACTCATATGACAAATTAGTAAAGATGACATTGAAATGTGGAGTACAGATTGAAGTAGTAGGTATGAGTATTCTCTTTCCAAACCCTAGGTCAGTAGATGTTAGAGGGATGTCCAAATCAGTGATGATATAGTTGTAACGCACATATGTCTTTTGGAGGTTATTTAGGCTTATGAAATTAATTAATTAAGAATAATAATAATAATAATAATAATAATAATTTAAAAAAAAAAATTGTGCTTAATGTACATTTAGGGTAAATTTAGGGCATGACATAATTAAATAAGAAAAGTGTCTCTAATTAATTAAAGATTATTTAAATAAATAGAAAAAGTAATTATGAGAGCATATCTCATTTTATTAAATTAAATATCTCAACAAAATCTCTCTTCAGTTCAAAAAGGGAAATTTTCAGTTCACTATTGATCAAAAATGAGTTAAATCAGTTAACTCCTTTTTCTACTCAAATTGAATCAGTTAACTCCTTATTTTACTCAAACTAAATCTGTTAACTCCTTTTAATTTGAAAATCTCCCTTTATGACTGAACTTCACCTTTAATCCTGACTGTTGATTGAAATCGATCTCAACCGTTGATGAATTCCAAAAAAGTATATTTAAGAGACCCTCATCTCTTCATTTTGAAAGGTTGAATGAGAATTTGCATCCAATTTTTGCTGAAATTCAAACTCACATTTGCTCATATTCAGATACGCAAAGATCAAGTTTGACCAAAAGTTGACTAGATTTAACCACGGTTTTCTTGAGTTGACTAGTTTCGAAAAGAATTTTGAAATATGTGAGGCCTCACCCTGACCCATTCTAGCACTTATGATACATTGTTATTTTGATACTCATGCTGACATGTCAGAATATTATTGGATACACTGAAAATTGTTATGCTATTTTGCGATGTGTTATGCTTACTTCAATTAGTTGATTCTACCATTTAATTCTTATAAATATGTATAATGATGAAAGAAAATGTATGCAAGCTAACACATTTGGTTATGCAAGTCGAAAGGCTAGAAATATGAGTAGAATTAGATAAACAACTATTTATTAAGAAGTGGATGCTTTAAATTATGTATAATTTCCTTTAGCATGTTATTCACATTATGCACGTGATTTTTGGACCTACTGATGTGTGCAATGAGTGTGCAAGAAAATCAGCCAAGATAACTCAATGGAAGAAATGGAGTTAAATTTCTTGTTAATTTTGTGCTAATCTTATATTGTAATTCTTTAAAGGTTGTAATTTGATCTTACTATTCTAGTAACCTTTAATTAATCCTAATAAGCCTTTAAAGGCTTAGAAGCATTAAATTTAAGTACCCCTGTGGGTAAGGGTATGGGTGGCGGTACTTTCCAACACTTTAGCCTCCTAGGTTGACTCTTAGGGTCTCTTAAAAAACCTATTATAGGCTGATTTCGAAAATGGGTTGCTCTTTACTTGGGTTGGTGAAACCAAACCCCCATCTTGAGTTACTTGAAGCTTAGAGGGGTTAGAGACCATACTTAGAGGCCTTTTGGGGAAGAAACTTGGGGTTTTTTTTTGGTCACCCAATCCTCTAGTTTTTGGAGGAAGCCTTGAAGATTGAAGAAAGCAAAAGGGAAGCTCTTCTCAAACCACCATTGCCATAACTCTTTTATGAAGGTAGGAGTTATTCACTCCATGAATGGTTCTTTTTGTGTGTTCATGTTTAGATTCTTGTTGAATCATGTTGGAGACATTGTGTAGATATGCATTCCTTGCTTATGTGTTGAGGGTGGTATTGGGAGGGATTTTATCTTGTTTTCTTTGAAGTTATTCATATGCCTTCTTGGTGTGTTGGTTGTTTTTGAGAGATTTTCATGGGGATGTATTTGGCAACACTCACCCTTGGATAGGGAAGAAGTGGCCATGCGTGGGGAAAGGGCATTAGTTGGACCTTAATAGTGTAGAGTCTCCTCTCATGGAGAGAGGAGGGAGAAAGGGTGGGGTGTATGGGCCCCTACTTGTCATCCCATACCTTGTTTTTATTGAGAATTCTTGAATGTGGGAGAGAATGAAAATTCTTGTGGATATAGCCCCGAAAGGGCCTTGAGAAAGAATGGAAATTCTTGAAGATTTAAGCCCCGAAAGGGCTAAGTGAAGGTATGGTGATTGACTTCTCCTATTGATAAAATCCACCTTTCCCCTATATTGGTCCAATGTTGGACCTATTGTGCAACCGGATGGGAATGTATGTTCGTTTTTCTTACCTCCTTGTGTTGTTATCTCCATGATTGTTTCTTGTATCTCCCATGTTTACCCTTGAGGCAATGAAGACATTTGATAAAAGTCTCTTGTGAAAGTCTTGAAGAAAACTCAATGAATTGTAATATCATGTAAATTGTAATTGAATTTGATGTAGTGGCAAAGATATCAGGTTTTCTTACTGGTTTTTTCCCGATGGAGCCTTGAACCAGGATGAATAATAGAGGAAAGAAAAGAATAAGAAATTATTCTTGCATTGCTCTCATGTGGTTCCAAATTTTGCATATGTTGTGAGAAAATAGGTTGGTATATATTGACACTAAATTATAGATCTCCAAGTTTCCAATTATGTTATTACAATGCAAATTGAGATGTTGAAGTTTTCATTATATGGTTAAGTAATTTGATGAATTAGAAATCCTACATTGTGATCACCAAGTTAGTACATTCATTTTTATGCTCAATTAGTAATACAATTGAAATTGAAATAATTATTCATCACCTTTTTGAATTCTGATTATGGAGTCATAATCCCTTGTTAAGGTTCATAAAGAATAAAATTAAATTTGAATAGGGGGATTATAATCCTTTGCATGCTTGTGTGACAAATTGCTTTAGAGGAATGTAACTCCATTTTGCCTCTAGAAATGTTTGACTCATCTTGGTTATCAAAAAAAAATTTGCATTTCCAGGCTTAAAAGACCTCTTTGGAAAATGTATGGAGCAAAATTTAATTCTTTCCCCCTAGTTACAGAGGATATTCTCTGTATTATTCTCTTGGATTTCAAATTAACATCATTATTAAATCTTCAAAAGAAATATATATATATTAAATACCTTTCAAATTAAAAATATTATATAGAAATCTTGTTGACATTTTCCTTTCACCAATAAAACTTTTTGCATTTAACTCCTAGTGGTTAAGGAGTCAGAGTACTTGGTTATGCCATCATTTCCATTGGTTTATAAATAAATAAATTTTTTTAAAAAAATTCCAAACTAAACCTCCAATTTAAGTCCCCCTACACCAAGTACAAGAGTCAAATCGCATGGGAGGGCAAGCAAATGTTTCAATATTGAATAAATCTACTCCATGCATCCCATTTAAATTCCTCCCCTATCTCCATGTGTTGACCTTGCAATGGTTGGGAAGGTGGGGGAAAGTGAAAGCTTTATACATATAATACTTTTACCCCCACCATAATTTCTTTTGCAACGCACGTCATGCGCTACTTCTCGCTCGCACGAGGACAGGGGCAGGCCTGCCATGCACAGGCCTTGGGCAGTGCATGGGCAGGCCAAGGTAGGATGGGGGGGGGGGTAGGTGTAGGTAGGGTGCTTGATGATTATATATATTGTTTTTTTTTTTTTTTGGGGTTGTTAGTATGTAAGTTGTAGTTAGGTTATTAAATTTAGTTAGTCATAGTTTTAGTTAGAATGTTAATATTGAGTTTAGTTATGTAGAAGATAGTAGTATTATACTAATAATTATATTTGAATTTAGCTTTGACATGTCTTTAGTTAGTATTAAAATTATGATAGTTAGAATTTATAGTTTTTTTTCTATAGTCATTTTTATAGTATTTAAATTAGTTAGGATTTAATTCATATTTAATTTCGAATAAGAGTGATATTAAAACTTAGTTAGAATTGTAGACGTTAGATAATATTAAGAGAGATAAAATGTTTTATGTTGTTATGGTTGTTAGTATATTATAGTGTTTGATGGTAGAATATTAAATTAGTTTAAATTTAAAAAAAAGTTTTAACTAGATAATTTAGATAATTTAATTTTAAAATAATAATTTTTTTTTAAAAAAATGTTTTATAAATTAATTTATACCAATGCGAATTAGTTAGATTAGTCGTAATATTGGCAATGTAATGTTGGACTTAAATCTCATCATAGTTAGAATAAGGTTCAAATCAAATGTAGATTTATTTGAAATTGTTTTAGTCATCATTTTTTTTATAGCAGTCACTAAATTGATTCATTAGATTATATACGTATGTTGGAGAAAATTTGAAGGTTAATATTGATTTTGGATTGAAGTTTAACGAAGTTGAAAGAAGTTAATTCATGACACTAAGCCTAGGGCAATGTATTAACAATGTATCGACAATCAAGTTATTCATTTAGTAGTACGAGCCTAACTAATTAGAACATCCTTCAGGTCATAACAATTGAACATGACTAGTTCCATTATAGTTAAACCCTAAAACCGTTTTGACCAAGTTATCTTGCTTAATCTTAGTTAACCACAAGAACATTATCTTTATTAGAAAAAAAAAAAATATTCTGTGTGTGTTTTTTTTTTTTTTGTCTGTGTTTTTTTAGGTATGACAAAATAATTAAACGAAATTATTTAATTAAATGGAGTACTTACTTCTAATTAATTAAACAAAGTTATTTAATTAAGTGAGAAGCCATTCTTAATTAATTAAATGAAGTTATTTAATTAAATAAGAAAAGTGTCTCTAATCAATTAAAGATTATTTAATTAAATAGAAAAAGTAATTATGAGAGCATATCTCATTTTATTAAATTAAATATCTCAAAAAAATCTCTCTTCAGTTCAAAAAGGGAAATTTCTAGTTCATTATTGATAAAAAATGAGTTAAATCAGTTAACTCCTTTTTCTACTCAAATTGAATCAGTTAACTCCTTATTTTACTCAAATTAAATCTGTTAACTCCCTTTAATTTGGAAATCTCTCTTTATGACTGAACTTCACCTTTAATCTTGACCGTTGATTGAAATCGATCTCAACCGTTGATGAATTCCAGGAAAGTCTATTTAAGAGACCCTCATCTCTTCATTTTGAAAGGTTGAATGAGAATTTGCATCGAATTTTTGCTAGCATTCATACTCACATTTTCTCATATTCACATACGCAAAGATCAAGTTTGACCAAATGTTGATTAGATTTAACCACAATTGACTTGAGTTGACTAGTTTCGAAAAGAATTTTGAAATAATTAAACAAAATTATTTAATTAAATGGAGTACTTACTTCTAATTAATTAAACAAAATTATTTAATTAAGTGAGAAGCCATTTCTAATTAATTAAATGAAGTTATTTAATTAAATAAGGAAAGTGTCCCTAATTAATTAAAGATTATTTAATTAAATGGAAAAAGTAATTATGAGAGCATATCTCATTTTATGTAATGCCTCGCCAAGGGATCCAAAGAATTAATATAAAATTTCACTAAGTTTTCCAAACAATTTTTTTAAAAAAAATATGAAAGTAAAACCATTCATAATATTTGCGGAAGCAGTAGTAACATCCGACTGAAAATAAACATAACACAACATAACAGATTACATTCCTTAAAGATCCCTTAACGTTGAATCACATCTAATTTATCTATTCATCTAACATCACATCTTTATGAAATAAAAATGATACATCCAACATTCTTAAACTATATACAAGTGTCCTTTTTTGTAATTACATTTTCAGATTACTCAATCCTCCACTGTACATGTTACAAGGTATGAAAAGCTTAAAAGAATAAACATCTATATAAATAAAGTACATCATCATCCAATATTAATCCATGATGCAATAACATAAATGAAAACCACATGTCATACATGATACATCATCATCATAAAGATATAAACATCCATCATAAAAGATAACCATATATCACATACATAATAAACTAAGTGCACTGTTCCTCCCAACCGTTAATAGCATCATTAGACCATCATGGATCATAACCATCCCTCCATGCGTAACATTGCAAATCATCAAAGAGATCATTGGTATTAACATAGTAGGAATGTCACTCCTAAAACATCTTACTAACATGCAAAGTAAAGCATAGGATACCATCATCTAACATATGCAAATCATCAATATAAGAAACATACCAATAAATACATCCATCATAAGGTATATCATCTGTCATAATGATCCAAGAACAGAATGAAGGTAAATACCAACCAAGAAAGTATCAGCCACGGTGTCCCAGATGGATCTCAAATGATAAGAGAGAAAATTACACTACCACCTGACCACGTGTGTAATGCCCCGCCAAGGGATCCAAAGAATTTCACTAAATTTACCCAACATTTTTTTTTTAAAACACGAAAGATAAACCATTCACAACACTTGCGGAAGCAGTAGAAACAATTGGAATAAAAGTAAACATAACATACATAACAGATTTCATTCCTTAAAGATCCCTTAACGTTGAATTACATCTAACCATAACTATTCATCTAACATCACATCCTTATGAAATAACAATAATACATCCAACATTCTTAAACCATATACAAGTGTCTTTTTAGTAATTACATTTTAGATTGCTCAATCATCCACTATTTATGTTACAAGGTATGGTAAGCTTAAAATAATAAACATCTGTATAAATAAACTACATCATCATCCAATATTAATCCATGATGCAATAACATAAATGAAACTATAAACAATACATGATACATCATCGCAAAAGATATAAACATCCATCACAAAATATAACTATATATCATAGACATAAATAACTAAGTGCACAGTTCCCCCCAACCGTTAATAGCATCATTAGACCATCATGGATCCTAACCATCCCTTCGTGCGTAACATTCCAAAGCACCAAAGAGATCATCGGTATTATCATAATAGGAATGTCACTCCTAAAACATCCTACTAACATACAAAGTAAAGCATAGGATACCATCATCTAACATGTGCAAATCATCAATATAAGAAACATATCAGTAAATACATCCATCATAAGGTATATCATCAATCATAATGATCCAAGAATAGAATGAAGATAAATACCAACCAATAAAGCATCAGCCACGGTGTCTCAGATGGATCTCAAACGATAAGAGTGGAAAAAACACTACCACCTGATCGTGTGGATCCTAAGTGGTCCACTCCCACTGTGTTGAGGAGATAATCTCAAGTCCCAAACAGGCTATCAAAACCACAAATTATAAATCTCTATAAGTCTAGGAATCTTAAAAGTATACTACTCAAAGGTTCCATCACACACAAAATCGACATCTACTTCCTAGAGGCACAACAATGACATGTAGGAAACCTACTCTGCAAGCGGGAAAGTGTCATCGCATTTATCACATACAAGTTACCCTGGTAGTTAGCTAAACTCTATGGGTCCATACTGATCTCATGCGACCACTAGTATCCTCTCATACTGACGAGGCATACTACGGAATGCACGGTCACAACCATGCGTTCTCACTACTCCCATCCTAGCCTGTACAAGCGCTCAAGGCATGGGCGAAAACCAAAACAATTATCTTTTTAGGTTCATTTAATCCCTATTTAGTGTGTAAATGTTATCACTTATTAACCAAACTTACAATGAGTTACCCTGGCAGCCACTTAGGGCCCCGGCCCCCATTGCAAGCCACTTCCCGACACTACAAGTAGATTACCTACCCTAAGCTCATGGAATCATAAATCTCAAAATCACAAAAGATAATCCATAATAAAATCATCAAATATGCATAAAAGCATCAAATATCCATAATAAGAATCATCAAATCTCCAAGATAAGAATCATCAAATCTCCATGAGCATCTGAAAAGCATCTATAGAAAATCATGACCACAACAGTTCTCTATTGGCAACTGAAGGCATCACTGACAATCATAAGTATCCATTGGTTCTCAATAACCAAAATATATCTCAAAATAAATCACCATATCCATTGGTTCTTCAATGAGCAACCAAGAATATCAAATCATACTGATCGAAGACTCCAAAATTGTTGAGTCAAACATGTCACAACATGACATCATCAAGAAATAAATCAACATTTTAGACCCATCATGGCAACTAGAAAATTATCCAAGGATAACTGATTGATTACCCAAAAATGATTAGCTCAAGTGTCTCAGATACATATACATCTCAGCTTCACACATGAAGACTGATGAATAATAACAATCAGTAAATACAAACATTTCATAGAGCATACGATCACATTACCATAGTTGGGCTTATAAAGATCGAGACCAAATAAAATCAACATGCCAACACATCTCATAACCCCTGAGCCTCTGGTAACAACCTAGAACTGGTCATCACTAGTCAACCCAAAAACCCAAAACAAGAAGCATATAGAATACACGAGGCAAACACATGTTTTGGTTTTGCTAAAATCCCATAGTTGAATCAAGTCTAAAGTTTCTTTTTCCATTTTCAAGTGTAGGGGTTTCAATTTTTTGTTTGCAAGTATACTTTCAAGTGTCTAAGTTTCATCATTGATCTACAAATCAACCCAATTGTTCCTCGATAGCATTATCCTTCCATTATTAAGAATTACATTCTAACAATAACTTAAGGATAAATATTTACTCATTAAATCATTTGTTTTATTTGCTAAGATCCAAGTTACTAATTTAATATCTCTTCCTTATCATTATTTCAACTTTTCGACATAATCCAAGAATCATTATTCTTTTATAAAAGAACCAATTGTCAATCCTCGAATAAGAAGATTATAACTTAATTAAAATAATCAATTTAATCAATAAATTAACATAAGTACACCATCCATGACCTATTAACATTCTAATAGTACTCAATTAGAAACTTAATTAAATATTACTAAAGTCTGAGTCTTTCAACTTAATCGTTATCATCGTTGACAACCATATAATATCTAAAGTCATTATTCAAGTCATAAGGCTTACCAACTTCGATACTTAACAACTCCACTAAAGAATCATTATTAGCATATTAATTAATACTCTATTACATAACATAATTATTAGTTAAATTTAATTAATTCTTCGATTAATTATATTAATTAATAATTACATATCCTGATTAACCACTCAATGCATATCATTTGATTAACAATAACTTCATGAATTTAAGATTTAACCAGGTCCCACTTCATCAACATTCAAATTAATAATTTAATAATAACTTGTTAATGACTAATAACAAGTTATATCGAAAATAAATCTACAATATCAATTTCATCATTATTGTTAATGAATTTTAATGCCGATAACAATAATTAGAAACTTCAATTTATAACATTCCCTATCAAATAGCCTTAATTTAATTAAGCTAATTATTAATTCTTCAAGCCAAATTTCACAAATTCAAACAAACTAATCTCCCTCTCTTTTATTATTATTATTATTAAATCGAAATTCGTATTTAACAATTATCAGCATTCAACATTTATAACCAACAATATTAAAGTCAAACACTGGATGGATGTATATATATATATATATAATTATTATTATTATTATTAAATCACATATTTAATTCCTATATATATATATATTAATAAACTTAATAATATAATAATTATTCTAAACATGAAATACTATTAACAACTAATTTCACATCATATCAAATAATGAAATATCGAAATACACACATTATAAATTACATATATATGAAACAACATATATATTAACCCGCGTTAAGTAAGACTTAAATATTTTTTTTTTTTTAAAAAATGCAATAAAAAAAAAACAAAGAATCACTCTCGTTTAATTTAAAATGGGCCGTGCACTGACGGTTGCTGCCGCAGTCGGCCCTGCGACCGCAGTCGCAGGTACGGCTGCGTCAGCAGACCATAGGCCGGCAAATAAAAAGGAAGGGTGGGGTGAGGTAATACCCCTGCCCACTAACATTTATTTATTTTAATAAATTTTTTCTATAAAACGTAAATCGCTTGCGTGATCCATATTTTTTAAATATTGTTTCATTGCGATAATAAAACAGTGTATTTAATCAAGTATATACATATATGTATATATGTATATATATTTATATGTATATACATACATGTGTATATATATAAAAGTATATATGTGTATATATATATATATATATATATATATATATATATGCATTTCTTATCAAGTATATTGTATTTTAATAAGCATATATATATATATGGATATATACGCAGATCGTTACCAAGAATCATTGCATTTCAGTATTTTATATTGTAAATATATATATATATTTATTTATAAAAGAATGCAGATTCTATATATATTAAAAAGAGAACATATATAACTTTAAATAAGAAGGGCTTTCAAATTCTTTAAATTAAGAAATTTTCTTTTAAATTAATTGTTCTCTAAATCTTCTTGTTAATTCCATCTAATAGGTTTGACTATTAGTTTAAAAACAATTTCAAATCTATTTGTCAATTTGATTCTAATTCGAACCCAGACCCGATTCAAATCTAATTTCCTCCTTAATTGAATCTAGGGTTTTCTAATGTTTTCTTCTCAACCAAATAAAATATCTAAATTCCAATTTCAATTATAGATTCAATCACAAGGGTATTTAGACACATCTAACAGACATGATGAAGACAGGAAGAGAAATAGTGCAAAGAGAATATGTGATTATCACGAGTGCACCTAGACACTGATGCTAATCTGCCATGCCTCAGAAGTTCATAGAAAATCCCTTCCTTCTCCATCATTCACAATTTCTCCAAGATCCAAGCCAACCGAATCCTTCAAATGACTAGAAGTGCTAGAAGAAGCATAAAAGCAAGTAGAAAATATATGAGCATGTGAATCTTCTCCAATGCATGTAAGCTTTGAAGCTTCCATTTAAGCTTGTAGCTAGTAGCTTCCATTAAGCTTCTATTTAAGCTTGTCCAACCACACTAGGAGAGCCTCAATTTAAAGGCCTCTAAGATGCATCTAGAATGTGTCTAGAAACAACTAGAAGATAAGCATGACAACCAAGCATGAGTCTTCTCAAACCTTTTAGATGAGTCTTAAGGTTGTAGACACCATGTGCTCAAATAAAATGCTAACTCTCAAGTGTAGACAACTAGTGCATTCTTAGAGTGCAAACTCCAGTGTTGTCTATATGGCAACTCCTGAGAATTTGCCAACTCCTATGTGAGAAAATATAAATATAATGCACAATCATTAATATAATATTTAATTTACTTCTTCCAATTAAATTTATTTATTTATTAAATCTCATGCACCAACTTTAATAATTCCACTTTTCAATCTTAATATATTTATATTTTAATCACATGAGATTTGGAATATTTTATTAATTTAAATATATTTTCCACTTTTAAATTTCATTTTCCAAAACTTAATTACTAAAATATTTATTATCTTTAATAATAATATTATTTAGTCATTTATTTAAAAATGAACTCCAAATATATTATTATTAAAATAAATGTTGTCGCATTCCAAATTTAAACTTTAAACTTTTATTTTCAAATTTAATTATTTTATTTAATTAATTTCCCAATTAATTAAATAAAATAAATATTAAAATACCATATTAATTTTTTATTTAATTAAACCATTAATTAAATGTTTTAATTAGGCTTAATTAATAGAAAATACATCAAAGACTCACAAGGTAAAAATACGAAATTCCATCATAGCTAGCATACATACAAAACCAAACCAAGGCTAATATCATGAATTATGTCATCTGACGCATTCGAAAGGTACTCAACTTAGATACTTGTCTTAATTTTTCAATTAGAACAAATGGCTTAAAGGGTTGAGATTTGGACTTGAGAATTTATCTCCCTTCTCTTATCATTGAGATAATGTGATAGGGTACGCTCATCCTAGCAATTCAGGGAAGTCGATACCCGGTACCTGCAACCTGCATAAAAATCATGCATGTACAAGCACAATAGATACTAAACTAAATAAGCAATGGCAGGAAGTGGTGCATCGTGTAGATCCTGACTAGCAAGTGACTACGACTCCCTTCCTTAAGCACATCAGACACGCCATACAAAAATAAACACACAAAGCAAACACACACACCATACACATGCAAGTATGGGGTAAGTATCCATAATAAAACACATGTGATAATAAATCATTTTACTAATCATCATTAATAACTACAAACACTGAAAATAATCATTATACATACATGAAATGTAAAGTCTAAGTAGTCTCATCACATACTAAACTAAATTCATAGCACAATATCTGATAATCTCAAAAGAATGTTGCTAACCAACAACATAAAATTAGCTCTAAAAGAGTTCAGCAATGATAACAAAATACGAACCAGGGGTAGGCACTACAATGTGGAACCTAAGTGGTCCACTCCCACTGTGCCGAGGAGATACTCTCAAGTCCCAAACAGGCTATCAAAACTACAAAGCATAAATCTCTATAAGTCCAAGAATCCTAAAAGTATACTACTCAAAGGTTCCATTCACACAAAAATGACATTTAATTCCTAGAGGCACACAATGACATGTAGGAAACTTACTCTGCAAGTAGAAAAGTGTCATCGCATTTATCACGTACAAGTTACCCTGGCAATTAGCTAAACTCCACGGGTCCATACTGATCTCATGCAGCCACTAGTATCCTCTCATACTGATGAGGCATACTACGAAATGTAAGGTCGCAACCATGCATTCTTACTACTCCCATCCTAGCCTGTACAAGCACTCAAGGCATGGGCAAGAACCAAAAAAATTATCTTTTTAGGTTCATTTAATCCCCATTTAGTGTGTAAATGTTATCACTTATTAACCAAACTTACAATGAGTTACCCTGGAAGCCACTTAGGGCCCCGGCCTCTATTGCAAGCCACTTCCTGACACTACAAGTAGATTACCTACCCTAAGCTCATGGAATCATAAAATCATCACAGTCCTCTACAAGCGACTGTAAAGAAAATCCAAAAGATAATCCATAAAAAGAATCATCAAATATCCATAATAAGAATCATCAAATCACCAAGATAAGAATCATCAAATCTCCATGAGCATCTGAAAAGAATCCATAGAAAATCATGACCACAACAGTTCTCTATTAGCAACTGAAGGCATCACTGATAATCAAAAATATCCATTGGTTCTCAATAACCAAAATATATCTCAAGATAAATGGTTCTCAAAATCATACTGATCAAAGACTCCAAAATAGTTGATTCAAACATGTCACAACATGACATCCTCAAGAAATAAATCCACATTTCAGTCTCATCATGGCGACTAGAAAGTAATCCAAGGATAACTGATCGATGACTCAAAAATGATTAGCTCAAGTGTCTCATACACATACATCTTAGCTTCACACATGAAGACTGATGAACAAATACAAACATTTCATAGAGCATGCAATCACATTACCATGGTTGGGCTTATAAAGATCGAGACCAAATAAAATCAACATGCCATCACATCTCATAACCCCCGAGCCTCTGGTAACAACCTAGGATTGGTCAACATTAGTCAACCCAAAACTCAAAAAAAGAAGCATAAAGAATACATGATGCAAACACATGTTTTGGTTTACTAAATTCACATAGTTGAATAATGTGTAGGGGTTTCCAATTTTCTGTTTGCAAGTATACATTCAAGTGTCTTAAGTTTCATCATTTGACCTACAAGTCAACCCAATTTTTCTCCGATAGCATTATCCTTCCATTATTATTAACTTAAGGATAAATATTCACTAAACTGATCATCATTGACCTTTAATTAAATTGTCCTCTATATTTAACCATGACCCATATTCTAATTGATTAACCTTTCAATTTTTTTAGGATCATTATTCGTTATATTATAAAAGAACCAATTATCAATCTTCGAATAAGAAGAATATAACTTTATTAAAGTGACCAATTAACATAGAAACACAATCCATGATCCATTAACATTTAAATGGTTAAAACTTAATTAAGTATCTCTAACACTTAAGCCTCTTAATTATTATAATAATTAAATCGTCACTAATAACCGTTAAAGTATCTAAGTCATTATTCAAGTCATTAGAATAAGACTTATCAATTTTGATATCAATATTTTTTACAATCTTGTTAAAAGAATTATATCAATTAAATCTATATTACATAACATAATTATTAATTAAATCCAATTAACTCTAGTTAATTTATTTAATTAATAATTGCACAAACATACCATCAACCCAATAAATATCAGTTGACCATTAACTAATTAGAATTCTGTAAGATAAAAGTCAACTATAATCCAATACTCAAATGATCACATTAATAATTTAATAATAATAACTTGTTAATATTAATAACAAGCTATATTGAAAATATTAATAATAATTTTGTATGACCACATTCATCACTCTGCAACAATGTTCCCATTTATAGTTTAATAATAACAAGTTATAATAAATCCCCAATACCAAGTATTATTATCTCAAATAAGTTTCCCTTATGTACGTTGATTCAGTTAATTGATACTCCTCCAAATTATTAACCAATTCAATTTGATTAATATCTTTTACAGTACTTCAATCATTAACTAATCTCCTCTAGATTAACTCTGATCGTATTAATTGATAACTATTTAAATTATTTATACTATTATTTATTAATAGTTTTTTAGACCCAACAAACATTAATAAATAATAAACTCATCAAAATTATTATTAATCAATCTAGAGAACTTTACATAAGTTTTATTAGCTAACTCTTAATACCATTAAGGTATATCAATCATTTATAATCAATATAACAAGGTCAAAACGTAACAATGATCCATTCTCGAATATCATTAAAATTTGCATCTCTTAATAATCATCATTAAATATCTTTATAAATTACCACCTCTTAACTATTTAATATATATTAAATAGTATTTAATATACATTAAATAATTAATATAAATTAAATAATTAATATTAAAAATTCAATACATAAACTATATCAATATCTTTTCTCTATTAATTTTCTCTAATATAAAAATTTATTTACTTAGATTGACTAATAATTAATTACACTTCATCTACTATTAACTAATCTTAATTAAATTTGATTTAATTAGATTAGATAATAAACCATATAAAACTAATGCATATTAATAAGATTCTACTAAGAGAAGATTACAATAATATCTTTAATTCATTCCATGCTTTGATATATTATTTTTGTGAAGTTTAAGCATAAAGAACTCTTGGTTATGGGAAATGGAGAAATATCTGTCCTTGAATAAAAGAGTCCTAGTACGACGGCCATATCTCCGTAATGAACCGTTGGATCGAACTGAAACTAAAATATGTTGAAGAGGGCCAAGTTGCACCAATTCTGACAAGAGCGATCGAATAAATTCGATCATGATAAAAAGTTATGAGTGACTAAGTTTAGGTCTATCTAAAGGGGCAGCGACAGGGCAGTTTGTGATGAATTAAGAATTTCTTCTTAAAATAATTGTTCTCTAAATTTATCCAATTCTTCTAATAGGTTTGGCTTATAGTTTTAGAAACTTTTTTATTTAAGTCCATTAATCAATTTGATTCCAAATCGAACCCAAACCCGTTTTAGATCTAATTTCTTTCTCATTTAGAACTAGGGTTTATTCTTATTTTCTTCTCAACCAAATAAAATATCTAGATTCCAATTCATATCATAGATTCAATCATAGAGAAGATTTAGACACATATAACAGACACGATGAAGATAGAAAGAGAAATAGTGCAAAGAGAATATGTGAATATCACGAGTGCACCTAGACACTGATGCTAAATTTGCCATGCTTCAGAAGTCCATAGAAAATCCTTTCCTTCTCAATCATTTGCAATTCTTCCAAGATCCAAGCTCACTGAAAACCTCCAAGTGACTAAAAGTGCTAGAAGAAGCATAAGAGCATATAGAAACATATGAGCATGTAGAAGCATATGAGCTTCTCAAAAGCATATAAGCTTGAAGCTTCCATTTTAGCTTGTCCAAGCACACTAGGAGAGCCTCTATTTAAAGGCCTCTAAGATGCATTTAGAGTGTCTCTAGAAACAACTAGAAGATAAGCATGACAACTAAGCATGGGTCTTCTTCGACCTTCTAGATGAGTCTTAAGGTTGTAGACACCATGTGCTCAAATAAAATGCTAACTTCTAATTGTAGACAACTTGTGCATTCTTAGATTGCAAACTCCTGTGTTGTCTACATGACAATTTTTGAGAATTTACCAACTCCTATGTGAACAAATAGTAAAATAATGCACAATCATTAATATAATATTTACTTTACTCTTTCCAATTTAATTTATTTATTTATTAAATCTCATGCACTAACTTTAATATCTTCACTTTTCAATCTTAATATATTTATATTTTAAGCACATGAAATATAAAATCTTTTAATAATTTTAAATATATTTTTCACTTTTAAATTTCATTTTCCAAAACTTAATTGCTAAAATATTTATTAGCTTTAATAATATTATTATTTAGTCATTTATTTAAAAATGAACTCTAAATATATTATTATTAAAATAAATGTTGTCACATTCCAAATTTAAATTTTTAAGTTCTAATCTAATTATTTTATTTAATTAATTTCTCAATAAAATAAAATAAAATAAATATTAAAATACCATATTAATTTTCTATTAAATTAATCCATTAATTAAATCTTTTAATTAGGCTTAATTAATAGAAAATACATCAAAGCCTCACAAGGTAAAAATATGAAAACCCATCATAGCCAAAATACATACAAAATCAAATCAAGGGTTAATATCACGAATTAAGTCATCTAAAATTTCACTAAGTTTTTCAAATAATTTTTTAAAAAAAAATATGAAAGTAAAACCATTCATAACATTTGCGGAAGTAATAGTAACATCCAACTGAAAATAAACATAACACAACATAACAGATTACATTCCTTAAAGATCCCTTAACGTTGAATCACATCTAATTTAACTATTCATCTAACATCACATCCTTATGAAATAACAATGATACATCCAACATTCTTAAACCATATACAAGTGTCCTTTTTTGTAATTACATTTTCAGATTGCTCAATCCTCCACTGTACATGTTACAAGGTATGAAAAGCTTAAAAGAATAAACATCTATATAAATAAAGTACATCATCATCCAATATTAATCCATGATACAATAACATAAATGAAAACCACATGTCATACATGATACATCATTATCATAAAGATATAAACATCCATCATAAAAGATAACCATATATCACATACATAATAAACTAAGTGCACGGTTCCTCCCAACCGTAAATAACATCATTAGACCATCGTGGATCCTAGCCATCCCTCCATGCATAAAATTCTAAAGCACCGAAGAGATCATCGATATTAACATAGTAGGAATGTCACTCCTAAAACATTCTACTAACATGCAAAGTAAAGCATAAGATACCATCATCTAACATATGCAAAGCATCAATATAAGAAACATACCAATAAATACATCCATCATAAGGTATATCATCTGTCATAATAATCCAAGAACAGAATGAAGATAAATACCAACCAAGAAAGTATCAGCCACGGTGTCTCAGATGGATCTCAAATGATAAGAGTGGAAAACACACTACCACCCGACCATGTGGAACTTAAGTGGTCCACTCCCACCGTGCTGAGGAGATAGTCTCAAGTCCCAAACAGGCTATCAAAACTACAAAGCATAAATCTCTATAAGTCCAAAATCCTAAAAGTATACTACTCAAAGGTTCCATTCACACAAAACTAACATCTAATTCCTAGAGGCACACAATGACATGTAGGAAATCTACTCTGCAAGCGAGAAAGTTTCATCGCATTTATCATGTACAAGTTACCCTGGCAGTTAGCTAAACTACACGGGTCCATACTGATCTCATGTGGCCACTAGTATCCTCTCATACTGACGAAGCATACTACGAAATGCAAGGTCGCAACCATGCGTTCTCACTACTCCTATCCTAGCCTGTACAAGCACTCAAGGCATGGGAAAGAACCAAAACAATTATTTTTTTAAGTTCATTTAATCTCTATTTAGTGTGTAAATGTTATCACTTATCAACCAAACTTACAATGAGTTACCCTGGCAGCCACTTAGGGTCCCAGCTCCCATTGCGAGCTAGTTCCCGACACTACAAGTAGATTACCTACCTTAAGCTCATGAAATCATAAAATCACCATAGTCCTGTACAAGTGACTGTAAAGAAAATCCAAAAGATAATCCATAAAAAGAATCATCAAATATCCATGATAAAAGCATCAAATATCCATAATAAGAATTATCAAATCACCAAGATAAGAATCATCAAATCTCTATGAGCATCTGAAAAGCATCCATAAAAAATCATGACTACAACAATTCTCTATTGGCAACTGAAGGCATCACTGATAATCAAAAATATCCATTGGTTCTCAATAACCAAAATATATCTCAAGATAAATGGTTCTCAAAATCATACTGATCGAAGACTCCAAAATAGTTGATTCAAACATGTCACAACATGACATCCTCAAGAAATAAATCCACATTTCAGTCCCATCATGGCGACTAGAAAGTAATCCAAGGATAACTGATCGATGACTCAAAAATGATTAGCTCAAGTGTCTCATACACATACATCTCAGCTTCACACATGAAGACTGATGAACAAATACAAACATTTCATAGAGCATGCAATCACATTACCATGGTTGGGCTTATAAAGATCGAGACCAAATAAAATCAACATGCCATCACATCTCATAATCCCTGAGCCTCTGGTAACAACCTAGGACTGGTCAACATTAGTCAACCCAAAACTCAAAACAAGAAGCATAAAGAATACATGATGCAAACACATGTTTTGGCTTACTAAATTCACATAGTTGAATAATGTGTAGGGGTTTCCAATTTTCTGTTTGCAAGTATACTTTCAAGTGTCTTAAGTTTCATCATTTGACCTACAAGTCAACCCAATTGTTCTCCGATAGCATTATCCTTCCATTATTATTAACTTAAGGATAAATATTCACTAAACTGATCATCATTAACTTTTAATTAAATTGTCCTCTATATTTAACCATGACCCATATTCTAATTGATTAACCTTTCAATTTTTTTAAGATCATTATTCGCTATATTATAAAAGAACCAATTATAATCTTCGAATAAGAAGAATATAACTTTATTAAAGTGACCAATTAACATAGAAACACAATCCATGATCCATTAATATTTAAATGGTTAAAACTTAATTAAGTATCTCTAACACTTAAGCCTCTTAATCATTATAATAATTAAATCATCACTAATAACTGTTAAAGTATCTAAGTCATTATTCAAGTCATTAGAATAAGACTTATCAATTTTGATATTAATATTTTTTACAATCTCATTAAAAGAATTATATCAATTAAATCTCTATTACATAACATAATTATTAATTAAATCCAATTAACTCTAGTTAATTGATTTAATTAATAATTGCACAACCATACCATCAACTCAATAAATATCAGTTGACCATTAACTAATTAGAATTATGTAAGATAAAAGTCAACTATAATCCAATACTCAAATGATCACATTAATAATTTAATAATAATAACTTGTTAATATTAATAACAAGCTATATTGAAAATCTTAATAATAATTCTGTATGACCACATTCGTTACTCTGCAACAATGTTCTCATTTATATTTTAATAATAAAAAGTTATAATAAATCTCCAATACCATGTATTATTATCTCAAATAAGTTTCCCCTATGTACGTTGATTCAGTTAATTGATACTCCTCCAAATTATTAACCAATTCAATTTAATTAATATCTTTTATAGTACTTCAATCATTAACTAATCTCCTCTAGATTAACTCTGATCGTATTAATTGATAACTATTTAAACTATTTATACTATTATTTATTAATAGTTTGTTAGACCCAACAAACATTAATAAATAATAAACTCATCAAAACTATTATTAATCGATCTAGAGAACTTTACATAAGCTTTATTAGCTAACTCTTAATACCATTAAAGTATATCAATAATTTATAATCAATATAACAAGGTCAAAATGTAACAATGACCCATTGTCCAATATCATTAAAATTTGTATCTCTTAATAATCATCATTAAATATGTTTATAAATTATCACCTCTTAACTATTTAATATATATTAAATAGTATTTAATATATATTAAATAGTATTTAATATACATTAAATAATTAATATTAAAAATTCACTACATAAACTATATCTATATCTTTTCTCTATTAATTTTTTCTCATATAAAAATTTATTTACTTAGATTGACTAATAATTAATTACACTTCGTCTACTATTAACTAATCTTAATTAAATTTGATTTAATTAGATTAGATAATAAACCATATAAAACTAATGCATATTAATAAGATTCTACTAAGGGAAGATTACAATAATATCTTTAATTCATTCCATTCTTTGATATATTATTTTTGTGAAGTTTAAGCATAAAGAACTCTTGGTTATGGGAAATGGAGAGATATTTGTCCTTGAATAAAATAGTCTCAGTACAACGGTCATATCTCCTTAATGAACTATTGGATCGGGTTGAAATTAAAATATGTTGAAGAGGGCCAAGTTGCGCCAATTCTAACTGGAGTGATCGAATAAATTTGATCACGATAAAATGTTATGAGTGACTGAGTTCAGGTCTATCCAAAGGGGTAGCGACAGGATAGTTTGTGATCAATTAAGAATTTTCTCTTACAATAATTGTTCTCTAAATTTATCCAATTCTTCTAATAGGTCTGGCTTATAGTTTTAGAAACCTTTTTATTTAAGTCCATTAATCAATTTGATTCCAAATCGAACCCAAACCTGTTTTAGATCTAATTTCTTTCTCATTTAGAACTAGGGTTTATTATTGTTTTCTTCTCAACCAAATAAAATATCTAGATTCCAATTCATATCATAGATTCAATCATAGAGAAGATTTAGACACATATAACAGACACGATGAAGACAGAAAGAAAAATAGTGCAAAGAGAATATGTGAATATCACGAGTGCACTTGGACACTAATGCTAAATTTGCCATGCCTCAGAAGTCCATAGAAAATCCTTTCCTTCTCCATTATTCGCAATTCCTCAAAGATCCAAGCCCACCAAAAACCTCCAACTGACTAGAAGTGCTAGAAGAAGCATAAGAGCATATAGAAACATATTAGCATGTAGAAGCATATGAGCTTCTCAAAAGCATGTAAGCTTGAAGCTTCAAACTTCCATTTTAGCTTGTCCAAACACACTTGGAGAGCCTCTATTTAAAGGCCTCTAAAATGCATCTAGAGTGTCTCTAGAAACAACTAGAAGATAAGCATGACAACCAAGCATGGGTCTTCTCCAACCTTTTAGATGAGTCTTAAGGTTGTAGACACCATGTGCTCAAATAAAATGCTAACTTCTAAGTGTAGACAACTTGTGCATTCTTAGATTGCATACTCTTGTTTTGTCTACATGAATTTTTTTGAGAATTTACCAAATCCTATGCGAGAAAATATTGAAATAATGCACAATCATTAATATAATATTTACTTTACTCTTTCCAATTTAATTAATTTATTTATTAAATCTCATGCACTAACTTTAATATCTTCACTTTTCAATATTAATATATTTATATTTGAAGCACATGAAATCTAGAATCTTTTAATAATTTTAAATATATTTTTCACTTTTAAATTTTATTTTCCAAAACTTAATTGCTAAAATATTTATTAGCTTTAATAATAATATTATTTAGTCATTTATTTAAAAATGAACTCTAAATATATTATTATTAAAATAAATGTTGTCACATTCCAAATTTAAACTTTTAACTTCTAATTTAATTATTTTATTTAATTAATTTTCAAATAAAATAAAATAAATATTAAAATAGCATATTAATTTTCCATTAAATTAAACCATTAATTAAATTTTTTAATTAGGCTTAATTAATAGAAAATACATCAAAGACTCACAAGGTAAAAATATGAAAATCCATCATAGCCAAAATACATACAAAATCAAACCAAAGGTTAATATCACCAATTACATCATCTGCCGCATTCGAAGGGTACTCAACTCGGATACTTGTCCTAATTTTCCAATTATGACAAATGGCTTAAAGGGTTAGAATTTGGACTTGATAATTTATCTTCCCTCTCTTATTATTGAAATAGTGTGATAGGGTACACTCATCTTGGCAATTTAGGGAAGTCGATACCCAGTACCTGCAACCTGCATAAAAACCACGCATGTAAAAGCACAATATACTAAACTAAACAGGCAATGGTAGGAAGTGGTGCATTGTGTAGATCCCGACTAGCAGGTGACTACGACACCCTTCCTTAACCACATCAAACATGTCATACAAAAGCAAACACGCAAAGAAAACATGCACACCATACACATGCAAGTATGGTGTAAGTATCCACAATAAAACACATATGATAATAAATCATCTTACTAATCATCATTAATAACTGCAAACACTAAAAATAATCATCATGCATACATAAAATGCAAAATCTAAGTAATCTCATCACATAATAAACTCAATCCATAGCACAATATCTGATAATTTCAAAAGAATGCTGCCAACAACCAACATAAAACTAGCTCTAAAAGAGTTCAGCAATGATAACAAAATTGCAACCTAGGGGCAGGTACTACATTTTATTAAATTAAATATCTCAACAAAATCTCTCTTTAGTTCAAAAAGGAAAATTTCCAGTTCACTATTGAAAAAAAATGAGTTAAATCAGTTAACTCCTTTTTCTACTCAAATTGAATCAGTTAACTCCTTATTTTACTCAAATTAAATTTGTTAACTCCCTTTAATTTGGAAATCTCCCTTAATGACTAAACTTCACCTTTAATCCTGACTGCTGATTGAAATCAATCTCAATCGTTGATGAATTTCAGAAAAGTCTATTTAAGAGACCCTCATCTCTTCATTTTGAACGGTTGAATGAGAATTTGGATCGAATTGTTGCTGGAATTCATACTCACATTTGTTCATATTCCAATACGCAAAGATCAAGTTTGACCGAAAGTTGACTAGATTTAATTAAGAAGCCATTCCTAATTAATTAAATGAAGTTATTTAATTAAATAAGAAAAGTGTCTCTAATTAATTAAAGATTATTTAATTAAATAGAAAAAGTAATTATGAGAGCATATCTCATTTTATTAAATTAAATATCTCAACAAAATCTCTCTTTAGTTCAAAAAGGGAAATTTTCAGTTCACTATTGATAAAAAATAAGTTAAATCAGTTAACTCATTTTTTTACTCAAATTGAATCAGTTAACTCCCTTTAATTTGGAAATCTCCCTTTATGACTAAACTTCACCTTTAATCTTGACCATTGATTGAAATCGATCTCAACCGTTCATGAATTCTAAGAAAGTCTATTTAAGAGACCCTCATCTCTTCATTTTGAAAGGTTGAATGAGAATTTGCATCGAATTGTTGCTAGAATTCATACTCACATTTGCTCATATTCACATACGCAAAGATCACGTTTGACCAAAAATTGAATAGATTTAACCACGGTTGACTTGAGTTGACTAGTTTCGAAAAAAATTTAAAATAATTAAATGAAATTATTTAATTAAATGGAGTACTTACTTCTAATTAATTAAACAAAGTTATTTAATTAAATGAGAAGCCATTCCTAATTAATTAAATGAAGTTATTTAATTAAATAAGAAAAGTGTCTCTAATTAATTAAAGATTATTTAATTAAATAGAAAAAGTAATTATGAGAGCATATCTCATTTTATTAAATTAAATATCTCAACAAAATCTCTTTTCAATTCAAAAAGGAAAATTTTCAGTTCACTATTGATAAAAAATGAGTTA
Organism: Cupressus sempervirens; assembly: GCA_028749045.1. NCBI lineage: Eukaryota > Viridiplantae > Streptophyta > Pinopsida > Cupressales > Cupressaceae > Cupressus > Cupressus sempervirens. The sequence continues at coordinate 107,778,801 of CM053788.1, forward strand.
AATCAATTAACTCCTTTTTCTACTCAAATTCAATCAGTTAACTCCTTATTTTACTCAAATTAAATTTGTTAACTCCCTTTAATTTGGAAATCTCGCTTTAGAAATGAACTTCAACTTTAATCCTGACCATTGATTGAAATCGATCTCAACCATTGATGAATTTCAGGAAAGTCTATTTAAGAGACCCTCATCTCTTCATTTGGAAAGGTTGAATGAGAATTTGCATCAAATTGTTGCTGGAATTCATACTCACATTTGCTCATATTCGCATACGCAAAGATCAAGTTTGACCAAAAGTTGACTAGATTTAACCACAGTTATTTCTAATTAATTAAGCAAAGTTATTTAATTAAATGAGAAGCCATTCCTAATTAATTAAATGAAGTTATTTAATTAAATAAGAAAAGTGTCTCTAATTAATTAAAGATTATTTACTTAAATAGAAAAAGTAATTATGAGAGCATATCTCATTTTATTAAATTAAATATCTTAACAAAATGTCTCTTCAGTTCAAAAAGGAAAATTTCTAGTTCACTATTTATGAAAAATAAGTTAAATTAGTTGACTCCTTTCTCTACTCAAATTGAATCAGTTAACTCCTTATTCTACTCGAAATAAATCTGTTAACTCCTTTTAATTTGGAAATCTCCCTTTATGACTGAACTTCACCTTTAATCCTGACTGTTGATTGAAATCGATCTCAACTGTTGATGAATTCCAAAAAAGTCTATTTAAGAGACCCCCATCTCTTCATTTTGAAAGGTTGAATAAGAATTTGCATTGAATTGTTAATGCAATTCATACTCACATTTGCTCATATTCACATACGTAAAGATCAAGTTTGACCAAAAGTTGACCAGATTTAACCACGACTAGTTTTGAAAAGAATTTTGAAATAATTAAACAAAATTATTTAATTAAATGAAGTACTTACTTCTAATTAATTAAACAAAGTTATTTAATTAAATTAGAAGCCATTCCTAATTAATTGAATGAATTTATTTAATTAAACATGAAGTGTCTCTAATTAATTAAAGATTATTTAATTAAATAGAAAAAGTAATTATGAGAGCACATCTCATTTTATTAAATTAAATATCTCTACAAAATCTCTCTTCAGTTCAAAAAGGGAAATTTCCAGTTCACTATTGATCAAAAATGAGTTAAATCAGTTAACTCCTTTCTCTACTCAAATTGAAATAGTTAACTCCTTATTTTACTCAAATTCAATCTGTTAACTCCCTTTAATTTGGAAATCTCCCTTTATGACTTAACTTCACCTTTACTCCTGACCACTGATTGAAATCAATCCCAACCGTTGATGAATTCTAGGAAAGTCTATTTAACAGACCCTCATCTCTACATTTTGAAAGGTTGAATGAGAATTTGCATCGAATTGTTGTTGTAATTCATACTCACATTTGCTCATATTCACATATGCAAATATCAAGTTTGACCAAAAGTTGATCAGATTTAACCACGGTTGACTTGAGTTGACCAATTTCGAAAAGAATTTTGAAATAATTAAACAAAATTATTTAATTAAATGGAGTACTTACTTCTAATTAATTAAACAAAGTTATTTAATTAAATGAGAAGCCATTGCTAATTAATTGAATGAATTTATTTAATTAAATATGAAGTGTCTCTAATTAATTAAAGATTATTTAATTAAACAGAAAAAGTAATTATTAGAGCATATCTCATTTTACTAAATTAAATATCTTAACAAAATCTCTCTTCAATTCAAAACGGGAAATTTTCAGTTCACTATTGACAAAAAATGAGTTTGATCAGTTAACTCCTTTTTTTAGTCAAATTGAATCACTTAACTCCTTATTTTACTCAAATTAAATCTGTTAACTCTCTTTAATTTGGAAATCTCTCTTTATGACTGAACTTCACCTTCAATCCTGACTGCTAATTGAAATCGATCTCAACCGTTGATGAATTTCAGGAAATTCTATTTAAAAGACCCTCATCTCTTCATTTTGAAAGGTTGAATGAGAATTTGCATCGAATTGTTGCTGGAATTCATACTCACATTTGCTCATATTCACATACACAAAGATCAAGTTTGACCAAAAGTTGACCACATTTAACCACGATTGACTTGAGTTGACTAGTTTCAAAAATAATTTCTTAATAATTAAACAAAATTATTTAATTAAATAGAGTACTTAATTCTAATTAATTAAAAAAAGTTATTTAATTAAATGAGAAGCCATTCCTAATTAACTAAATGAAGTTATTTAATAAAATATGGAAAATGTCTCTAATTAATTAAAGATTATTTAGTTAAATAGAAAAAGTAATTATGAAAGTATATCTCATTTTACTAAATTAAATATCTTAACAAAACCTCTCTTCAGTTCGAAAAGAGAAATTTTCAGTTCAGTATTGATAAAAAATGAGTTAAATTAGTTAACTCCTTTTTTTACTCAAATTGAATTAGTTAACTCCTTATTTTATTCAAATTAAATCTATTAACTCCCTTTAATTTGGAAATCTCCCTTTATGACTGAACTTCACCTTTAATCCTGACCGCTGATTGAAATCGATCTCAACCGTTGATGAATTTCAGGAAAGTCTATTTAAGAGACTCTCATGTCTTCATTTTGAAAGGTTGAATAAGAATTTGCATCGAATTGTTGCTAGAATTCATACTCACATTTTCTCATATTCACATATGCAAAAATCAAGTTTGACCAAAAGTTGACCAGATTTAACAACAGTTGACTTGAGTTGACTAGTTTCAAAAAGAATTTCTTAATAATTAAACGAAATTATTTAATTAAATAGAATACTTACTTCTAATTAATTAAACAAATTTATTTAATTAAATGAGAAGCCATTCCTAATTAATTAAATGAAGTTATTTAATTAAATAAGAAAAGTTTCTCTAATTAATTAAAGATTATTTAGTTAAATAGAAAAAGTAATTATAAGAGCATATCTCATTTTATTAAATTAAATATCTCAACAAAATCTCTCTTCAGTTCAAAAAGGGAAATTTCGAGTTCACTTTTGATCAAAAATGGGTTAAATCAGTTAACTCCCTTTTCTACTCAAATTGAATCAGTTAACTCCTTATTTTACTCAAATTAAATCTGTTAACTCCCTTTAATTTGAAAATCTCCCTTTATTACTGAACTTCACCTTTAATCCTGACCGTTGATTGAAATCGATCTCAACCATTGATGAATTCCAGGAAACTCTATTTAAGAGACCCTCATCTCTTCATTTTGAAAGTTTGAATGAGAATTTGCATCGAATTGTTTCTGAAATTCATTCTCACATTTGCTCATATTCACATACGCAAAGATCAAGTTCGACCAAAAGTTGACCAAGTTTAACCACGGTTGACTTGAGTTGACTAGTTTCGAAAAGAATTTTGAAATAATTAAACGAAATTATTTAATTAAATGGAGTACTTACTTCTAATTAATTAAACAACGTTATTTAATTAAATGAGAAGCCATTCCTAACTAATTAAATGAAGTTATTTAATTAAATAAGAAAAGTGTCTCTAATTAATTAAAGATTATTTAATTAAATAGAAAAAGTAATTATGAGAGCATATCTCATTTTATTAAATTGAATATCTCAACAAAATCTCTCTTCAGTCCAAAAAGGGAAATTTTCAGTTCTCTATTTATCAAAAATGAGTTAAATCAGTTAACTCTTTTTTCTACTCAAATTGAATCAGTTAACTCCTTATTTTACTCAAATTAAATCTGTTAACTCCCTTTAATTTGGAAATCTCCCTTTACAACTAAACTTCACCTTTAATCCTGACTGTTGATTGAAATCTATCTCAACCATTGATGAATTTCAGGAAAGTCTATTTAAGAGACCCTCATCTCTTCATTTTGAAAGGTTGAATGAGAATTTGCATCGAATTGTTGCTAGAATTCATACTCACATTTGCTCATATTCACATACGCAAAGATCAAGTTTGTCAAAAAGTTGACCAGATTTAACCACGGTTGACTTGAGTTGACTAGTTTTGAAAAGAATTTTGAAGTAATTATACGAAATAATTTAATTAAATGGAGTACTTACTTCTAATTAATTAAACAAAGTTATTTGATTAAATTAGAAGCCATTCTTAATTAATTAAATGAAGTTATTTAATTAAATAAGAAAAGTGTCTCTGATTAATTAAAGATTATTTAATTAAATAGAAAAAGTAATTATGAGAGCATATCTCATTTTATTAAATTAAATATCTCAATAAAATCTCTCTTCAGTTCAAAAAGGGAAATTTCTAGTTCACTATTGATAAAAAATGAGTTAAATGAGTTAACTCATTTTTCTACTCAAATTGAATCAGTTAACTCCTTATTTTACTCAAATTAAATCTGTTAACTCTCTTTAATTTGGAAATCTCCCTTTATGATTGAACTTCACCTTTAATGTTGATCGTTGATTGAAATCGATCTCAACCGTTGATGAATTCCAGGAAGGCCTATTTAAGAGACCCTCATATCTTCATTTTGAAAGGTTGAATGAGAATTTGCATCAAATTGTTGCTTTAATTCATACTCACATTTGCTCATATTCACATACGCAAAGATCAAAGTTGACCAAAAGTTGACCAAATTTAACCACGGTTGACTTGAGTTGAGTAGTTTCAAAAAGAATTTTGAAATAATTAAACGAAATTATTTAATTAAATGAAGTACTTCTAATTAATTAAACAAAGTTATTTAATTAAATGAGAAGTCATTCCTAATTAATTAAATGAAGTTATTTAATTAAATAAGAAAAGTGTCTCTAATTAATTAAAGATTATTTAATTAAATAGAAAAGTAGTTATGAGAGCATATCTCATTTTATTAAATTAAATATCACAACAAAATCTCTCTTCAATTCAAAAAGGGAAATTTCTAGTTCACTATTGATCAAAAATGAGTTAAATCAGTTAACTTTTTTTTCTACTCAAATTGAATCAGTTAACTGCTTATTTTATTCAAATTAAATCTGTTAACTCTCTTTAATTTGGAAATCTCCCTTTATGACTGAACTTCACCTTTAATTCTGACTGTTGATTGAAATTGATGTCAACCGTTGATGAATTCCAGGAAAGTCTATTTAAGAGACCCTCATCTCTTCATTTTGAAAGGTTGAATGTGAATTTGCATCGAATTGTTGTTGGAATTCATACTCTCATTTGCTCATATTCACATACACAAAGATCAAGTTTGACCAAAAGTTGACCAAATTTAACCACGGTTTACTTGAGTTGACTAGTTTCGAAAAGAATTTTGAAATAATTAAATGAAATTATTTAATTAAATGAAGCACTTACTTCTAATTAATTAAACAAAGTTATTTAATTAAATGAGAAGCCATTCCTAATTAATTAAATGAAGTTATTTAATTAAATAAGAAAAGTGTCTCTAATTAATTAAAAATTATTTAACTAAATAGAAAAAGTAATTATGGGGCATATGCACCGAGTTGTGGTGCCAAAAAGGTGACAAGGAAATTTTTTTTTCCTATTTTAAAAAGTGCATACGCGCTATTTTAAAAAATAAAAATTATATATGATGGGCTGCAAACTCGCAGCCCATCATTTTCATCAGCATTTTCTTCTACTCCTACAGCGAGCAGCGCGTACGCGAGTTGAAGACTCAACATTTGCATCACTATTTGCCAAAATGCCTCCTCGTCGATGAAATCCAAGACCACAAGCGCACCCATGACAATGTCGTAAGTGATATAAACCTAACTTTGGATTTTTTGATATATTTTTAATATTGTTTTGTAAGTTTTTTATATTATTTTGTAGGGTTTTTACAAATTTTATTTAGATTTGTTTATTTATTTGAATTTTAATTAATTTTTTATCAGGAAATGTTCATAATCAACCAGAAAATCCACAAGAACATTAAAACCCTCAAAAACCCCAAAACTAAAACCCTCCTCAAGAAGAAGAATAAATTCCACAACCCGAACCAATTGCAAGACCTCCACCAGGCACACAAGAAAATATAAGAAATGAAATAGAGAGAGGCAAAACTGAATTAGAAGGAATCATTGCTCGGTTGAAAGAATCTGAACAAACCAATCCAATGAGGGCTCAATTGGCATCATCCCTCAAATCCATTAATACTCAGATAGCCTCAGTTAGTGGTCAGTTAGATATTTGGCGGGCTAAGAGGGATGAACAAAAAAGATTTTATGCAAATAAATTGTCATATGAAGATGTTAGAAAAAAGGAAATACCAAAAGGTAGTATATGTGCATTATTTAGAAAACCTGATGAGAAAAATACTGTTAGAGAGGGTACTAAATGATTCCCCATCCATTGGTGCATACATGATGCTATTAGAAATAATTTTTAAGATAGATGGTGGATGGTTTTTGATGCCCCTCCTTGCAACAATCACGAGGTCCCCATGTATTTTTTGAAGAAATTATATTGTGAGTTTGTCCTTTGGGAGATCCCCAATTATTTTGATATGTTAGACTCCTAGGGTAGAGGTGGGGGGTCATCATTTGAGAGGCCAAGAGCACGTCATGACCCTAATGTCGTTAGGGCAGCCGTGGTCCATCCACAGCGCGAGCATGTGATTATTCCTTCAGTTGTGAAGGAACATGTAGAGGCTAGCATTCTAGGGACCACTAATGCTTTGATGCAGACCCTCATCCATTCCACGAGCCCATTAGTTGAGGGGGAGCCTTCCATAAGTCGTGGTCACATGTGCAATTCATGCGGATCCCTATGCACATTTGGCACTCATGTCGAAGATGGTGCAGATGATGGGCTTGTCACCGATCAGTTCCTAAACAAGACATTTGGCATTGACACACAGGTAAATTACTAATTTGATCACATTTCATACGTATAGTGAATGATTAATTAATTAGGATTTATTGACATTGTTCAAAATTTAGGGTCAAAGTGTTCCTAGCCCTAGCAACGATCCTCTAGGCCCATTTTTTGTCCCTTCGACGAGTCCTGAGGTATGTATCAATTTAATCATTTTAATTAATGCATCTATTTATTACGTAATCATATTAAGGATTGACCAAAAAAAATATGCATGTGCATCTATTCTCCACAGGACCCTCAACCTTTACCGCAGACGCAGAGCAGAGACATCATTCGAGCTTCACACAGGTACAGTTGTTTCATGTTAATTTAATTCATTTGATTATATTTATTCCATATTTCACGTTAGATATAACGTGTATTGTATGACATGCAACTCATGATGTCGAACACACCTCCTCATCTACGACAGTCTGTTGATAGTGGAGTGGCCGCAGCTGTGGCTAGCTCACAGCCACTGACGAAGGTATGAAAGAATTTTGCTTTGTTTTAGTTGTTGTTTATAATAGTTAATCTCAAAATTTCTAATGTTATTTATAAGTGATTATATTTATTGACTTGTTGTAGGGTCTTGTCATGCCTGATCATCCACGAGCATTTGAGGTGGACTTACAGAGTGACTATTTGTTGGTGGTAAGAAAATAATTGATTTTGTGAGTACATATATTTGATTTCAATGTATAATAAATATTGATTCATATCTACTTTCTGTGTATCAGTTGGACCTGGAGAAGAGCCTTATGAAGAGGTCAAGTGAGCATGTCAGGAGGGCCTCGTCATCTCCACTGTCTCCCTCCACACGACGGCAGAGGACATCGAGAGACTTGTTTCCTTCCCCTCGTGGGAAGGAAAAGATGTAGTTGAGATATTTGATACATATATATAGAGACTTGTTTCCTTCCCCATGTATATATATAGGCATTTGAGAGACATATTCAATACACATTTGATGTACATATGACATTCTATATTTGATGTATGACATTATTGGTTAATATATGATATGTTTGTTCATATACGACATTATTGGTTATCATAATATATTATGTGTTTGTTAATATATATGACATTATTGGTTATCATTTTATATTATATGTTTTTTCATGTATGATGTTAAATTAGATATGTTCGTGTATGACATTAAATTAGATATGTGCATGTATGAAATTAAATTCAATTGCTAGAGAGTTGCCATTATGTCTACCAACTAGTAGATGTTTTTTTTTTTTCTTTATTAGTATTTCTCAAAAACTGCACAGAAGTTGTTTCTGGTGAATAGTTGTAAACAATTGTGATCATCGACTTCATGTACTCATGGCTTTGGCTACGAACACTTGTAACTTTGGCTATAAGCATCCATGGCTTTGGCTATGTGCACTAGTGGCTTTGGCTGTGAGCATTTATGGCTTTTGTTGTAGGCACAATATAGCCTTGGCTGTAGGTTGTCTTTCTTGCTGCATGTCAAAGTTACCTTCAAGAATATCATTAGTCTAAGATCATTACAATTAAAATACTATGACATAATACCTTGGAAATAATAGTCTTTAACCCATTACTTTATTTGCTAAAACATCATGTAGTATCTACTGTAGTCCTTCTACTCAAATATGTTTTCAAAAATACTTAGTATGGCAAAGAAATGTCTATGGAAAGCTTGTCAAATAGGATATTGAAGAACTAAATGTGGATAGTCATTAGTACCCATCAATAAGAACACGGACATCTTTCTCAAGCAAGCCATATGAAATTAGCAAGTAATTTATAAATTTCCTTTGCAAATAACTAGAAGATGCTATGAATCTTAATACAGAGTTAATCACAAACTCATTATTCCATCCAAGAAGCATATATCACCCTAAGCCAATTAACTGATAGGATAAAAATTAATTCAATTACAACAAAATTTTGAGTATAACAAGCATCTTAGGGATTCTTACAAGAATTAACACGATGTTCACAAGAGCATTACAAGTTCTTGTAATGCTATTTCACATATTGTAATCATATTCAGTTTTGAATGGCCATTTGTGTTACAAGCATAAATGTTCTTTAAGGTCTTTTAATTCTAGACATGAATTTTATCATGAAGCTTTTTTATGAAAACCCACTCAATGCATATATTGTTGTTCCACATTATGCTAATTTGACTTTCATTGGTTGATTTGGGTCTAGACATGACGTTATTCACTACCTTTTTTATATATTATTTTTTTGTAGTGAGGTTCTGGCCTGAATGAATGTATTAATCATCAAAGTTGTGAACCTTGGTCGAGATCCTTACAAATATATTTTCAAATTGGACCTCAAATAGTTTTCTCAGTCACCCCCTGTACACAGATACTGAAATTGTAGTTAATTACAAAATTAATATTGAATTAACACAAGATTAATTGAGAAGTATTATGTACCTCAATAGGCTAGATTATTATTGACCGGGAAGCTTTATCTTAGAGTAGTTGGTTTCCTAAATCTTTAGCACAATGACAGTCTTATGGAATGTGGAATTAGGTCTACTAGCTAAGGAACATTCTTTAAAAGGTAGAGGAAACTCAAGACTCACGTGTTTCCAATCAATATAATTGTTTAAATTGCTTCTCTAATTTTTTCTATTTATGATCTTCTTAAAACTTAACTTTCTAAATGCATTGATGGGGAAATAAAGATCTTCTAGGAACTAAAGGCTAATCATGTTTAATACTTACAATTCTTTGTTTTTATCTAATAATTTAAAAAAGATTGTAAAAGTGTTTTCAAAGAGCAACACTTGTCACTAACATTATAAGAAGGAATATCCAAGGAGACTTACCACTGATCCCCCACCACCAAATTCAAGAGAAAACAAAATTCCACTACTAAAGAGATAGTAACAAGGATCATCCCTAGTCTCTCCCTTATCAAAAAATGATTACCATCAAAATTTGCATTTCCAATTGCGTCATGTGCATTGAAGCGATAGTAACATTTTCACTCTCTTACCTAATGTCTCCCATTTCTGAAACTCCTGGGGAAGGGCAAGGCCATCTTCTTAGTACTTCAAAATACAATGAGTTCCATTTTTTCACATATTGATAATCATTGACTTAAAGTATAGTCGAAGTATTGACAACCCATATATATGCCCCGTCAAAGATCGCATCCCTGTGGCATTTAGTGACCCTTAGGGACATTCTGGTTCAGCATGCCTGAGAATGTTCGAGCACTGAAGGGGACAGGAAGAGGTTGGGGATAGGGTTTACCTGGCCACCCGGAGCTAATGGAGCAGACAGTTTGATCTCACGATGAAAGATGAGAGAGATTTGGCAGTTGGCAACTTTGTACTAGCTAACACTACAAGTTTCAGCATCACTCGAGATGGCATTGTAGAATGAAAATGGAATGTGATGTCCAAAAAGAGAGAGAGGTTATTGTAGGTCTCTGCAACATAGTCCTATAGGAATTGGAATCTCATCCATATCTTGCACGAGCTCCGAGATATGCCCTGTCAAAGATCGCAGCCCTGTGGCATTTAGTGACCCTTAGGGACATTCTGGTTCGGCGTGCCTGAGAACGTTTGAGCACTAAAGGGGACAAGAAAAGGTTGGGGATAGGGTTTACCCGGCCACCCAAAGCTAATGGAGCAAACAGTTTGATCCCACGACGAAAGATGAGAGAGATTTGGCAGTTGGCAACTTTGTACTGGCCAACACTACAAGTTTCAGCATCACCCGAGACAGCGTTGTAAAATAAAAATGGAATGTGATCTCCAAAAAGTGAGAGAGGTTATTGTAGGTCTCTACAACACGGTCCTGTAGGAACTAGAATCACATCCATACCTCACACGAGCTCTGAGATATGCCCCATCAAAGATCGTAGCCCTATGGCATTTAATGACCCTTAGGGACATTCTGGTTTAGCGTGCCTGAGAACGTTTGAGCACTGAAGGGGATAGGAAGAGGTTGGGGATAGGGTTTACCCAGCCACTCGGAGTTAATGGAGTAGAAATTTTGATCCCACAATGAAAGATGAGAGAGATTTGGCAGTTGGCAACTTTGTACTGGCCAACACTACAAGTTTCAGCATCACCCGAGATGGCATTGTAGAATGAAAATGGTATGTGATCTCCAAAAATAGAGAGAGGTTATTGTAGGTCTCTACAACACGGTCCTGTAGGAATTGGAATCTCATCCATATCTCACATGAGCTCTGAGATATGCCCCATCAAAGATCGCAGCCATGTGGCATTTACTGACCCTTAGGGACATTCGGGTTCGGCGTGCCTAACAATGTTCAAGCATTGAAGGGGACAAGATAAGGTTGGGGATAGGGTTTACCCGGCCACCCGGAGCTAATGGAGTAGACAGTTTGATCCCACGACAAAAGATGAGAGAGATTTGGAAGTTGGCAACTTTGTACTGGCCAACACTACAAGTTTCAGCATCACCCGAGATGGCATTGTAAAATTAAAATAGAATGTGATCTCCAAAAAGAGAGAGAGGTTATTGTAGGTCTTCGCAACACGGTATTGTAGGAACTAGAATTGCATCCATACCTCGCACGAGCTCTGAGATATGCCCCGTCAAAGATTGCAGCCCTATGGCATTTAGTGACCCTTGGGGACATTCCGGATTGGCGTGCCTGAGAACGTTCGAGCACTGAAGGGGATAGGATGAGGTTGGGCATAGGGTTTACCCAACCACTCGGAGCTAACAGAGTAGATAGTTCGATCCCACGATGAAAGGTGAGAGAGATTTGGCAGTTGGCAACTTTGTACCGGCCCACACTGCAAGTTTCAGCATCACCCGAGATGGCATTGTAAAACAAAAATGGAGTGTGATCTCCAAAAAGTGAGAGAGGTTATTGTAGGTCTCGACAACATGGTCCTGTAAGAACTAGAATCGCATCCATACCTCGTGCGAGCTCCAAGATATGCCCCGTCAAAGATTGCAGCCCTATGGCATTTAGTGACCCTTGGGGACATTCTGGATTGGCGTGCCTGAGAATGTTCGAGCATTAAAGGGGATAGGATGAGGTTGGGGATAGGGTTTACCCAGCCACACAAAGCTAACGGAGAAGACAGTTTGATCCCATGAGGAAAGGTGAGAGAGATTTGGTAGTTGGCAACTTTGTACTAGCCGACATTGCAAGTCTCAGCATCACCTGAGATGGCATCGTAAAATGAAAACGGAGTGTGATCTCCAAAAAGTGAGAGAGGTTATTGTAGGTCTCCAAAAAGAGTGTTTAAAAATGCAAAAATAGTGGGGGGTCCTTTGTATGGTTTGGGAGTTTGACCGTTAAAACTAGAAATTGTCCTAGTAGTAAGTGCTGGTAATAGTTTTGAAATTTGATTGTTGAGTGTTGAGAAACCTCAAGTTTGGGATTTTTCTTGTTGGTTTGAGTCTATAATAACCATTTCCATCTAAAAAGTCAAGTGTTGAAACCATTTAAGAAGTATTTGCATAGTTTTCCCTAAAATTTGTGTGCATAAAAAGGGGTATGTGATTGCTCCCAAGGTGGATTTAGTTTTTTCTCCAAACAAGAGTTGCATTTTATGTTTGAAGTTATCGAATATAACTAAAGTGAAGGTGTTTGAACCATTTTGGGGTTCTAGAGATGTTGCAAAGTAAGAGTTCTAGAAAGCCCTAGGGTAAAGGGGCTAGAAAGGAGGGTTTTGTAAAAACCATTGTAAAGTTTATAATGAGACCAAAAAAATAGAAGAATCCTTGCATTTGAGTCGTGTCTTAAGAATTTTTTGTGTCATGGGAGTTCCAAAAGTCAAGGGATTGTGAGTTGCTTTGTAAATGGCCTCAAACTAGGCCTAGTTGGTAGACTAAAATAGCCAGTTTTGAGTGATATTTTACAAAACAAGTGTAGTTGGTTTTGGAGTATATTTTAGAGTTTTCACGAAAAATAATGTTTTCACAAAAAATCTTCATGAACTCATACACTGGAATCTTTTCAATGACTAAATCACATATTTACCATGTTTCCCATCTTTTAGAGCATATGTCACTATCTTAAATTTTTCGTAATCTACTATTTCATTTCCAATTGCATGTGTACTATCCATATGTTGACAAGTTGATAAAAGTTGCAAAGAAACACAAAATAAGCACGTACCATCCAAGCATGATATCTTGTAAAATTGTTGGCCGTCCCTTATTTCACATAAAATGTTGGATATGAATTCCCTTGAAGATCTTGGTGGCTCATTTATGTCACAATCCTGCAAAACAAACTGAGAATGCAAAATTACGCATATATGCCTAAAAACATCGAAATGGTTAAAAAATTCAACATTTATCCTACAACAAGAAGTTGTGCGTGTGTGATTTATCTTCACATAAAAAGTTTTACCCATCTCAAAAAATCTTTGACTTATTCGAATTTGAGGATACATACCAATAAATTTTGCAAAAAATTGTGTCTGAGTTGTGTCCAAAAAATGTTTCGCATGTGGCTCATGATTTTGGCTACCAATCCTCCTTCTTACAACATCTCTTTGATTAGGGAAAACACGTGTGTTATTTTTCCAAAAATCTTCGATCAATGATTTCAAGGCTTCACTAATTTCTTCATCCTTTTGCGGTAGTCTACCGGTAAATGTCCATAACTCATTTTTTGTTGCATCTTCCAATCTCTCACGCCTTAGCATGGCTCTCCTTAGAGTACCTCTACCAATTTTTAATGTTTTTCTTGTCTTTCTCATGAGTCGAGCTTTCTTCATTTGGCTACTTACTATTGTTGATGTAAGTACTCGTCTTGCGATATTACTATCTTTGGTGCGTGATTTAGAACCGACTTTGTCATAAGCATTCATTAGATTCTTTACAATGTTTTTTTCATTTGAATCATCCATCATTCTTAGCCCAAGAATCTTCATGATAGGCCTAAATTTTAAATTCCTCATCATTTCAAAAAATAATTGGCATTGACTTGTAATATTTAATTCATCAAAAAAAATCTCCACATACGATTAACTTTTCTTTGACAAGTATGCTTGCTAATCTTGTCAGGCATTGATTTCAAAATGTTACTATCAATATCAATCAAATATTTTGGTCTTCTAAAATAAATTCTAGACGGTGTTATAATCTCTTCAATTCTCTCAACATTTTGAACATCAACATAAGGTTGAGTGTATTGTGTACCTTGAACCGAAGATGATGTGCCTTGGCAATAAGATGCAAAAGATGGAATATCACCTACTTGATGTGTTGATGTTGTGCCTTCAACATGACATGATGGAGTGTGTATATCGTCAGATCTACAAATCGGTGTCTCTTCAACATGAGAGGACTATATGACTTCAACATTGGAAGATGGTGTAGAGGACGATATGACTCCAACATTAGAAGATGGTGTAGCTTCACAATTCAATTGTCTTCTTGAGCGTAACAGTCTCATTTGTTCTCTTTGTTTTTCCAATTCTTCCTCTTTGTTTCTTGGTACCAGTCGTTCTTGATCCTCTTCGAAAGTTAATTCTTCATTATTGCTTTGCAATTTTCTTTGCTCACATAGTAATTTCATTTTATCTCTTTTAATTGCCAAATCTCTCTCCCTATCTTCATTTGTTTGATTTTTTGGTTTCTTCCTTGGCATGATGATGATTTCTACATGTCAAATTATTCAAACATTTGAATTACTTAAAATGTGTAAATTACAAATTATTCAAATACATATAAAAATTATAATTATTTGAATGAATAAACAATATATATATAAAATGACTTGTCGAATTTCTAACCATTTCGAAATAACATTTCATTGAAACATACAAATTTCAATGAATTCACTATATATTAAACAACATGTCAAATTATAATCAAATTTGTATCTATATATCAACAAATAATATTTAAAATAGATTGCACTAACCGTTTCTATACAAGGAATATTCAAAAAGTCTTCAAATCATGTATCCAATGATTGAATTTGGTGTTTGCTAGCTTCCAAAAGTGTTTGCCGCCTTGAAATAGTGTTTGTTAGCTTGAAATAGTGTTTGCCACCTTGAAAGAGTGTTTTTTGTGTTGAAACCTATAATTTTTGTCGGGATGATAGAGTGCAGAATAGAACAAAAGCAGAGAATGAATGAAACGGGCCCCAAAGTTGCTTTTTGACCATTTTTAGGTGATTTCACATAGTGCGTATGCACTATAGCGCGTACGCACTAGTGAGAACACATCACTCTCCACCCTCCCTACTCTCTCTCTCTCTCTCTCCCTACTCTCTCTCTCTTCCTACTCTCTCTCCCCTCTCCCATCCCCTACACTCTCTCTCTCCCCTCTCCCATCCTTTACTCTCTCTCGCTCTCCCTCTCCCATCGCCTACTCTCTCTATCTCTCTCACCCTCTCTCCTCTCCCATCCCCTACTCTTTAGATCTCTCACACACACTCCCATCCTCCCTCTCCCACTTCTTACTCTCTCTCTCTCTCTCCCCCATCTCCCTACTCTCTCTCACACTCTCACATCTACTACTCTCTCTCTCCCATCCCCTAAACTCTCTCTTTTATAGATACACACTCCCATCCCCCCCTCTCTTTCCTCTCCCATCCCCTACTCTCTACTCTCTCTCTCCCATCCCCTACTCTCACTCTCTCTCTCTCTCTCTCCCATCCCATTCTCTCTCTCTGCCACCTCCTACTCTCTGTCACACTCTCTCCCATACCCTACTCTCTCTTACACACACTCCCATCTTCCCCTCTCTCCCATCTGCTACTCTCTCTCTCTCTCTCTTGGGTTGCTCTCTCTCTCTCTCTCTCTCTCTCCCCTCTCCCACCACCTACTATCTCTCTCTCTCCCTCTCTACTCTCTCTCTCCCATCCCCTACTCTTACTCTCTCTCTCTCCAATCCCCAACTCTCTCTCACACTCTTTCCCATCCCCAACTCTCTCTCACACTCTCTCTCATCCTTTCACTCTGTCTCTCTCATCTCGTACTCTCTCTCTCTGCCACCTCCTACTCTCTCTCACACTCTTTCCCATCCTTTCACTCTGTGTCTCCCATCTCGTACTCTCTCTTTGCCACCCCCTACTCTCTCTCACACTCTCACACTCTCTTCCATCCCCTACTCTCTCTCTCTCTTTCATAGACACACACACACACACACACACACACACACTCCCATCCCCCCTCTCTCTTCTCTCCCATCCCCTACTCTCTAGATTTGTCACATGCACTCCTATCCCCCTCTCTCTATCTCCCTCTCCCTACTCTCTCACACTCTCTCCCATCCCCTACTCTCTCTCACACTCTCTCCCATCCCCTACTCTCTCTTACAGACACTCCCATCCGCCCCTCTCTCCCATCCGTTACTTTCTCTCTCTCTTGGGCTACTTTCTTTCTCCCCTCTCCCATCCCTTACTCTCTAGATCGCTCACACACACTCCCATCCCTCTCTCTCCTCCTCTCCCACTCCCTCTCCCACCACCTACTATCTCTCTCTCCCTCTCTACTCTCTCTCTCCAATCCCCAACTCTCTCTCACACTCTCTCCCATCCCCTACTCTCTCTCACACTCTCTCTCATCCTTTCACTCTGTCTCTCTCATCTCGTACTCTGTCTCTCTCTCTCTGCCACCTCCTACTCTCTCTCACACTCTTTCCCATCCTTTCACTCTATCTCTCCCATCTCGTACTCTCTCTTTGCCACCCCCTACTCTCTCTCACACTCTCACACTCTCTCCTATCCCCTACTCTCTCTCTTTCACACACACACACACACACACACTCACACTCCCATCCCCCCTCTCTCTTCTCTCCCATCCCCTACTCTCTAGATTTGTCACACACACTCCCATCTCTCTCTCTCCTCCTCTCCCACTCCCTCTCCCAAGCCACCTACTATCTCTCTCTCTCAAGTTCTCTCTCTCCCTCTCTACTCTCTCTCTCCCATCCCCTACTCTTACTCTCTCTCTCTCCCATTCCCAACTCTCTCTCACACTCTCTCCCATCCCCTACTCTCTCTCACACTCTCTCCCATCCTTTCACTCTGTCTCTCCCATCCCGTACTCTCTCTGCCACCCCCTACTCTCTCTCAAACTCTCACACTCTCTCCCATCCCCTACTCTCTCTCTTTCACAGAAACACACACTCTTATCCCTCCACTCTCTTCTCTCCCATCCCCTACTCTCTACATCTGTCACGCACACTCCCATCCCCCCCATTTCTCTCCCTCTCCCTCTCCTATTGCCTACTAGATCTCTCTCTCTCTCAAGTTCTCTCTCTCCCTCTCTACTCTCTCTCTCTCTCCCATCCCATCCCTTACTCACTCTCTCTCTCTCTCCCATCCCCTACTCTCTCTCACACTCCCATCCCCTAATCTCACTCTCTCTCTCCCATCCCATATGAGCTCTCTCTACCACCACCTACTCTCTCTCACACTCTCACACTCTCTCCCATTCCCTACTTTGTCCCTCTTACACACATTCCCATTCCCCCCTTCTCTCTCTCTGTCTCCCACTCCCTCTCCCACTGCCTACTTTCTCTCCCCCATCCCCTACTCTCTCTCTCCCCTCTCCCATCCCCTACTCTCTCTCTTTCATAGACACACACTCCCATCCCCCCCTCTCTCTCTCCTCTCCCATCCCCTACTCTCTAGATTTTTCACACACACTCCCATCCCCCCTCTCTCTCCCTCTCCCACTCCCTCTTGCACCACCTACTATCTCTCTCTCTCTTAAGTACTCTCTTTCCCTCTTTACTTTCTCTCTCCCATCCCCTACTCTCTCTCTCTCTCTCTCTCTCTCACCCCCATCCTATACAAGCTCTCTCTACCACCCCCTAATCTCTCTCAAACTCTCACACTCTCTCCCATCCCCTACTCTATCTTTCTTATACATATTCCCATTCCCCCCCTCTCTCTCTCACACTCCCTCTCCCATTGCCTACTCTCTCCCATCCCCAACTCTATCTCTCTTACACACTTCCATTCCCCCTCTCTCTTTCCCTCCCACTCCCTCTCCCATCGCCTACTATCTCTCTCTCTCTCACTCTCTCCCTCTCTCTCTCTTTGCCACCCCTACTCTCTCTCACACTCTCACACTCTCTCCCATCCCCTACTTTCTCTCTTACACACAATTCCATCTCCCCTCTCTCTCCCTCTCCCACTCCCTCTGCCATTGTCTAATCTCTTTCTCTTCCATCCACCCTCTCTCTCCCTCTCCCACTCCCTCTACCATTGCCTACTCTCTTTCTATCCCATCCCCTACTCTCTCTATCTCTCTCTCCCCTCTCTCATTGCCTACTCTCTCGTTCACACACACCCATCCCTCCTCTCTCCTCTCCCATCCTCTACTTTTTCTCTCACTCGCTCTCCCTCTCCCACTGCCTACTCTCTCTCTCTCTCTCTCTCTCTCTCTCTCTCTCTCTCTACTCTCTCTCTGCTACCCCTTACCCTCTCTCACATTTTCACACTCTCTCTCTTTCTCTCTTACACACATTTCCATCCCCCCTCTCCCTCTCCCTCTCCCACTCCCTCTCCCATCGCCTACTCTCTCTTCCATCCCCTACTCTCTCTCAAGCTACTCTATCTTCCCCCTCTCCCATTCCCAACTCTCTCTCTTTCACACACATGCACTCCCATCCTCCTCTCTCTCGCTCTTCCTCTCCCACTCCATCTCCCACCACCTACTCTCTCTCTCCCCTATCCCCTACTCTCAATCTCTCTCTCCTAACTTGTACTCTCTCTCACACTTCCTCTCTCTCCCATCCCCTACTTTCAATCTCTCTCCCCCATCCCGTACTCTCTCTTTACCACCTCTACTCTCTCTCTCACACTTCCTCTCTCTTGCATCTTGTACTCTCTTTGCCACCCCTACTCTCTCACATTTCCTCTATCTCCCATCCTATACTCTCTCTGCCACCCCTACTCTTTCTCACTTCCTCTCTCCCCTCTCCCATCCCCTACTTTCTCTCTATCTCTCTCACACACACAAATAGCCATTCCCTTGCCCCACCCCCCTAGCTCTCTCTTGGTTTTGGTTTGCAATTTAGGTCTCAATAGTGCATGCGCACTATAGTGTGTGCGCACTACCTCGAATTTAATAGTATTTTAATAGCACGTGCGCGCTATAGGGCGCATGCGCTATTCAAAGCTTTGCATTAAAACCAAGCCTAAGGCTTGGTTTTGCCTTGGAGATCCAACCCAAAGGTTTGGAGTTTATAAACAGGTCTGAGACGTGTTTTTCAGCAAACATACGAAAAATGATTGATTTTTCTTGTGTGCTCCCCTTCAAGATTCCTCGTGGTTGGGTATCGATAAGATCAGGTTACATAACATTATAGGTCTCTGTGTTAGCTATCTAACCATATAATTTATTTTTAATTTGAACTATTTTAAGTCTTTCATCTATAATTTCTTTTGAATGTATGTTCATTTTTTGTCAAAAACCACCATGTACTAATTGGGTTGTAGATTTTAGCTCATTCATCGAATTTTGTAACAACTTAGTTTTTTAGAAACTAGACTCCATTCTACACACTTAGAGAAAAAGAAGTTTTGATTTTAGATTAGTTTTCAATCATTTCTAGGGGGAGCACATAGATATTTCACATTTTTGGGATGGGTCTAATTAAAAAATTCATTTAAAAAAAAAACACACATTATAAAATTACCCAAAAAATCTGGGATAAACTACATAGTGTTAGGTAACTTTTGACTAGAGAAATTAAAAAATTTCAAAAAAAAAGTTAAAATTTTAGGGGGGCCACACTTTGTACTATGTTATGTTTTTCTGGAATAAACAGTACCACTTTTTGTGGCCCCCTTTTTTGAGGACCTAAAACTAAACCATTTTGAAAAAAAATTAGTAGTTTAGAAACTAGATTCAAAGGACTACGACTTTTTTTTTTGTCATATCTTAAAATTTTGAGTGTAACTATCTTTAAATTCTTGTTGAAGTCCAAAATTTGCTGATTTTAGGAAAAAGGTGTCCACTTATACCCCCCTTTTGGCACCACAACTTTGTGCACTTACCCTATGAAAGCATATCTTATTTTATTACATTAAATATCTCAACAAAATCTCTCTTCAGTTCAAAAAGAGAAATTTCCAGTTCACTATTGATAAAAAATGAGTTAAATCAGTTAACTCCTTTCTCTACTCAAATTGAATCAGTTAACTCCTTATTTTACTCAAATTAAATCTATTAACTATCTTTAATTTGGAAATCTCCCTTTATGACAAACCTTCACATTTAATCCTGACTGCTGATTGAAATCGATCTCAACTGTTGATGAATTACAGGAAAGTCTATTTAAGAGACCCTCATCTCTTCATTTTGAAAGGTTGAATGAGAATTTGCATAGAATTGTTGCTGGAATTGATACTCACATTTGCTCATATTTACATACGCAAAGATCAAGTTTCACCAAAAGTTGATCAGATTTAACCACGGTTCACTTGAGTTGACTAGTTTCGAAAAGAATTTTAAAATAATTAAACAAAATTATTTAATTAAATGGAGTACTTACTTCTAAATAATTAAACAAAGTTATTTAATTAAATGAGAAGCCATTCCTAATTAATTAAATGAAGTTATTTAATAAAATAAGAAAAAGTGTCTCTAATTAATTAAAGATTATTTAATTAAATAGAAAAAGTAATTATGAGAGCATATCTCATTTTATTAAATTAAATATCTCAACAAAATCTCTCTTCAATTCAAAAAGGGAAATTTCTAGTTCAATATTGATAAAAAATGAGTTAAATCAGTTAACTACTTTTTCTACTCAAATTGAATCAGTTAACTCCTTATTTTACTCAAATTAAATTTGTTAACTCACTTTAAATTGGAAATCTCCCTTTATGACTGAACTTCACCTTTAATCCTGACCGCTGATTGAAATCGATCTCAACCGTTGATGAATTTCAGGAAAGTCTATTTAAGAGACCCTCATCTCTTCATTTTGAAAGGTTGAATGAGAATTTGCATCAAATTGTTGCTGAAATTCATACTCACATTTGCTCATATTCACATACGCAAAGATCAAGTTTGACCAAAAGTTGACCAGATTTAACCATGGTTGACTTGAGTTGACTAGTTTCGAAAAGAATTTTGAAATAACTAAACAAAATTATTTAATTAAATGGAGTACTTACTTCTAATTAATTAAACAAAGTTATTTAGTTAAATGAGAAGCCATTCCTAATAAATTAAATGAAGTTATTTAATTAAATAAGAAAAGTGTCTCTAATTAATTAAAGATTATTTAATTAAATAGAAAAAGTAATTATGAGAGCATATCTCATTTTATTAAATTAAATATCTCAACAAAATCTCTCTTCAGGTCAAAAAGGGAAATTTTCAGTTCACTATTGATAAAAAATGAGTTAAATGAGTTAACTTTTTTTCTACTCAAATTGAATCAGCTAACTGCTTATTTTACTAAAATTAAATCTGTTAACTCCCTTTAATTTGGAAATCTCCCTTTATGACTGAACTTCACCTTTAATCCTGACCGTTGATTGAAATCGATGTCAACCATTGATAAATTCCAGGAAAGTCTATTTAAGAGACCCTCATCTCTTCATTTTGAAAGGTTGAATGAGAATTTGCATCGAATTGTTGTTGGAATTCATACTCACATTTGCTCATATTCACATACGCAAAGATTAAGTTTGACAAAAAGTTGACTAGATTTAACCACAGTTGACTTGAGTTGACTACTTTTGAAAAGAATTCTGAAATAATTAAATGAAATTATTTAATTAAATGGAGTACTTACTTCTAATTAATTAAACAAAGTTATTTAATTAAATGAGAAGCCATTCCTAATTAATTAAATGAAGTTATTTAATTAAATAAGAAAAGTGTCTCTAATTAATTAAAATTTATTTAAATAAATAGAAAAACTAATTAAGAAAGCATATCTCATTTTAATACATTAAATATCTCAACAAAATCTCTCTTCAGTTCAAAAAGAGAAATTTCTAGTTCACTATTGATTAAAAATGAGTTAAATCAGTTAACTCCTTTCTCTACTCAAATTGTATCAGTTAACTCCTTATTTTACTCAAATTAAATCTGTTAACTCCCTTTAATTTGGAAATCTCCCTTTATGATAGAACTTCACATTTATCTTGACCGCTGATTGTAATCGATCTCAATCGTTGATGAATTACAGGAAAGTCTATTTAACAGACCCTCATCTTTTCATTTTGAAAGTTTGAATGAGAATTTGCATGGAATTGTTGCTGGAACTGATACTCACATTTGCTCATATTCACATACGAAAAGATCAAGTTTGACCAAAAGTTGACCAGATTTAACCACGGTTGACTTGAGTTGACTAGTTTCAAAAAGAATTTTGAAATAACTAAACAAAATTATTTAATTAAATGGAGTACTTACTTCTAATTAATTAAAAAAAGTTATTTAGTTAAATGAGAAGCCATTCCTAATTAATTAAATGAAGTTATATAATTAAATAAGAAAAGTGTCTCTAATTAATTAAAGATTATTTAATTAAATAGAAAAAGTAATTATGAGAGCATATCTCATTTTATTAAATTAAATATCTCAACAAAATCTCTCTTCAGTACAAAAAGGGAAATTTCCAATTCACTATTGATAAAAAATGAGTTAAATCAGTTAACATTTTTTCTACTCAAATTGAATTAGTTAACTACATATTTTACTCAAATTAAATCTACTAACTCCCTTTAATTTGGAAATCTCCCTTTATGACTGAACTTCACCTTTAATCCTGACCGTTGATTGAAATCGATGTCAACCATTGATGAATTCCAGAAAAGTCTATTTAAGAGACCCTCATCTCTTCATTTTGAAAGGTTGAATGAGAATTTGCATCGAATTGTTGTTGGAATTCATACTCACATTTGCTCATATTCATATACGCAAAGATCAAGTTTGACCAAAAGTTGACCAGATTTAACCACGACTGACTTGAGTTGACTAGTTTCGAAAAGAATTTTGAAATAATTAAATGAGATTATTTAATTAAATGGAGTACTTACTTCTAACTAAGTAAACAAAGTTATTTAATTAAATGATAAGCCATTCCTAATTAATTAAATGAAGTTATTTAATTAAATAAGAAAAGTGTCTCTAATTAATTAAAAATTATTTAACTAAATAGAAAAACTAATTATGAAAGCATATCTCATTTTATTACATTAAATATCTCAACAAAATCTCTCTTCAGTTCAAAAAGGGAAATTTCTAATTCACTATTGATAAAAGATGAGTTAAATCAGTTACCTCCTTTCTCTACTCAAATTGAATCAGTTAACTCCTTATTTTACTCAAATTAAATCTGTTAACTCCCTTTAATTTGGAAATCTCCCTTTATGATAGAACTTCACATTTAATCTTGAACGCTGATTGAAATCGATCTCAACCATTGATGACTTACAGGAAAGCCTATTTAAGAGACCCTCATCTCTTGATTTTGAAAAGTTGAATGAGAATTTGCATCGAATTATTGCTGGAATTGGTACTCACATTTGCTCATATTCATATACGAAAATATCAAGTTTGACAAAAAGTTGACCAAATTTAACCAAGGTTCACTTGAGTTGACTAGTTTCGAAAAGAATTTTGAAATAATTAAATGAAATTATTTAATTAAATGAAGTACTTACTTCTAATTAATTAAACAAAGTTAATTAATTAAATGAGAAGCCATTCTTAATTAATTAAATAAAGTTATTTAATCAAATAAGAAAAGTGTCTATAATTAATTAAGGATTACTTAATTAAATAGAAAAAGTAATTATGAGAGCATATCTAATTTTATTAAATTAAATATCTCAACAAAATCTCTCTTCAATTCAAAAAGGGAAATTTCCAGTTCACTATTGATCAAAAATGAGTTAAATCAGTTAACTCCTTTCTTTACTCAAGTTGAATTAGTTAACTCTTTATTTTACTCAAATTAAATCTGTTAACACCTTCTAATTTGGAAATCTCCCTTTATGATTGAACTTCACCTTTAATCCTAACCGTTGATTGAAATCGATCTCAACCATTGATGAATTTCAAGAAAGTCTATTTAAGAGACCCTCATCTCTTCATTTTGAAAGGTTGAATAAAAATTTGCATCCAATTGTTGCTGGAATTCATACTCACATTTGCTCATATTCACATACAAAAAGATCAAGTTTGATCAAAAGTTGACCAAATTTAACCACGCTTGATATTATTTGACTAGTTTCAAAAAAAAAATTCAAATAATTAAACAAAATTATTTAATTACATGAAGTATTTACTTCTAATTAATTAAAAAAAGTTATTTAATTAAATGAGAACCCATTTCTAATTAATTAAAGGAAGTTATTTAATTAAATAAGAAAAGTGTATATAATTAATTAAAGATTATTTAATTAAATAGGAAAAAAATTATGAGAGCATATCTCATTTTATTAAATTAAATATCTCAACAAAATCTCTCTTCAGTTCAAAAAGAGAAATTTCTAGTTCACTATTGATAAAAAATGAGTTAAATCAGTTAACTCCTTTTTCTACTCAAATTGAATTAGTTAACTTTTTATTTTACTCAAATTAAATCTGTTAACTCCCTTTAATTTGGAAATCTCCCTTTATGACTAAACTTCACCTTTAATCCTGACCGTTGATTGAAATCGATCTCAACCGTTGATGAATTTCGGGAAAGTCTATTTAAGAGACCCTCATCTTTTCATTTTGAAAGGTTGAATGAGAATTTGCATCGAATTGTTGCCGGAATTCACACTCACATTTGGTCATATTCACATACGCAAAGATCAAGTTTGAGCAAAAGTTGACCATATTTAACTACGGTTGACTTGAGTTGACTAGTTTTGAAAAGAATTTTGAAATAATTAAATGATATTATTTAATTAAATGGAGTACTTACTTCTAATTAATTAAACAAAGTTATTTAATTAAATGAGAAGCCATTCCTAACTAATTAAATAAAGTTATTTAATTAAATAAGAAAAGTGTCTAATTAATTAAAGATTAATTAATTAAATAGAAAAAGTAATTATGAGAGCATATCTCATTTTATTAAATTAAATATCTCAACAAAATCTCTCTTCAGTTCAGAAAGGGAAATTTCCAGTTCACTATTGATAAAAAATGAGTTAAATCAGCTAACTCCTTTTTCTACTCAAATTGAACCAGTTAACTTCTTATTTTACTCAAATTAAATCTGTTAACTCGCTTTAATTTGGAAATCTCCCTTTATGATTGAACTTCACCTTTAATCCTGACCGTTGATTGAAATCGATCTCAACCTTTGACGAATTTCAAGAAAGTCTATTTAAGAGATCCTCATCTCTTCATTTTGAAAGGTCGAATGAGAATTTGCATCGAATTGTTGCTAGAATTCATACTCACATTTGGTTATATTCACATACGCAAAGATCAAGTTTGACCAAAAGTTGACTAGATTTAACCACGGTTGACTTGAGTTGTCTAGTTTCAAAAAGAATTTTGAAATAATTAAATGAAATTATTTAATTAAATGGAGTACTTACTTCTAATTAATTAAACAAAGTTATTTAATTAAATGAGAAGCCATTCCTAATTAAATAAATGAAGTTATTTAACTAAATAAGAAAAGTGTCACTAATTAATTAAAGATTACTTAACTAAATAGAAAAAGTAATTATGAGAGCATTTCTCATTTTATTAAATTAAATATGTCCAAAAAATCTCTCTTCTGTTCAAAAAGGGAAATTTTCAGTTCACTATTGATTAAAAATGAGTTAAATCAGTTAACTCTTTTTTCTACTCAAACTGAATCAGTTAACTCCTTATTTTACTCAAATTAAATTTGTTAACTCCCTTTACTTTGGAAATCTCCCTTTATGACTGAACTTCACCTTTAATCCTGACCGTTGATTGAAATCGATCTCAACCATTGATGAATTTCAGAAAACTCTAATTAAGAGATACTCATCTCTTCATTTTGAAAGGTTGAATGAGAATTTGCATCAAATTGTTGCTAGAATTCATACTCACATTTGCTCATATTTACATACGCAAAGATCAAGTTTGACCAAAAGTTGACCAGATTTAACCACGGTTGACTTGAGTTGTTTAGTTTCAAAAAAAAATTTGAAATAAGTAAACGAAATTATTTAATTAAATGGAGCACTTCTAATTAATTAAAAAAAGTTATTTAATTAAATGAGAAGCCATTCCTAATTAATTAAATGAAGTTATTTAATTAAAGAAAAAGTGTCTCTAATTAATTAAAGATTATTTAATTAAATAGAAAAAGTAATTATGATAGCATATCTCATTTTATTATATTAAATATCTCAAAAAAATTTCTCTTCAGTTCAAAAAGGGAAATTTTCAGTTCACTATTGATCAAAAATGAGTTAAATTAGTTAACTCCTTTTTCTACTCAAATTGAATCAGTTAACTCCTTATTTTACTCAAATTAAATCTGTTAACTCCCTTTAATTTGGAAAACTCTTTTTATGACTGAACTTCACCTTTAATCCTGACTGCTAATTGAAATCAATCTCAACCATTGATGAATTCTAGGAAAGTCTATTTAAGTGACCCTCATCTCTTCATTTTGAAAGGTTGAATTAGAATTTGCATCGAATTGTTGCTGGAATTCATACTCACATTTGCTCATATTCACATATGCAAAGATCAAGTTTGTCCAAAAGTTGACCAGATTTAACCACAGTTGACTTGAGTTGACTAGTTTCGAAAAGAATTTTAAAATAGTTAAACAAAATTAATTAATTAAATGGAGTACTTACTTCTAATTAATTAAACAAAGTTATTTAATTAAATTAGAAGCCATTCCTAATTAATTAAATGAAATTATTTAAATAAATAAATAAAGTGTCTCTAAATAATTAAAGATTATTTAATTAAATAAAAAAATTAATTATAAGAGCATATCTCATTTTATTAGATTAAATATCTCAACAAAATCTCCCTTCTGTTCAAAAAGAGAAATTTCCAGTTCACTATTGATAAAAAATGAGTTAAATCAGTTAACTCCTTTCTCTACTCAAATGGAATCAGTTAACTCTTTATTTTACTCAAATTAAATCTATTAACTCGCTTTAATTTGAAAATCTCCCTTTATGACTGAACTTCACCTTTAATCTTGACTGCTGATTGAAATCGATCTGAACCATTGATGAATTCCAGGAAAGTCTATTTAAGAGACCCTCATCTCTTCATTTTGAAAGGTTGAATTAGAATTTGCATCGAATTGTTACTGG
Organism: Cupressus sempervirens; assembly: GCA_028749045.1. Taxonomy (NCBI): domain Eukaryota; kingdom Viridiplantae; phylum Streptophyta; class Pinopsida; order Cupressales; family Cupressaceae; genus Cupressus; species Cupressus sempervirens. The sequence continues at coordinate 107,805,826 of CM053788.1, forward strand.
AATTCATACTTACATATGCTTATATTCACATACACAAAGATCAAGTTTGACAAAAATTTGACCAGATTTAACCACGGTTGACTTGAGTTGACTAATTTTGAAAAGAATTTTGAACTAATTAAATGAAATTATTTATTTAAATGGAGTACTTACTTATAATTAATTAAACAAAGTTATTTAATTAAATGAGAACCCATTCCTAATTAATTAAATGAAGTTATTTAATTAAATAAGAAATGTGTCTCTAATTAATTAAATGGAAAAAGTAATTATGAGAGCATATCTCATTTTATTAAATTAAATACCTCAACAAAATCTCTCTTCAGTTCAAAAAGGGAAATTTCCAGTTCACTATTGATCAAAAATGAGTTAAATCAGTCAACTCCTTTTTCTACTCAAATTGAATCATTTAACTCCTTATTTTACTCAAATTAAATCTGTTAACTCCTTTTAATTTGGAAATCTCTCTTTATGACTGAACTTCACCTTTAATTCTGACCACTGATTGAAATCGATATCAACCGTTGATGAATTTCATGAAAGTCTATTTAAGAGACCCTCATCTCTTCATTTTGAAATGTTGAATGAGAATTTGCATCGAATTGTTGTTGGAACTCATCCTCACATTTGTTCATATTCACATACGCAAAGATCAAGTTTGAAAAAAAGTTGACCAAACTTAACGACAGTTGACTTGAGTTGACTAGTTTCAAATGAGAAGCCATTCCTAATTAATTAAATAAAGTTATTTAATTAAATAAGAAAAGTGTCTCTAATTAATTAAAGATTATTTAATTAAATAGCAAAAGTAATTATGAGAGCATATCTCATTTTATTAAATTAAATATCTCAACAAAATCTTTCTTCAGTTCAAAAAGAGAAATTTTCGATTCACTATTGATAAAAAATGAGTTAAATCAGTTAACTCCTTTCTCTACTCAAATTGAATCAGTTAGCTCCTTATTTTACTCAAATTAAATCTATTAACTCCCTTTAATTTGGAAATCTCCCTTTATGACTGAACTTCACCTTTAATCCTGACCACTGATTGAAATCGATCTCAACCGTTGATGAATTATAGAAAAGTCTATTTAAGAGACCCTCATCTCTTCATTTTGAAAGGTTGAATGAGAATTTGCATCAAATTGTTGCTGTCCATAATTCATACTCACATTTGCTCATATTCACATATGCAAAGATCAAGTTTGACCAAAAGTTGACCAGATTTAACCACGGTTGACTTGAGTTGACTAGTTTCAAAATTTTGTTTGAAATAATTAAATAAAATTATTTTATTAAATGTAGTACTTACTTCTAATTAATTAAACAAAGTTATTTAATTAAATGAGAAGTCATTCCTAATTAAATAAATGAAGTTATTTAATTAAATAAGAAAAGTGTCTCTAATTAAGTAAAGATTATATAATGAAATAGAAAAAGTAATTATGAGAGCATATCTCATTTTATTAAATTAAATATCTCAACAAAATCTCTCTTCAGTTCAAAAAGGGAAATTTTTAGTTCACTATTGATCAAAAATAAGTTAAATCAGTGAACTCCTGTTTTTACTCAAATTGAATCAGTTAACTCCTTATTTTACTCAAATTAAATCTGTTAACTCGCTTTAATTTGGAAATCTCCCTTTATGATTGAACTTCACCTTTAATCCTGACCGTTGATTGAAATCGATCTCAACCTTTGACGAATTTCAAGAAAGTCTATTTAAGAGATACTCATCTCTTCATTTTGAAAGGTCGAATGAGAATTTGCATCGAATTGTTGCTAGAATTCATACTCACATTTTCTCATATTCACATACGCAAAGATCAAGTCTCACCAAAAGTTGACCAGATTTAACCATGGTTGACTTGAGTTGACTAGTTTTGAAAAGAAATTTGAAATTGTGAAAAGAAATTATTTAATTAAATGAAGTACTTACTTCTAATTAATTAAACAAACTTATTTAATTAAATGAGAAGACATTCCTAAGTAATTAAATGATATTATTTAATTAAATAAGAAAAGTGTCTCTAATTAATTAAAGATTATTTAATTAAATAGAAAACGTAATTATGAGAGCATATCTCATTTTATTAAATTAAATATCTCAACAAAATCTCTCTTCAGTTCAAAAAGGGAAATTTTTAGTTCACTATTGATAAAAAATGAGTTAAATTAGTTAACTCCTTTCTCTACTCAATTGAATCAGTTAACTCCTTATTTTACTCAAATTAAATCTGTTAACTCCTTTTAATTTGGAAATCTCCCTTTATGACTGAACTTCACCTTTAATCCTAACCGTTGATTGAAATCGATCTCAACCATTGATAAATTCCAAGAAAGTCTATTTAAGAGACCCTCATCTCTTCATTTTTAAAAGTTGAATGAAAATTTGCATCGAATTGTTGCTGGAATTAATACTCACATTTGCTCATATTCACATACACAAAGATCAAGTTTGATCAAAAGTTCACCAGATTTAACCACGGATGATTTCAGTTGACTAGTTTCAAAAAAAAAATTGAAATAATTAAATGAAATTATTTAATTAAATGGAGTACTTACTTCTAATTAATTAAACAAAGTTATTTAATTAAGTGAGAAGCCCTTCCTAATTAATTAAATGAAGTTATTTAATTAAATAAGAAAAGTGTCTCTAATTAATTAAAGATTATTTAATTAAATAGGAAAGAAATTATGAGAACATATCTCATTTTATTAAATTAAATATCTCAAGAAAATCTCTCTTCAGTTCAAAAAGGGAAATTTCTAGTTCACTATTGATAAAAAATGAGTTAAATCAATTAACTCCTTTTTCTACTCAAATTGAATAATTTAACTCTTTATTTTACTCAAATTAAATCTTTTAACTCCCTTTAATTTGAAAATCTCCCTTTATGACTGAACTTCACCTTTAATCCTGACCATTGATTGAAATTGATCTCAACCGTTGATGAATTCCAGGAAAGTCTATCTGAGAAACCCTCATCTCTTCATTTTGAAAGGTTGAATGAGAATTTTCATTGAATTGTTGCTAGAATTCACACTCACATTTGCTCATATTCACATACGCAAAGATCAAGTTTGAGCAAAAGTTGACCAGATTTAACTACGGTTGACTTGACTTGACTAGTTTTGAAAAAAAAAATTGAAATAATTAAATGGAGTACTTACTTTTAATTAATTAAACAAAGTTATTTAATTCAATGAGAAGTCATTCCTAATTAATTATATGAAGTTATTTAATTAAATAAGAAAAGTGTCTCTAATTAATTAAAGATTATTTAATTAAATAGAAAAAGTAATTATGAGTGCATATCACATTTTATTAAATTAAATATCTCAACAAAATCTCTATTCAGTTCAAAAAGGGAAATTTCCAATTCATTATTGATAAAAAATGAGTTAAATGGGTTAACTCCTTTTTTTACTCAAATTGAATCAGTTAACTCCTTATTTTACTCAAATTAAATCTGTTAACTCCCTTTAAATTGGAAATCTCCCTTTATGATTGAACTTCACCTTTAACCATGACCGTTGATTGAAATCGATCTCAACCGTTGATGAATTCTAAGAAAACCTATTTAAGAGACCCTCATCTCTTCATTTTGAAAGGTTGAATGAGAATTTGCATCAAATTGTTGTTGGAATTCATACTCACGTTTGCTCATTTTCACATACGCAAAGATCAAGTTTGACCAAAAGTTGACCAGATTTAACCACGGTTGACTTGAGTTGACTAGTTTCAAAATTTTTTGAAATAATTAAATGAAATTATTTAATTAAATAGAGTACTTACTTCTAATTAATTAAACAAAAAATATTTAATTAAATAAGAAGAGTGTCTCTAATTAATTAAAGATTATTTAACTAAACAGAAAAAGTAATTAAGATAGCATATCTCATTTTATTAAATTAAATATCTATTAACTCTCTTTAATTTGGAAATCTCCCTTTATGACTGAACTTCAACAAAATCTTTCTTCAATTCAAAAAGGGAAATTTCCAGTTCACTATTGATCAAAAATGAGTTAAATGAGTTAACTCCTTTTTCTACTCAAATTCAATCAGTTAACTCCTTATTTTACTCAAATTAAATCTTTTAACTCCCTTTAATTTGGAAATCTGTGAGGCCTCGACCCAACATTTTAAATGATTAAGAATTAAGTAGGATGAAGAAACCCTTATTGATGTATGTTTTAATTCATGTGAATTTCTGAATACGTATACATTTATGTAGATGAGATTTTACGGGACTACTGATGTGTGCAATGAGTGTGCAAATATTTTAGCCGAAGAAACCGATGGAGGAATCGAACTGATCCTTATGTGTTAATTTTGGATACCTTGTTGTTTGTAATTCACGTATTTGTATTGTGAGATGTATGTATGTATCTTCTTTGTTCAGTGAATGTTAATATTCGTAATTACGTTCTTTTAGTGTCGCTTGACACTCGTAAATTGTTTATGTGCTTTAGTGTGTTGTTTAGGGTTAGCTGTGTACCCTTTGGACCTTAAGTTGGTTTAAGTGGGTGTCAGTTGCTTAATTGGTTCTTAATCGAGTTTAGTCATCCTTAATCTAATTTAGAGCTTAATCTGCATTTTAATGTTGTTAGATGGTCCTAATTATTTTCTTAGCTTTTTGGTTGGCTCTAAAACTATTCTTAAGGCTTCAAAACATGAAATAATTATACCCAAAAGGTATGGGTATGGGTTGGGGGTCTTTTCCAACCCCTAAGCCCCTTTTGTTGACTTTGGAGGCCACTCAAAAAGTGTCATTTTACCTTTGTGCGAAAATTGCAAGTGGTTATCTTGAGTTACCTCACCTCACCTCCACTTAGGGTTTAACCATGGTGTGGATTGAGTTAGGAGCTTCCAAATTTGTAGGTTGGTGGGTGTAGTTATTGCTCCTTTTGGTGGTTGAGTTGAGGCTTATTTAGAGGCCTTTCTTGGTCTAGTGCGGGGGCACCCAATCTCTATTTTTAGAGAAATCTTGGAAGATAGTTGGATATGGAAGGAGGAAAAGGAAGCTCTTCTTAAACCTCCATTGTTACCATCACTGCTTGGTGAAGGTAGGATTCTTGGCTTTGCATTTTGTTTTCTCCATGTTTTGATCATGCTTGTTCTTGCACATTGTTTTGTGTTGTTAATTGTTGTTTGCTTGTATGATGGGATTGATTTGGAGGGTTTCTTTTGTGTTGTTCTTGATGTGTTCTTGTTCATCTTGATGTATTGTATTGAGGGGTTTTCATGGGGTTGTTTTCGGCATTACTCACCCTTGGATAGGGAAGAAGTGGCCATGTGGGGGTAGGGCTTTAGTTGGACCTCAATGGTGCAAAGTCTCCTTTCATGGTGAGAGGAGGGAAAAAAAAGGGTAGGGTGTATGGGCCCCTATCGGTCATCACATACCTTATTGATATTGTGAAATCTTGAGTATGGAAAAGAAAGGAAATCCTTGTTGAATTGGCCCCGAAAGGGCATTTGAGGAACAAAGAAAATTCCTAAGTTTTAACCCCGAAAGGGTTATGTTAAGGTATGGTGATTGACATCTCCCATTGGGAAAATCCACCTCCCCCCTAATAAGGTCCTATGGATGGATCTAGTGTGTTAAACCGGATGGGTGTATGTTGAATTGTGTCTTTGTGATTGTGTTGAATTGTCTTGGGTCAGCCTTGTTTCCCCTTGTGGTTCCATGAAGAATTGAAGTTGAAGGGATAAAGTATTGTGAAGAAGCTTGAATAAATTATCATTGTATTGTGAATTTGATGTAATTATATGTATATTTATATTGTGAATGATTGGCAACGAAATCGAGTTTTCTTACTGGTTCTAGCCAGATGGAGTCTTGAACCAGGTTGCATAATAGAAAAAAAAAAAAAAAGGAGAATTATGGAAGTTCCTTGCAATTTTCTTTGTGATTTCATAATTTGACTTATATTGTGAAGGAATAGTTGATAGATAAATGCTCTTGATTAATGATCATTCAAATTTCAATTGTGGTAATGAAAGATATAGCATTGGATATGATAAAGTCTTATAGATTGCTGTATAAGAATTATGATGTAATCAACACAAATTCAACAATGTGGTTTCCTTGGTATATTTCAATTCTTGTCAAAATTCACAAATGGATTCACGCAAGTTGTAATAGAATTATTTACCACCTTTGTAAATCATGCATATGATATCTTACCTTGCATCAAATTCTCCATTCTCATATGGAATCAATGGAATTAAGAAGTTGTAATCTTTGTATTCAAATTGAAGGAAATTTAGAACTCATAGTATGCACTGGATATTTATGCATGGAACATACAATTCAAATTTAAAGGCTAAGAGATTTCCTCATGCATACTCTTACATTAACATGATAGTTTAATAGATTAATGAAACTATGGATCACTTTGAAACCTAGTTTAATAATGAAATCTATATCTCAAACATATGCATCTTGGTTCATAATAATTTGTTTCAAAAGAGAATAGACACTTCCAAGAGCAAATTTTCTCACTGGAAAATGTATGGGAGAATAGATTTAATGGATTTGAGCAACAGAGAATATTCTCTGATTGATCCTTTAATTCAAATTTTCCTTTCAAAATAAAACTTAAAGTATAACTAAATATCCTAACTCACCTACAAAACTTTATCTTATCAATTCTTACCATCTCCTTGAGAAATGTCACTTACATTTGCTTATAAAAAATATATATATATGGTGGCAAGTTGTTTGGCAAGTAATATTGTCTTGATGGGAGGGTGATGTCACCCTGTCCCATCCCCATCGCTCTTTCCAAGTTGGGCGCTCAACTTGGAGGGAAAGACTTTTTACCTGGTTACTTTTTCTCATAAGTTTTGAAAGCAACTGATTACCTTCTCCCCACCTTTTGTAGTATATCCTTGGGACACATGTATTTTTACCCAAGACTGTCTACGCTTGGTATGAAGCTTGGGACAAGGATAGGGACAGGTCTGCGTGCGTAGGCCCTCGGGCAGCGCGCAGACCTTTGGCAGGTGGGGTCTTGTCATGCCTTGGCATTGGGCGGTGTAGGGGTAGATGAGGGGTTATGGTAGTATAGGTTAGTTTTATGTTAGTTTGTCTATTATGGTTATTTTGTTTTAATTTTATTTTTTGTTGTTAGTATTAGTAATTTTTGTTAATGAAGTGGTTAGATTTAGAAGTTAGTGTAGGTGTTAGGAATTGTGTTTAGTTATGTTTATGTTTGTTAGTATGAGTAATTTAAGTTTAGATTTATGATTAGTTGATTTAATTAGATTTAGTTAGTTTTGTTTTAGATTAATTTAATTGTTTTAATATTAATGTTAGTTAAAGTTTTCTTTTTTGTTAGTTTTGGAACTAAGTTATTTTAACAATAAATGTAATATAGTTTTAGATTTTGTATTAGTTATATATATATATATATATTGTAATATATTTTAGTTGTAATTATAGTTGTAAGTTAGCGTCAATAGAATGTAGTATTTGAATTTGATTGAACTTGAATTAAAAACGATACGTTTAGTTTTGTTAGGAATTAAGTATGATGTTAAATTAATATTAATTTATAGGTTCTACCATCATTTAAATTTAAATTTAGTAAGATTTTGATGGGTTATTAACATGTTGAAAATAGTTGAAATGTTTAAAGTTAATAAAATTGATAATGGTCTTAGAGTTTATAGTTGATTTGATTTTTATACTTTCAATGAATCTAAACTCAAATACACTTACATTGCCATTTAAATAATTATTTCCTATCGTTGTAAGCTAATAAAATTACGTATCTTATGATAAATATCAATCTTAACGATGTATTCCTCCACTAGAGTTTAAACTTAAGATGTATTGTAGGGAACCTTTACTTCTCTTGCAGGAATCAGATTAAAACTTTGAGCACTCTAACTATTATAAGTTTTAAAAAAAAAAATTGTGTGTGTGTTTTTTCCCTCGTAGTTTGGGCATGACATTTTGGTATCAGAGCTCGTGTTTCAACACTAGGAACGTTAAACCCATACGCATCTGAAACTTAAAAGTAAACATTAAATTGTGTAGGATGCCTCTTGTTACTCGAAGCAACCCACGAGGCAGAGGTCGTAGGGCAAGAGGTGGTAGAGCAGGACAGGGGGATGGACCACCTCCACCACCTCCACCTCCACCACCACCTAACCTGAATCAGGACATTATTGATGCACTTCAGACTTTGATCGGTGTAGTTTAGTAGAGGGTAGTACCGATAATTCAGCCAGTTCAGTCGTTTCCAGTAGTGGAAGCAGAGGGACCCGGAGGGGGCAGGCCTAGAGGTAGAGAGAGGACTAGAAGTCCCCCACCAAGATAGTTAGAGGGGTAGGATGAGCATGAAGGTGAGTCAATACACCAGAGAGGACCCCCACTTGTCAGACCTCCTAGACATATAGTAGATGACATCAAGGAATTGATTCGACTCGGGTCACCATTATTTACGGGTTCCACTGAGGGAACAGTAGCAGAGGAATGGTTGCAGAGCCTACAGTGTTGCTTTGGATTATGACCCTATGGGAGTAATATAAAGGCACGCCTAACAGTTCATCAGTTGAGAGGGGATGCCTCTAATTGGTGGCATCAGGAGGAGATCATAGGTGGAGTGAGGATGGATACCCTCACATGGGAATCATTCCTAGAAATATTTTGAGAGAGGTACTTGTCAGAGCATTTTCGATAGAAACAAATAGAGGAGTTCCATTCTCTTTATCAGAGAGGTCTTACAGTGGCACAATATGAGAGCAGGTTTCTCGAGCTCCTTCCTTATGTGGAATACATGAAGGACGAGAAACTATGGGTACATCACTTTATCATGGGGCTGACTTTCTCACTTTAGGGTCCAGTTCGGATGGCCTTCCCTACCACCTTCAAACAGGTAGTGGAGATAACACTAGTGGCAGAGGATACTCGAGGCAGATAGGAATCACGGGATCGATCTCAGAACTGAAACTCTACTCAGCAGAAACCCCCTTGGAAAGGGAATCAAAACTATACACCAGGGCCCTCTAAGGGCCAACAGTCTCAACAACAATAGGTACTCTCACAAGGTTACCAGGGCTCCGAGCCCAAGCAGTGGCAGTCACAGCAGGATCAGAGAGTACATACCCCACAGTCACAGTCAGTGCAGACTCAGCAGTCTTCTAGGGGTGGATACAGTGGGTCTAGCAGGTCAGGAGGTCCACAGCAGACTAGATCACAAGATGCATGATCTTATAACCAAGGGCCATGCTATACTTGTGGTGGCATGGGTCATTTAGCTAGAGAGTGTCCACAGGGACAGTCATCCAGTGGTCAGAGGGGGGCTTTTTCAGAGCCGACAGTTGGAGACATGGGCAGGTTCACAGAGTTTTAGCAGTAGTTGACAACCGCCAGATTGAGCATCAGGGTATAGCTATTGAGGCTACAAGAGGAGTTGGTTGGCCAGTTAGCTCTAGAGGCTATCCATATTATTGCCTAACAGACCCTAGCTTCTCGAGGTCGAGAGCTGGACCAAGTTAGGGTCTAGCAAGAATGTTATGATGAGGTCACAATTTCTTGGGAGGATACAACACGGATGCGATCTCAATACCCTTGTCTTTTGATGAACTCCAAGAGGAAGTTAATGCCTAGTGGGGGAGGATGTGAGGCCTCACCCCGACCCTTCGTAGCCTTAGATGTTACTTTATATTTTTGTTACTCACAACTCGAGATGTCGAGACATTATCTGATGCTTAGAACATATTATACTATATTATTTCATGTTGGGTGATGTTACTTTCAGATACATTTGATGATTGTCATTTAATGTTTCATGTATATGTATGTTGATGAAATCAGTAAATGTAGGATTAAGACTTTGATTTAAGAGATTTTAAATGATTAAGAATTAAGTGGGATGAAGAAACCCTTATTGATGTATGTTTTAATTCATGTGAATTTCTGAATACGTATACATTTATGTACATGAGATTTTACAGGACTACTGATGTGTGCAATGAGTGTGCAGGTATTTTAGCCGAAGAAACTGATGGAGGAACTGAACTGATCCCTATGTGTTAATTTTGGAAACCTTGTTGTTCGTAATTCACGTATTTGTATTGTGAGATGTATGTATGTATCTTCTTTGTTCAGTGAATGTTAATATTTGTAATTATGTTCTTTTAGTGTCGCTTGACAATCATAAATTGTTTATGTGCTTTAGTGTGTTGTTTAGGGTTAGCTGTGTACCCTTTGGACCTTAAGTTGGTTTAAGTGGGTGTCAGTTGCTTAATTGGTTCTTAATCGAGTTTAGTCATCCTTAATCCAGTTTAGAGCTTAATCTGCATTTTAGTGTTGGTAGATGGTCCTAATTATTTTTTTAGCTTTTGGTTGGCTCTAAAACTATTCCTAAGGCTTCAAAACATGAAATAATTATACCTAAAGGGTATGGGTATGGGTTGGGGGTTTTTTCCAACCCCTAAGCCCCTTTTGTTGACTTTGGAGGCCACTCAAAAAGTATCATTTTACCTTTGTGCGAAAATTGCAAGTGGTTATCTTGAGTTACCAACCTCACCTCCACTTAGGGTTTAACCATGGTGTGGGTTGAGTTAGGAGCGTCCAGATTTGTAGGTGGGTGGATGTAGTTATTGCTCCTTTTGGTGGTTGAGTTGAGGCTTATTTAGAGGCCTTTCTTGGTCTAGTGGGGGGGCACCCAATCTCTATTTTTAGAGAAAGCTTGGAAGATAGTTGGAGATGGAAGGAGGAAAAGGAAGCTCTTCTCAAACCTCCATTGTTACCATCACTCCTTGGTGAAGGTAGGATTCTTGGATTTGCATTGTGTTTTCTCCATGTTTTGATCATGCTTGTTCTTGCACATTGTGTTGTGTTGTTAAATGTTGTTTACTTGTATGATGGGATTGATTTGGAGGGTTTCTTTTGTCTTGTTCTTGATGTGTTCTTGTTCATCTTGATGTATTGTATTGAGGGGTTTTCATGGGGTTATTTTTGGCATTATTCACCCTTGGATAGGGAAGAAGTGGCCATGTGGGGGTAGGGATTTAGTTGGACCTCAATGGTGCAGAGTCTCCTTTCATGGTGAGAGGAGGGAAAAAAAAGGGTAGGGTGTATGGGCCCCTACCGGTCATCACATACCTTGTTGATATTGTGAAATCTTGAGTATGGAAAGGAAAGAAAATCCTTGTTGAATTGGCCCCGAAAGGGCATTTGAGGAACAAAGAAAGTTCCTATGTTTTAACCCCGAAAGGGTTATGTTAAGGTATGGTGATTGACATCTCCCATTGGGAAAATCCACCTCCCCCCTAATAAGGTCCTATGGATGGATCTAGTGTGTTAAACCGGATGGGTGTATGTTGAATTGTGTCTTTGTGATTGTGCTGAATTGCCTTGGGTCAGCCTTGTTTCCCCTTGTGGTTCCATGAAGAATTGAAGTTGAAGGGATAAAGTATTGTGAAGAAGCTTGAAGAAATTATCATTGTATTGTGAATTTGATGTAATTATATGTATATTTATATTGTGAATGATTGGCAACGAAATCAGGTTTTCTTACTGGTTCTTTCCCGATGGAGTCTTGAACCAGGTTGCCTAATAGAAAAAAAAAGGGGAATTATGGAAGTTCCTTGCAATGTTCTTTGTGATTTCATAATTTGACTTATATTGTGAAGGAATAGTTGATAGATAAATGTTCTTGATTAATGATCATTCAAATTTCAATTGTGGTAATGAAAGATATAGCAATGGATATGATAAAGTCTTATAGATTGTTGTATAAGAATTATGATGTAATCAACACAAATTCAACAATGTGGTTTCCTCGGTATATTTCAATTCTTGTCAAAATTCACAAATGGATTCACGCAAGTTGTAATAGAATTATTCACCACCTTTGTAAATCATGCATATGATATCTTACCTTGCATCAAATTCTCCATTCTCATATGGAATCAATGGAATTAAGAAGTTGTAATCTTTGTATTCAAATTGAAGGAAATTTAGAACTCATAGTATGCACTGGATATTTATGCATGGAACATGCAATTCAAATTTAAAGGCTAAGAGATTTCCTCATGCATACTCTTACATTAACATGATAGTTTAATAGATTAATGAAACTATGGATCACTTTGAAACCTATTTTAATAATGAAATCTATATCTCAAACATATGCATCTTGGTTCATAATAATTTGTTTCAAAAGAGAATAGACACTTCCAGGAGCAAATTTGCTCACTAGAAAATGTATGGGAGAAAAGATTTAATAGATTTGAGAAACAGAGAATATTCTCTGAGTGATCCTTTAATTCAAATTTTCCTTTCAAAATAAAACTTAAAGTATAACTAAATATCCTAACTCACCTACAAAACTTTATGTTATCAATTCTTACCATCTCCTTGAGAAACGTCACTTACATTTGCTTATAAAAAAATATATCTATATGGTGGCAAGTTGTTTGGCAAGTAATATTGTCTTGATGGGAGGGTGACGTCACCCTGTCACCCTGTCCCATCCCCATCGCTCTTCCCAAGTTGGGCGCTGAACTTGGAGGGAAAGACATTTTACTTGGTTTCTTTTTCTCATAAGTTTTGAAAGCAACTGATTACCTTCTCCCCACCTTTTGTAGTATATCCTTGGGACGCATGTATTTTTACCCAAGATTGTCTACGCTTGGTATGAAGCTTGGGACAAGGATAGGGATAGGTTTGCGTGCGTAGGCCCTCAGGTAGCGCATAGACCTTTGGCAGGTGGGGTCTTGTCATGCCTTGGCATTGGGGGGTGTAGGGGTAGATGAGGGGTTATGGTAGTATAGGTTAGTTTTATGTTAGTTTGTCTATTATGGTTATTTTGTTTTAATTTTTTTTGTTGTTGTTAGCATTAGTAATTTTTGTTAATGAAGTGGTTAGATTTAGAAGTTAGTGTAGGTGTTAAGAATTGTGTTTAGTTATGTTTATGTTTGTTAATATGAGTAATTTAAGTTTAGATTTATGATTAGTTGATTTAATAAGATTTAGTTAGTTTTTTTTTAGATTAATTTAATTGTTTTAATATTAATGTTAGTTAAAGTTTTCTTTTTTGTTAGTTTTGGAACTAAGTTATTTTAACAATAAATGTAATATAGTTTTAGATTTTGTATTAGTTAGTTTTTTTTAATATATATATATATATATATTGTAATATAATTTAGTTGTAATTATAGTTGTAAGTTAGCGTCAATAGAATGTAGTATTTGAATTTGATTGAACTTGAATTAAAAATGATACGTTTAGTTTTGTTAGGAATTAAGTATGATGTTAAGTTAATATTAATTTATAGGTTCTACCATCATTTAAATTAGTGTAACATTAGTGCTAAACTGATATGATTTTAATTAGTTTAAATGTATGATTGTTTTCTATTTAGTTAGTTTTTATTTCTTTAAATTTAAATTTAGTAAGATTTTGATGGTTTATTAACATGTTGAAAATAGTTGAAATGCTTAAAGTTAATAAAATTGATAATGGTCTTAGAGTTTATAGTTGATTTGATTTTTATACTTTCAATGAATCTAAACTCGAATACACTTACATTGCCATTTAAATAATTGTTTCCTATCGTTGTAAGCTAATAAAATTACGTATCTTATGATCAATATCAATCTTAACGATGTATTCCTCCACTAGAGTTTAAACTTAAGATGTATTGTAGGGAACCTTTACTTCTCTTGCAGGAATCAGATTAAAACTTTGAGCACTCTAACTATTATAAGTTAAAAAAATAATAATTTGTGTGTGTGTTTTTGCCCTCGTAGTTTGGGCATGACAAAATCTCCCTTTATGACTGAACTTAATCTTTAATCATGACCTTTGATTGAAATCGATCTCAACCGTTGATGAATTCCAGAAAAGCCTATTTAAGAGACCCTCATCTCTTCATTTTGAAAGGTTGAATGAGAATTTGCATCGAATTGTTGCTGGAATTCATACTCACGTTTGCTCATATTCACATACGGAAAGATCAAGTTTGACCAAAAGTTGACCAGATTTAACCACGGTTGACTTGAGTTGACTACTTTCGAAAAGAATTTTGAAATAATTAAATAAAATTATTTAATAAAATAGAGTACTTACTTCTAATTAATTAAACAAAGTTATTTAATTAAATGAGAAGCCATCCCTGATTAATTAAATGAAGTTATTTAATTAAATAAGAAAAGTGTCTCTAATTAATTAAAGATTATTTAACTAAATAGAAAAAGTAATTAAGACAGCATATCCCATTTTATTAAATTAAATATCTCAACAAAATCTCTCTTCAGTTCAAAAAGGGAAATTTTCAGTTCACTATTGATAAAAAATGAGTTAAATCAGTTAACTCCTTTCTCTACTCAAATTGAATCAGTTAACTACTTATTTTACTCAAATTGAATCTGTTAACTCTCTTTAATTTGAAAATCTCCCTTTATGACTGAACTTCAACAAAATCTCTCTTCAGTTCAAAAAGGGAAATTTCCAATTCACTATTGATCAAAAATGAGTTAAATTAGTTAACTCCTTTTTCTACTCAAACTGAATCAGTTAACTCCTTATTTTACTCAAACTAAATCTTTTAACTTCCTTTAATTTGGAAATCTCTCTTTATGACTGAACTTCACCTTTAATCCTGACCGCTGATTGAAATCGATCTCAACCGTTGATTAATTCCAAGAAAGTCTATTTAAGAGACCCTGATCACTTCATTTTGAAAGGTTGGATGAGAATTTGCATCAAATTGTTGCTAGAATTCATACTCACATTTGCTCATATTCACATACACAAAGATCAAGTTTGACCAAAAGTTGACCAGATTTAACCACGGTTGAACTGAGTTGACTAGTTTCGAAAAGAATTTTGAAATAATTAAATGAAATTATTTAATTAAATGAAGTACTTACTTCTAATTAATTAAACAAAGTTTGTGAGGCCTCGCCCTGACCCTTCGTGGCCTTAGTTGTTACTTTATCTTTTTGTTACTCATGATTCGAGATGTCGAGACATTATCTGATGCTTAGAACATATTATATTATTTCATGCTGTGTGATGATATTTTCAAATATTTGAGTTTGTCATTTAATGTTTTATTTATATGTATGTCGATGAAATCAGTAAAAGTAGGATTGATACTTTGATTTAAGAGATTTTAAATGATTAAGAATTAAGTAGGATGCAAGAAACCCTGACTGATGTATGTTTTAATTTATGTGATTCCTGATACGTATATATATAAATATGTACATCTAATATTTGGGACTACTGATGTGTGCAATGAGTGTGTAGAGATTTTAGCCGAGGAAACCAACGGAGGAACATAACTGATCTCTATGTGTTAATTTTGGAAACCTTTTTGTTCGTAATTCAAGAATTGTACTGTGAGATGTATGTATTTTATTCTGTGTTTAGCGAATGTTAATGTTCGTAACTATGTTCTTTTAAGTGTCGCCTGACACTCGTGAATTATTTATGTTCTTCAGTGTGCTGATTAGGGTTAGTTGTGTAACCTTTGGACCCAAGTTGGTTTAAGGTAGTGTCAGTTTGTTAATTGGTTCTTAATTAAGGTTAGTCATCTCTAATCCAGGTTAGTGCTTATTTGCATTTTTAAGTTGTTAATGGTCCTATTTTATTTCTTAGCTTTTGTTTGGTTCTAAACCTATTCCTAAGGCTTTAAATCATGAAATTATTTTACCCAAAGGGTATGGGTATGGGTTAGGGGTCTTTTCCAACCCCCAAGCCCCTTTTATTGACTTTTGAGGTCACTCAAAAAGTCTCTTTTTGCCTTTGTGCGAAAATTGACCATGGTTATCTTGAGTTACCTCACCTCATCTCCACTTAGGGTTTAACCATAGTGTAGGTTGAGTTAGGAGTTTCTAGAATTTCAAGTGGGTAGGGGTAGTTATTGATCCCTTTGGTGGTTGAGTTGAGGCTTATTTAGAGGCCTTTTTTTTTGGTCTAATTGGGGGTTGTTACCCAATCTCTACATTTAGAGAGGAGTTCTTGAAGATTGAATCAAGGAAAGGGAAGCTCTACTCAAACTTGTTCATTTCCATTACCTCTTTGTGAAGGTTGGAATTCTCATCTCCCTTGTTCAATTTTCTTTCTGGTTTCATGCTTATGCTACCTTGTTTTTGTTTCAATATTTGTATGTTTGTGGGTATGTTGGGAAGCTTTGAAAACCATATTATTTGGATGATTTCTTTTATGTTTATTTTGAAATTTTGAGATTTTCTTGCATGGGAGTTTTGGTATTACTCACCCTTGGATAGTGCAGAAGTGACCAATTTTGGGAAAGGTCTGTTTAGTCGGACTCCAACCAGTGTAGAGTCTCTTCTTAGGATGAGAAGAGGGAGAGAGGGTAGGGTGTTATGGGCCCCTACCTATCAGCACAAACCTTGTATGATTATGGTATGTTGAAATGGAAGAACAGAAGTTCTTGGTTTATAGCCCCGATTGGGCAACTGTTTGGTGTTGTGCTTGACTTCTCCTGGCTGGAAGAATCCACCTTTCCCTAGTTTTGATTCATTGTGAATCCTATTGTGTAAAACATGTATGATTACGCATATTTTTTTGTCTCTTGGTTATGCTTGGGTGTCACCCGATCAGATATTTGTTTCCATCCATTGTTCTAGAAATGTGTTGCAGAAATTGTTATGAATCCCTTGATGAGGGTCATGAGGAAAATTAAATTAAATTGTTGAAATTTGGGATTTATATCCTAAGTAATTTTTAATTTAAACCTTGTTGTAATTGGCAACGAAGTCGGGTTTTCTTCTTGATTCTTTCTCGGCTGAGCCTTTGAATCACATTTGCCAATAAAATTGGTGTTTAAGTATAAATTGCTTGTCATGTGATCTAATTGTAAATTTTAAATTTAGATGGATGAATCTCAAAATTTGGATGGAATTGATGATGTTGTGCAATTTGGCAAAATTTCAAGTTTTCATATATGTTGAAAAACGAAAATTATGATCATGGATGTAGATTCAGTTTGCATAATTATTTGAATCAAACAATTATTGCATTATTGCATTAAATGGAAAATTCAATTTTTGGGTATATTAAGTTGTAAAAATCCTTTAAATTTTGTTTTAAAAAAAAAGAAATTAATTATACTTTCCTTATAATTGTTTAAATTTTGTTTAAATGTTGTGTTGCAAGAGAGTAAAACTCTCTGCCTTTTGTATGGAGAAACAATTGTTTGGTCTTGGGCAACAAAGAATCTTTTAAATATTCTTCTTATATTCTATTTGAAAATATCAATATAACTTAATCAATTTATAAATTCATGTAAAAATTTCAAAATAGATTTTAGCATGTTAAAAGTACTCTAAAATATCTATTTTTGCTACCTATAAAACTTTATCAAATGAATGTTTGTGCAAGTCAAACTGTCATCACATGTGATGACATCACCCTTGTCCCATCCCCATCTTCCTCCTATAATGGGCGCTCAACTTGGAGAGAAGGCATTAAAGTTTTGTGTTTTAAACAAGTGAGCAAATATTCTAACCTTGCTTTTCTCCCACCTTCTATTCACATGGGACGTAGGTTTTGGGAAATGCATAGCAAAGGTTGATCGGGGGGGGGGGGGGTAACATCACTTGTTCCCCCCATCCCATCATCCCTTTCTCTCATAACCTTTTTAAGCACTCACCTCTTTCCTTTGGAGGTTTAGAACCTGGGCTTGTTTTGTATTTTTAATTAAGCCTGTGTTTCCTTTCCTTGGGGAACAAGACCTGACGCGAGTCAGCTGTATGGGACAATGCGCAGGCCTAGGATAGGCTTGGGAAGAGGAGGGTGTAGGGGGAATAGGGTGTTGGGGGTTAGTTAGCTTAGGTGCTTTGTAGAGTTAGTATTAAGGTAAGTTAGTAGGTGGGTTAGTTATTAAATAAGTTTAGTTAGTATGTTTTTTTATTTATTTACTTTTATTTGTGCTTAATTTAAGTTAGCTTTAATGTAAGTTAGTTTTGTTTTATAGTATTAGGAGTTAGTTTTAAGTTAGTTTAATTTTAAGTTATGAAATTTCTTAATCTTTTTAAGTTAGTCATAACTTATACAATGTCATTTGTTAAGTTTTAATATATAATTATGTTAGTAATATTCATTTTAGAATTAGTTATTAATTTTTTTATTGTTAATAATTTAGATAGTTCATTTTTTAAGTTTAGTTTAGTAAGATTAGTTTGGTAAGTAGATTTTAAAATAAAGTTTTCTTTATAATTTAGTTGAAATTAATATTTAGAAATTAAATGGTTATATAGTCAAATGTTAAATTGTTAGTTTTAAATTTTATTAGTGATTTAATAGAATTCCTTATAAGAATTAGTATGTGTAAAAAAAAGTATCGGTACTTAGTAATGTTCGAATTTAGTTTTAGTTTTAATTTGATTAAGTTTAGACTTAGTTAGTATAGTTTTAATTAATTTAGTAGTTTAATTATTTTAGAAAGTTCTAATGTAATGATTAGTTAAATTTAGTTAACATTATGAGTTAGTAAGTATTTAATTTAAGTTATTTCGATTTTCATTTTGTTTTGTCAAGATTAGTTATTCATTGTGTTGTTTAATTGTTATTTGTTTTAGGTTAATTGTTTTAAATTTTAATATAAATATTTAGTCAGGATTGTTTACTATTAGTTAGTTTTAAATTTTATGAGTTAGTTGTGATGATAGTTAAATTAATATAGTTTCTAAGTTAGTCTTACATTGATAATAAAATTTAAATTTTGAGTATTAAGTAGTTTTATTTTTTTTAAGGTTTATTGGCTATTTAAATCAAGCTTAAATGTAGATTTTATTTGATTAGATATTTTCAAATTAATCTTAACCCGAACTCTTTTATGATGTTATTTAAATAACTTTCATATCTTGTTGTGTAGTTAATAAAATAACGTGATTTATGTTGATAACATTTTAATAACGAAAATTCAATCTTATCGATGTTTTCCTCCACAAGAGTTATAAACTTATGTTGTAATGAAGTGAATCTTTTCTTGTTATGTGATCACAAACTTATCAACTTGAGCATTATAATAATTATTATTTAAAAAAAAAATTGTGTGTTTTTGCCCCCAGGGTTTGGGCATGACAAAGTTATTTAACTAAATGAGAAGCCATTCCTAATTGATTAAATGAAGTTATTTAATTAAATAAGAAAAGTGTCTCTAATAAATTAAAGATTATTTAATTAAATAGAAAACGTAATTATGAGAGAATATCTCATTTTATTAAATTAAATATCTCAACAAAATCTCTATTCAATTCAAAAAGGAAAAATTTCAGTTCACTATTGATCAAAAATGAGTTAAATCAGTTAACTCTTTTTTCTACTCAAATTGAATCAATTAACTCCTTATTTTATTCAACTTAAATCTGTTAACTCCCTTTAATTTGGAAATCTCCCTTTATGACTGAACTTCACCTTTAATCCTGACCGTTGATGAATTCCAGAAAAGTCTATTTAAGAGACCCTCATCTCTTCATTTTGAAAGGTTGAATGAGAATTTGCATCGAATTATTGCTGGAATTCATACTCACATTTGCTCATATTCATATACGCAAAGATCAAATTTGACCAAAAGTTGACCAAATTTAACCATGGTTGAATTGAGCTGACTAGTTTCAAAAAGAATTTTGAAATAATTAAACGAAATTATTTAATTAAATGGAGTACTTACTTCTAATTAATTAAACAAAGTTATTTAATTAAATGAGAAGCCATTCCTAATTAATTAAATACAGTTAGTTAATTAAATAAGAAAAGTGTCTCTAATTAATTAAAGATTATTTAATTAAATAGAAAAAGTTATTATGAGAGCATATCTCATTTTATTAAATTAAATATCTCAACAAAATCTCTCTTCAGTTCAAAAAGGGAAATTTCCAGTTCACTATTGATAAAAAATGAGTTAAATCAGTTAACTCCTTTTTCTACTCAAATTGAATCAGTTAACTCCTTATTTTACTCAAATTAATTCTGTTAACTCCCTTTAATTTGGAAATCTCCCTTTATGACTAAACTTCACCTTTAATCCTGACTGTTGATTGAAATCGATCTCAACTGTTGATAAATTCTAGGAAAGTCTATTTAAGAGACCCTCATTTCTTCATTTTGAAAGGTTGAATGAGAATTTGAATCAAATTGTTGCTGGAATTTATTCCCACATTTTCTCATATTCACATACGCAAAGATCAAGTTTGACCAAAAGTTGACCGGATTTAACCACGGTTGACTTGAGTTGACTAGTTTCGAAAAGAATTTTGAAATAATTAAACAAAATTATTTAATTAAATGCAATACTTACTTGTAATTAATTAAACAAAGTTATTTAATTAAATGAGAAGCCATTCCTAATTAATTAAATGAAGTTATTTAATTAAATAAGAAAAGTGTCTCTAATTAATTAAAGATTATTTAATTAAATAGAAAAAGTAATTATGAGAGCATATCTCATTTTATTAAATTAAATATCTCAACAAAATCTCTCTTCAGTTCAAAAAGGGAAATTTCCAATTCACTATTGATTAAAAATGAGTTAAATCAGTTAACTCCTTTTTCTACTCAAATTGAATCAGTTAACTCCTTATTTTACTCAAATTAAATCTGTTAACTCCCTTTAATTTGGAAATCTTCCTTTATGACTAAACTTCACCTTTAATCTTGGCCGGTTATTGAAATCGATCTCAACCGTTGATGAATTCTAGGAAAGTCTATTTAAGAGACCCTCATCTCTTCATTTTGAAAGGTTGAATGAGAATTTGTATCGAATTTTTGCTGAAATTCATACTCACATTTGCTCATATTCACATACGCAAAGATCAAGTTTGACAAAAAGTTGATCGAATTTAACCACAGTTGACTTGAGTTGACTAGTTTCGAAAAGAATTTTGAAATAATTAAATGAAATTATTTAATTAAATGGATTACTTACTTCTAATTAATTAAACAAAGTTATTTAATTAAATAAGAACCCATTCCTAATTAATTAAATGAAGTTATTTAATTAAATAAGAAAAGTGTCTTTAATTAATTAAAAATTATTTAATTAAATAGAAAAAGTAATTCTGAGAGCGTATCTCATTTTATTAAATTAAATATCTCAACAAAGTCTCTCTTAAGTTTAAAAAGGGAAATTTCTAGTTCACTATTGATCAAAAATGAGTTAAATCAGTTAACTCCTTTTTCTACTCAAATTGAATCAAGTAACTCCTTATTTTGCTAAAATTTAATCTGTTAACTCCCTTTAATTTGGAAATCTCCCTTTATGACTGAACTTCACCTTTAATCCTGACCGTTGATTGAAATCGATCTCAACTGTTGCTGAATTCTAAGAAAGTCTATTTAAGAGACCTCATCTCTTCATTTTGAAAGGTTGAATGAGAATTTGCATCAAATTGTTGCTGGAATGCATACTCACATTTACTCATATTCACATACACAAAGATCAAGTTTGACCAAAAGTTGACCAGATTTAATCACGATTGACTTGAGTTGATTAGTTCTCTGTCCGAATTTTGAAATAATTAAACAAAATTATTTGATTGAATCATTTAACTCCTTATTTTACTCAAATTAAATCTATTAACTCCCTTTAATTTGGAAATCTCCCTTTATGACTAAACTTCACCTTTAATCCTGACTGTTGATTGAAATCGATCTCAACCGTTGATGAATTCCAGGAAAGTCTATTTAAGAGACCCTCATTTATTCATTTTGAAAGGTTGAATGAGAATTTGCATCAAATTGTTGCTGGAATCTATTCCCACATTTGCTCATATTCACATACGCAAAGATCAAGTTTGACCAAAAGTTGACCGAATTTAACCACGGTTGACTTGAGTTGACTAGTTTCGAAATTTTTTTTGAAATAATTAAACAAAATTATTTAATTAAATGTAGTACTTACTTCTAATTAATTAAACAAAGTTATTTAATTAAATGAGAAGCCATTCCTAATTAATTAAATGAAGTTATTTAATTAAATAAGAAAAGTGTCTCTAATTAATTAAAGATTATTTAATTAAATAGAAAAAGTAATTATGAGAGCATATCTCATTTTATTAAATTAAATATCTCAACAAAATCTCTCTTTAGTTCAAAAAGGGAAATTTTCAGTGCACTATTGATCAAAAATGAGTTAAATCTGTTAACTCTTTTTTCTACTCAAATTGAATCAATTAACTACTTATTTTATTGAAATTAAATCTGTTAACTCTGTTTAATTTGGAAATCTCCTTTTATGACTAAACTTCACCTTTAATCCTGACCGTTGATTGAAATTGATCTCAACCGTTGATGAATTCCAAGAAAGTCTATTTAAGAGACCCTCATCTCTTCATTTTGAAAGGTTGAATGAGAATTTGCATCGAATTGTTGTTGGAATTCATACTCACATTGTAATGCCCCGCCAAGGGATCAAAAAAATTAACATAAAGTTTGCCAAACAATTTTTTTTTAAAAAATAAGAAAGATAAACCATTCATAATATTCGTGGAAGCAATAGAACATCCAACTAAAAGTAAAACATAACATACATAACAGCTCACATTCTTTAAAATTCTGTTAATGTTGAATTACATTTAAATCAACCATTCATCTAACATCACATCCTTATGAAATAACAATGATACATCCAATATTCATAAATTACATTTTAGATTTCTCAATCATCCACTGTACATGTTACAAGGTATGAAAAGATTAAGAGAATATACATCTATGTAAATAAAGTACATCATTATCCAATATTAATCCATGATGCAATTAAAGTAAATGAAACCACATGTCATACATGATACATCATCACAAAAGATATAAACATCCATTATAAGACATAACCATATATCACAAACATAAATAACTAAGTGCACGGTTCCTCCCAACCGTAAATAGCATCATTAGACCATCGTGGATCCTAACCATCCTACCGTGCGTAACATCTCAAAGCACCGAAGAGATCATCAGTATAACATAGTAGGAATGCCACTCCTAAAACATCCTACTAACATGTAAAGTAAAGCATAGGATACCATCATCTAACATATGAAAATCATCAATATGAGAAACATACTAGTAAATACATCCATCATAAGGTATATCATCTATCATAATGCTCCAAGATCATAATAAAGATAAATATCAACCAAGAAAGCATTAGCCACGGTGTCTTAGACGAATCTCAAATGATAAGAGTGAAAAAACACTACCACTCGACCGCGTGGAACCTAAGTGGTCCACTCCCACCGTGCTGAGGAGATAATCTCAAGTCCCAAACAGGCTATCAAAACCACAAAGTATAAATCTCTATAAGTTCAGAAATCCTAAAAGTATACTAACTCAAATGTTTCAACACACACAAAATCGACATCTAATTTCCAGACGCACAACAATGACATGTAGAAAACCTACTCTGCAAGTGGAAAAGTGTCATTGCATTTATTACGTACAAGTTACCCTGACAGTTAGCTAAACTCCACAGGTCCATACTGATTTTATGCAGCCACTAGTATCCTCTCATACTGATGAGGCATACTACGGAATGCAAGGTCGCAACCATGCATTCTCACTACTCCCATCCTAGCCTGTACAAGCACTCAAGGCATGGATGAGAACCAAAAAATTTTTTTTTTAAGGTTTATTTAATCCCCATTTAGTGTGTAAATGTTAGCACTTATTAACCAAACTTACAATGAGTTACCCTGACAGCCACTTAGGGCCCCGACCCCCATTGCAAGCTACTTTTTAACACTACAAGTAGATAATCTACCGTAAGCTCATGGAATCATAAATCTCAAAATCACAAAAGGTAATCCATAATAAAATCATCAAATATGCATAAAAGCATCAAATATCCATAATAAGAATCATCAAATCTCCATGATAAGAATCATCAAATCTCCATGAGCATCTAGAAAAGCATCCATAGAAAATCATGATCACAACAGTTCTTTATTGGCAACTGAAGGCATCACTAATAATAAGTATCAATTGGTTCTCAATAACTAAAATATATCTCAAAATGAATCATAATATCCTTTGGTTCTTAGCAAGCAACCAAGAATACCTCAAAATCATACTGATCGAAGACTCCAAAATAGTTGAGTCAAATATGTCACAACATGACATCATGAAAAAATAAATCAACATTTTAGTCCCATCATGGCAACTAGAAAATAATCCAAGGATAACTGATCGATGACCAAAAATGATTAGCTCAAGTGTCTCATACACATACATCTCAGCTTCACATAAGAAGACTGATAAACAAATACAAACATTTTATAGAGCATAAGATCACATTACCATGGTTGGGCTTATAAAGATCAAGACCAAATAAGATCAACATGCCATCATATCTCATAACCCCCGAACCTCTGGTAACAACCTAAGATTGGTCAACACTAGTCAACTCAAAACCCAAAACAAGAAGCATATAGAATACACGATGCAAACACATATTTTAGTTTACTAAATTCACATAGATGAATAATGTGTAGGAGTTTCCATTTTTCTGTTTGCAAGTATACTTTCAAGTGTCTTAAGTTTCATCATTTGACCTATGAGTCAACTTGTTTGTTCTCCAATAGCATTATCCTTCCATTACTTAAAAATAATATTCTATGAAAACTTTAAGAATAAATACTTTACTCATTAAACTAATCATTATTGACCTTTAATTAAATTTCTTTCTTTATTTAACTAAGATCCATATTCTAATTGATTAACTCTCCTTTAATGTTACTTCAACTTTCAACATAAATCGAGGATCATTATTCATTGATAAAAGAACCAATTATCAAACTTCGAATAAGAAGAAGATAACTGTATTTATCTCAATCCATTAACATAGGTACACCATCCATGACCTATTAACATCTAATAATCTTAATTAAGACTTAATTAAATATTATTAAAATTTAAGCCTCTTAATTCAATCATTATCATCATTGACAATCATATAATATCTAAAGTCATAATTCAAGTCATAAGACTTATCAACTTCAATATAGATAATCTACAATCTCGTTAAAAGAATTATATCAAATAAATCTCTATTACATAACTTAATTATTAATTAAATCTAATTAACTCTCATTAATTGATTTAATTAATAATTGCATAACTATAGCAACGTTCCAATTAATATCCGTTGACTAATAACCAACTAGAATTCTGTAAGTTGAAAGTCAACTATAATTCAATACTCAAATGATTATATTAATAATTCAATAATAATAATCTTGTTAATAATTAATAACAAGCTATATTGAAAATCTTAATAATAATTCTGTAATGACCACATTCGTCTTTCTTATATGAATACCGATGTTTTCTTAATTAATCTGTATTATCAATAATCATTTAGATCATTATACTATTATTTATTAATAATTTGCTAGACCCAACAAACATTAATAAATGATAAACTATAAATAATCGATTTAGAAAAAAATTTAACATAAGCTTCATTAGCTAACTCTTAATACTATTAAGGTATATCAATAATTTAGTTAATAATATATAACGTATTAATAATACCATGGTAATTCAAATTATAACAATGTTATAACAGTGACTCCATGTCAATTAACTCTTAATCCATTATCATTAAAGTCTCCTCATTTAAAAATGTAATATAAAATTACCATCTCTAAATTATTTAATATATATTAAATAGTATTTAATATACATTATAAAAAGTCCACTATATAAACTATATTAAAATCTCTTTTCTTTTAATTTTCTCTCATTTAAAAATTCATTTACTTAGATTGACTAATAATTAATTACACTTCTTCTACTATTAACTAATCTTAATTAAATTTGATTTAATTAGATTAGATAATAAACCATATAAAACTAATGCATATTAATAAGATTTTAATAAGTAAAGATTGCAATAATATCTTTAATCATTCCATACTTTGATATATTATTTTTGTGAAGTTTAAGCATAAAGAACTCTTGGTTATGAGAAATGGAGAAATATCTGTTTTCGAATAAAGCAGTCTCAGTACGATGGCAATATCTCTCTAATGAATTGTTGGATCAGGCTGAAATTTAAATATATTGGAGAGGGCCAAGTTGTGCAAATTCTGACCAGAGCGATTGAATAAATTCGATCCCAATAAAAAGTTATGAATGACTGAGTTTGGCTCTATCCAAGGGGCAGCAATAGGGCAGTTTGTGATGAATTAAGAATTTCCTCTTAAAAAGTAATTGTTCTCTAAATTTATCCAATAATTTTACTAATGGATTTCGCCATAAATTTTGAAACCATTTTCAAATCTATTTCAATTTGATTCTAATTCGAACCCAAATCCGTTTAGATCTAATTTCTTCTTTAATTGGATCTAAAATTTTTCTATTATTTTCTTCTCAACCAATAAAATATCTAGATTCCAATTTAATTGTAGATTCAATCACAAAGAGTATTTAGACACATATAACAGACATGATAAAAACAGGAAGAGAAAGAGTGCAAATAAATTATGTAATTATCACGAGTGCACCTGGACACTAATGCTAATTTGCCATGCCTCAGAAGTCCATAGAAAATCCCTTCCTTCTCCAACATTTGCAATTCCTCCATGATCCAAGCCAACCAAAATTCTTACGTGACAAGAAGTGCTTGAAGAAGCATAAGAACATGTAGAAACATATGAGCGTGAGCATGTAGAAGCATATGAACATGTAGAAGCATATGAGCTTCTCAAATGCATATAAGTTTTGAAGCTTGAAACTTGTAGCTTCCATTAAGCTTGTAGCTTGTAGCCTCCATTAAGCTTGTCCAAACACACTAGGAGAGCCTCTATTTAAAGGTCTCTAAGATGCATCTAAAGTGTCTCTAGAAACAACTAGAAGATAAGCATGACAACCAAGCATGAATCTTCTTCAACCTTCTAGATGAGTCTTAAGGTTGTAGACACCATGTGCTCAAATAAAATGCTAACTTCTAAGTGTAGACAACTAGTGCATTCTTAGAGTGCAAACTCCAGTGTTGTCTACATGACAACTCTCGAGAATTTGCATACTCCTAAATATTAAAATAATGCACATTAATTAATATAATATTTACTTTACTCTTTCCAATTTAATTTATTTATTTATTAAATCTCATACACTAACTTTAATATCTCCACTTTTCAATCTTAATATATTTATTATTTAATCACATGAAATCTATAATCTTTTAATAATTTTAATATATTTTCTACTTTTAAATTTCATTTTTTAAAACTTAATTGCTAAAATATTTATTAGCTTTAATAATATTATTACTTAGTCATTTATTTAAAAATGAACTCCAATATATTATTACTAAAATAAATATTGTCACATTCCAACTTTTGAAATTTAATTATTTTATTTTCAAATTTAATTATTTTATTTAATTAATTTTTTAATTAATAAAATAAATATTAAAATATCATATTAATTTTCTATTTAATTAAACCATTAATTAAATCTTTTTTAATTAGGCTTAATTAATAGAAACACATCAAAGACTCTCAAGGTAAAAATATGAAAACTCATCATAGCCAAAATACATACAAAATCAAACCAAGGGTTAATATCACGAATTACGTCATCCAACGTATTTCGAGGGTACTCAACTCAGATACTTGTCCTAATTTTTGAATTAGAACAAATGACTTAAAGGGTTGGGATTTGGACTTGAGAATTTATCTCCTCTCTCTTATCATTGAGATAATATGATAGGGTACGCTCATCCTGGCAATTCAGGAAAGTCGATACCCGATACCTGCAACCTGCATAAAAATCATGCATATACAAACACAATATACACTAAACTAATAGGCAATGGCAGGAAGTGGTGCATCGTGTAGATCCCGACTAGTAGGTGACTATGACTCACTTCCTTAACCACATCAGATATGTCATACAAAAATAAATACGCAAAGCAAACACGCACACCATACACATGCAAGTATGGGGTAACTATCCATAAAAAAACACATATGATAATAAATCATCTTACTAATCATCATTAATAACTGAAAGCAATGTAATAATCATCATCAATAATTGCGAACACTAAAAATAATCATCATGCATACATGAAATGCAACATCTAAGTAATCTCATCACATAATAAACAGAATCCATAGCACAATATCTGATAATTTCAAAAGAATGCTGCTAACCAACAACATAAAACTAGCTCTTAAAAGAGTTCAACAATGTTAGTAAAATGCGAACTAGGGGCAGGCATTACAAACATTTGCTCATATTCACATATGCAAAGATCAAGTTTGACCAAAAGTTGACCAGATTTAACCACGATTGACTTGAGCTGACTAGTTTCGAATTTTTTTTTGAAATAATTAAATGAAATTATTTATTTAAATGGAGTACTTAGTTCTAATTAATTAAACAAAGTTATTTAATTAAATGAGAAGTCATTATCAATTAATTAAATGAAGTTATTTAATTAAATAAGAAAATTGTCTCTAATTAATTAAAGATTATTTACTTAAATAGAAAAAGTAATTATGAGAGCATATCTCATTTTATTAAATTAAATATCTCAACAAAATCACTCTTCAGTTCAAAAAGGAAAATTTTTAGTTCCCTATTGATAAAAAATGAGTTAAATCAGTTAACAACTTTTTCTACTCAAATTGAATCAGTTAACTCCTTATCTTACTCAAATTAAATCTGTTAACTCCCTTTAATTTAGAAATCTCCCTTTATGACTGAACTTCACCTTTAATCCTGATCATTGATTGAAATCGATCTCAATTGTTTAAGAATTTCAAAAAAGTCTATTTAAGAGACCCTAATCTCTTCATCTTGAAAGGTTGAATGAGAATTTGCATTGAATTGTTGCTAGAATTCATAATCACATTTGCTCATATTCACATACGCAAAGATCAAGTTTGACCAAAAGTTGACCAAATTTAACCACGGTTGACTTGAGTTGACTAGTTTCGAAAAGAATTTTGAAATAATTAAACGAAATTATTTAATTAAATGGAGTACTTACTTCTAATTAATTAAACAAAGTTATTTAATTAAATGAGAAGCCATTTCTAATTAATTAAATGAAGTTATTTAATTAAATAAGAAAAGTGTCTCTAATTAATTAAAGATTATTTAATTAAATCGAAAAAGTAATTATGAGAGCATATCTCATTTTATTAAATTAAATATCTCAACAAAATGTCTCTTCAGTTCAAAAAGAGAAATTTTCAGTTGACTATTGATCAAAAATGAGTTAAATCAGTTAACTCCTTTTTCTACTCAAATTGAATCAATTAACTCCTTATTTTACTCAAATTAAATTTGTTAACTCCTTTTAATTTAGAAATCTCCCTTTATGACTAAACTTCACTTTTAAACCTGACCGTTGATTGAAATCAATCTCAACCATTGATGAATTCCAGGAAAGTCTATTTAAGAGACCCTGATCTCTTAATTTTGAAAGGTTGAATGAGAATTTGCATCGAATTGTTGTTGGAATTCATACTCACATTTGCTCATATTCACATACGCAAAGATCAAGTTTGACCAAAAGTTGACCAAATTTAACCACTATTGCCTTGAGCTGACTAGTTTCGAAAAGAATTTTGAAATAATTAAATGAAATTATTTAATTAAATGGAGTACTTACTTCTAATTAATTAAACAAAGTTATTTAATTAAATGAGAAACCATTCATAATTAATTAATTGAAGTTATTTAATTAAGTAAGAAAAGTGTCTCTAATTAATTAAAGATTATTTAATTAAATAGAAAAAGTAATTATGAGAACATATCTCATTTTATTGAATTAAATATCTCAACAAAATCTCTCTTCAGTTAGAAAAGTAAAATTTTCAGTTCACTATTGATTAAAAATGAGTTAAATCAGTTAACACTTTTTTCTACTCAAATTGAATCAGTTAACTCCTTATTTTATTTAAATTAAATTTGTTAACTCTCTTTAATTTGGAAATCTCCCTTTATGACTGAACTTCACCTTTAATCCTGGCCGTTGATTGAAATTGATCTCAACCGTTGATGAATTCCAAAAAAGTTTACTTAAGAGACCCTCATGTCTTCATTTTGAAAGGTTGAATGAGAATTTGCATCAAATTGTTGCTAGAATTCATACTCACATTTGCTTATATTCACATACGCAAAAATCAAGTTTGACCAAAAGTTGACCAGATTTAACCACGGTTGACTCGAGTTGACTAGTTTCGAAAAGAATTTTGAAATAATTAAACAAAATTATTTAATTAAATAGAGTACTTACTTCTAATTAATTAAACAAAGTTATTTAATTAAATGAGAAGCCATTCTTAATTAATTAAATGAATTTATTTAATTAAATAAGAAAAGTGTCTCTAATTAATTAAAGATTATTTAATTAAATAGAAAAAGTAATTATGAGAGCATATCTCATTTTATTAAATTAAATATCTCAAAAAAATCTCTCTTCAGTTCAAAAAGAGAAATTTCCAGTTCACTATTGATCAAAAATGAGTTAAATCAGTTAACTCCTTTTTCTACACAAATTGAATCAGTTAACTCCTTATTTTACTCAAATTAAATCTTTTAACTCACTTTAATTTGGCAATCTCCCTTTATGACTAAACTTCACCTTTAATCCTGATCATTGATCGAAATCGATCTCAACCGTTGATGAATTCTAGGAAACTCTATTTAAGAGACCCTCATCTCTTCATTTTGAAAGGTTGAATGAGAATTTGCATCGAATTATTGCTGAAATTCATACTCACATTTTCTCATATTCACATACGCAAAGATCAAGTTTGACCTAAAGTTGACCAGATTTAACCACGATTGACTTGAGTTGACTAGTTTTGAAGGGAATTTTGAAATAATTAAATAAAATTATTTAATTAAATGGAGCAATTACTTCTAATTAATTAAACAAAGTTATTTAATTAAATGAGAAGCCATTCCTAATTAATTAAATGAAGTTATTTAATTAAATAAGAAAAGTGTCTCTAATTAATTAAAGGCTATTTAATTAAATACAAAAAATAATTATCAGAGCATATCTCATTTTATTAAATTAAATATCTCAACAAAATCTCTCTTCAGTTCAAAAATGGAAATTTTTAGTTCACTATTGATCAAAAATGAGTTAAATCTGTTAACTCCCTCTAATTTGGAAATCTCCCTTTATGATTGAAATTCACCTTTAAATCCTTACTGTTGATTGAAATTGATCTCAACCGTTGATGAATTCCAAAAAAATCTATTTAAGAGACCCTCATCTTTTCATTTTAAAAGGTTGAATGAGAATTTGCATCGAATTGTTGCTGGAATTCATACTCACATTTGCTCATATTCACATACGCAAAGATCAAGTTTGACCAAAAGTTGACCAGATTTAACCACGGTTGACTGGTTTCGAAAGGAATTTTTAAATAATTAAACTAAATTATTTAATTAAATGGAGTACTTACTACTAATTAATTAAACAAAGTTATTTAATTAAATGAGAAGTCATTCATAATTAATTAAATGAAGTTATTTAAGTAAATAAGAAAAGTGTCTCTAATTAATTAAAGATTATTTAATTAAATAGAAAAAGTAATTATGAGAGCATATCTCATTTTATTAAATTAAATATCTCAACAAAATCTCTCTTCAGTTCAAAAAGGAAAATTTCCAGTTCACTATTGATCAAAAATGAGTTAAATCAGTTAACTCCTTTTTCTACTCAAATTGTATCAGTTAACTCCTTATTTTACTCAACTTAAATCTGTTAACTCCCTTTAATTTGAAAATCTCCCTTAAGGACTGAACTTTACCATTAATTCTGACTATTGATTGAAATCGATCTCAACCGTTGATGAATTCCAGGAAAGTCTATTGAAGAGACCCTCATCTCTTCATTTTGAAAGGTTGAATGAGAATTTGCATCGAATTGTTGTTGGAATTCATACTCACATTTGCTCATATTCACATATGCAAAGATCAAATTTGACCAAAAGTTGACTAAATTTAACCACGGTTGACTTGAGTTGACTAGTTTCAATTTTTTTTAAAAAATAATTAAACAAAATTATTTAATTAAATGAGTACTTACTTCTAATTAATTAAACAAATTTATTTAATTAAATGAGAAGAAATTCATAATTAATTACATGAAGTTATTTAATTAAATCAGAAAAGTGTCTCTAATTAATTAAAGATTATTTAATTAAATAGAAAAAGTAATTAAGAGAGGATATGCCATTTTATTGAATTAAATATGTCAACAAAATCTCTCTTCAGTTCAAAAATGGAAATTTTCAGTTCACTATTGATAAAAAATGAGGTAAATCAGTTAACTCTTTATTTTACTTAAATTAAATTTGTTAACTCCCTTTAATTTGGAAATCTCCCTTTATGACTGAACTTCACCTTAATCCTGACCGTTGATTGAAATCGATCTCAACCGTTGATGAATTCTAGGAAAGCCTATTTAAGAGACCCTCATCTCTTCTTTTTGAAAGGTTGAATGAGAATTTGCATCGAATTGTTGCTGGAATTCATACTCGCATTTGCTCATATTCACATACACAAAGATCAAGTTTGACCAAAAGTTGACCAAATTTAACCACGGTTGACTCGAGTTGACTAGTTTTGAATTTTTTTTAAATAATTAAATGAAATTATTTAATTAAATGGAGTACTTACTTCTAATTAATTAAACAAAGTTATTTAATTAAATGAGAAGCCATTCCTAATTAATTAAATAAAGTTATTTAATTAAATAAGAAAAGTGTCTCTAATTAATTAAAGATTATTTAATTAAATAGAAAAAGTAATTATGAGAGCATATTTCATTTTATTGAATTAAATATCTCAAGAAAATCTCTCTTCAGTTC